>JAJPUD010003020.1:147906-231043 GCA_023553655.1 Myrmecobius fasciatus
GGAGGGAAGGAGGGAAGGAGGGAAGGAGGGAAGGAGGGAAGGAGGGAGGGAGGGAAGGAGGGAGGGAGGGAAGGAAGGAAGGGCACAATGGATATAGCACCAAGCATGGAGCCAGGAGGGCTTGAATTCAAATCTGACCTCAGACATTTACTAGCTGTGTGATGCTGGGCAAGTCACTTAACCCTGCTTGCCTCAGTTTCCTCATCTGTAAAATGAATTAGAGAAAGAAATAGCAAACCATTTTAGGGTCTTTGCCAAGGAAACTCTAAATGGAATTGTGAAGAGTTGGTATGAAACAACTCAACAAGAACAAAATGATAACTGAGTGTGGCCACAAAGGAGTAGTCAGAACTTGGAATAAACACTTTGTATAGGGGAATGGGGACTTAGAAGCTTCCAATTCTAGGCATCTTCCTTCTGTGTCTGTTTGCTCCTAATAAACTGTACAGGGGTGAGTGTTTGCATGGGTACAAAATGTTTACTATGAGGAGTTGGAGCCAAAGCTGTATTTTCTATCTCTGGCTGCCCAAATACTATATCACCAGTTTCTTAGTCTTTGGCTACATTCTCCAAATTTCCTTCTCCACCCCTGGTTCAAACCAAAACGAATGACTGCACTATTCCCCTGACTCACCAGATTTAGCCATTCGAGGGTTCTGGGTTCTCCTCTACTATCTCAGCTGAGCATAGTTTAGGCCTGAGACCTCTTTCCCAAGCATTTTCTCATGATGTATGTAAATACCACTCACCGTATGTGAAGAAATTGGGCAAGTAGAAGACCTTTCTCCCCAGTACATTGGTCCCTACAGTGGGAGGCAGTGGTTCATGTCCAACCTTCAGATAAAGAAAACAAGCTTAGGACACTGTTCATATTCAACCACCTTTACCCCAATTACTGTCTCCTAGCATCTCTTTCCCCTTCTAAGTACCAGTCATGGCAAGGATCCTACAAATCCCCTTGCTCTGTCCTCTATCCTGGCACTCTTCTCACCCATCTGCTCCACATGTCTTGTACCCATATATCATTCTCCAGATAGTCATTTTGCTAGACACTGATCAAGATCCAAGCTGCACATCATATATCATCCTGAAATCTCTCAATTAACCCTGATAAGACATATACAAATATACCAAATGCCAGTTTCTTCATTCCTAATCACATCTATTTCTCATCTATGCCTATTTCCAATCATCCCCAAAATTCTAGTCACACCTACTATCAACCATAACCAAATCCCATTCATATCCTATCCAACATGCCCCCATGACCTTGGATGTCATCTTACTCTTTCAGAATGTTTTTTTCCCTTCCATAAAAAGAAGTTGAAGTTGATAATCTGTAAGGGGTCCCTTCAAAATCTGATATTTAATGACTTTGGTTGTCACCAAATCTGACAATATTAGTCCAAGGGAACCTCAGAGGCAATCTAGCTTAACCCCAAATAAGAATTCCTTCTTCAGACCCAGGAAGAGTTTATTTAATCTATGCTTAATGATCTCCCATGAAGGAGAACACATGACTTCCTAAGGTAGGCTATTCCAATTCTAAATAACCTAATTGCTAGGAAAATTTTCCTTACAGTGAACCTACATCAATCATCAATTACCAGCCATTGCTCCTAGTTTTATCCTCTGGAGCCAAGTAGAAGAGTCTTCCTTCCACGTGACAACCCTTCAAATTACTAGAAGGCTAACATGTTGTTCCCTATCCTCCCCACCCCAATTCCCACATCTTCTCTTCTCTAGACTAAATATTCCTCAGTTCCTTTCATCAATACTCATATAGCATGATCCTGAGACCCTGCACCACCCTGGTGACCTTCCTCTGGACACTCTAGTTTATCAATGCCCTACCATATATCAATGTGCTAACTTCAAAATGAACAACAATTTTCCAGACTGAGTTCACCTAAGACAATGGAACTATAGTCTCTCTAGTTATATACTCTATGCTACTCTTAATTTTTTTTGACCTCCATAACCCACTGTCAACTCAAGATGAATCTACAATCCACTAAAATGCTCAAATTTTTCATATTAGCTGTTGTCTAGTGACACATCACCCATCTTGTACTTGTGAAGATGATTTTTTGGACCCAAGTGTTAGACTTGCCATTGTTCCTTATTAATTTTTATCTTATTCTAGCCAACACAATATACTAGCTTATCAAGAGCTTTTGAGGTTCTGACTCAGGTATCCAACGTTTGAATAATTCTTCTAGGTTCTGTGCCATCTGCAAATCTGCTATGCATGCCTTTATTTAAGCCACTGATTTAAATTGTTAAATTGCACAGAGCCAAACATGAATATCTGGGGCATTCCAAGTGCTTTTTCAAGCTAATATAAAACCATCAATGTTGAGTTTTTGTGTCCAGATACTTAGCCAGTTCCAATTCCAACAAGCTGGCCCATAAGTATAGCACCAGACTGACAAATGTTTTGCTAAAATCCAGGTATGCATCTCTCTGATCTATCAATCTACTTACTCAGTCAAAAAAAAAAAAAAAAAAGAATTATATGAGCTTGGAATGATCTCTACTTAAGTCATGGTTTATCAAATCATTCCTATTTCCCTCTCAAATCTTGTTATGACAAATTCTAAACATACCAAATCTATCATCCCCATTCCATATCACTTCCAAATTTTTGCTACACTTACTTCCAATTATCCTCAAATTTCCAATTCTCAAATCAAGTTCATTCCAAATTTACTTTCAAATCTGTTAAATTTAGTTTGCACTATGCCCAAATATACCACTTTCAAATGTGAATTACTCCTTAGGCACCAAGTCTGCCTACACCAAAATTACTCATCCCTCAAATTCCCATTATACCCAAACACAAAGTTGTCTCTCTCATTTCACAACTCCACCCAAGCTGTCACTCCAAGTCTCAAACCCAAATGTCACACTTATTTTATATCTTACCAAATCTCTATATCTCAAAATCTTACTCACACCTAGATGCCATATTCATTCTACACCTCTTCAATCTCAGTCACACCTAAATGTCTCACTCTATTACCATCAACCTCAAATAAAGCTTCTCCAGGGGCAGCTAGGTGGCGCAGTGGTTAGAGCACCAGCCCTGAAGTCAGGAGGACCTGAGTTCAAATCTGGTCTCAGACACTTCCTAGCTGTGTGACCCTGGGCAAGTCACTTAACCCCAATTGCCTCAGCAAAAAAAAATAAAAAAATAAAAAAAAAATAAAGCTTCTCCAGTCCCCAGTAACCTAGGAATATTTGCTCCCATTCCAGTCACACCCCAAATTTCTTCCTACATTAATCACGCATAACTTCACACCCAATTCCGATTTCCATTCCCCAAAATGCATCACTCTGAAGTCTAAAACTAGTCACCTCTAGGTTACACCCCAAATCTTTCTACCCTTTTCACATATACTCAAGCTGTCACCTAGAATTTCTGCTCACATTCATTCCACACATCCCCAAATCTTAATTGCTCCTGTTCCCAGTTACAAAATGGTAAAAACTCTGAATTTGGAGCCAACCAATCAACAATTAAGGGCTTACACTGTGCTAGGTACTACAACTGGCACTGGGGATACAACCACAAAGAATGGGAAAAAATCCCCTACATTCTAACGGGGGAAATGCAAGGACATACAAACATACACAGCGTAAGTATAAAGTTAAATATAAAAATATAAATAGTTAGATAGAAAATAGTTTGGGAGAACATTAGCAGCTGGAAAGATTAAGAAAAGTTTTATGTAGAAGATAATGCTTAAGCTACCTGTTTAAAAGAGGAAGTCCGAACATTAAGTACACTACCAAGTGTGAGGAACAGAGGGTAGCCAGTTTGTCTAGATCAAAAGAGTCCAAGGAGAGGGAGTAATCTCTAATTAGCCTGGAAAGATAGGGAGTAGATTGTGAAGGGCATAAAAAGCTCAGCAAAGGGATTTATATTTTATCTTAAGAGGACAAGAGGAATCTATGAGTAGAATGAGAAAGGGAGTCACAAAGATCTATGCTTAAGGAAAATTATTTTGGCAGCATGTGTAGGATGAATTGAAGGGGGGAAAATACTTGAAGCAGGGGGACCTATTAGGAGGCTGAGGTAGTATTTCTGAAGCCAGAAATAAAGAGTTTAAACTAAAATGGTAGCTGTGTGACTGGAGTGAAAGGTTACAAACTGAGAGATGTCAGTGTAGAAACCACCAGATGTGGCAACTGCTTAGGTATATGGGGTAAGAGAGTCCAAGATAATCAGTGACTTACTAACCTTTTTGAATCTCAGCTTGACCACCTTACATTAAAAAGGCCAAGGTCTCCTGCTGCATCCAGGGCCATTTCCAGTAGCTCTGATCTATATCCAATGGCTCTGGAGGGAAAAGTGAGGTAGGTGACCTTGCACAGCCCTCCCTCACTCAAATCCAATTCACTTCCATGTAATGGCATCATCTCCATGAGGTCCTTCCAGAATGAAGGACAAATAACAGCCTACATGAGTGCTGCTACTCATCCCTTCAAAAAGAAATGATAGACTCAAGGTGTAGAATAAGACCTACATTTCTGGATACAGTCTATGTAGGAACCGGTTTTACTTGACTATATGTGTAATAGGAGTTTTGTTTATTTTTTTTTTTAAGTCAAGGAGATAAAAGGGGAAAAAAAAGACCAAATGCTTGCTAACTGAGAAAATAAAATTAACTTCAAAAGAGGGGTGTGGACTAGATCCCTTCCAGCTCTGGGGGCTTTAGAATTTCATATCTGAATTTCTCCTGCTCCTACTTCTCTCCCTCCTGAAGGGATGTCACAACCTCCCCATATCTCACAAACACAATCTCACTTGTCTCGCCAGTATCCTTCCCCAGCCACAGTCCTCCAATTTCATATGCTCTCTCTCACTGATCTTTTTTCCCCCAACTGGATTTCCGTGGCCCTCTCCCCGATCCATCGCCTAATCCCAACATCCCTATTCCTGATCCTCCCTGAAGCCCCAAACTCCTAAACCTCTCCTTTCAGTCCTCAGTCCTCTACTTCCCCCTTTAACCCCAACACTCCCCTTTTCCTCTCTCAGCAGCCTTCCCCCACTCCAGGACCCCTTCTTAGATTTCCCTTCTCCCCCTCCTCTCTTCCAACACCTCCCACTCAGATTTCTCCCCCTAGCCCAGGAGTTCTCCCTTCTCCTCCTTTTCCTTCTTTGCCCTCCCTCCTAGTTCCTGATTCCCTTCACTTTTTCTCCCCCCTTCCAATCTCTCCTTCCCCTCCCTCCTCAGTTTCTCCTTACTTTCCTTCTTCCCTTCCTCCGTTTTCCCATCACCCAATCCCCGGGCGCACCTGGATGAGCAGCTTCACGTAGAAGAGCGGGTGGCTCAGCGCAGTCACGCCGGCCCCCAAAGCCAGGAACAGGGCCTCTGTGGCTGCGGAGCCATCCCCGGTTCCCAGGGCTGCTACGGCCGCCGCCTCCACGCCTCGGGACGAGGATTGGGGCGGCTGCGAGGGCTGCAATCCCCATATCCCAGCCCCCGGCGGGACTCCCGGTTCGGCGCCTCTTGCTCCCGGACCCGCTCCCACCATACCCCTGGCGTAGCAGCGAACCCAAGGCGCCACTTCCGGGTCAGAAGCCCCCCATGGGGTCCAGGCGTAAGGTCACTCCCTGTCACGTGACAGAGGAACGCCTCTCCTCTCTACCCTCCCCTTTCTCTGGGAAAGAAATGGGGAACTGGGCTGGGGCCGGACCATACCATTCGAGATAGGAAAGAGGGGACGAGACAGGGAGGAGGAACTATTGGCATAGGCTGGTCACTGTGGTCTGGGACTGGGATAGAGAGGTTGGGGTGGAAGAAGAGTAGGGCTCGAAGAGATTAAAAGCCTGGGTTTGGTGGCGAGTTGGCCGGCGTTCGCTCGAAATACTCGGCGGGGCTTCTCCTACAGTTCCAAGGAATGGCACTTGCCAGATGTTTGGATACACAAACACTTCTACTTAGGAGGAGTTCGGTTAATACCCAGAGCCTTACCTCTGCAGGACGCTGGAGAGCTCCCTGCTCACGTGGTAAAAGGGTGCGAGGGAACTTAGTTCTTACGCGAGCCCTGCTACTCACCAGGGAACGTGGAGCAAATCATTTAACTTCCCTCAGAGCCTCAACTTCTTATCTGTAAAAATAAGGAAACTGGGGGGGGAGGGGGAATTAAAAAATTAAATAAATGAGACTGGGCTACACCATCTCTTCCTGTCCTAAACATATGCACCTATGAGAGGGCTTGGGTTCAAATTCTGCCTCGGAAGCTTATTGCCTGTGTGACTTTGGTTGTGGTTGAGGCAAGTTGTCACCACCTCTGTGAGCCTCAGTTTCCCTTTGTGCAAAGTGGATTTAAATAATCTCTGAGGCTCTCTCTTAGGTAAGGATTCTTAACTTGGAGCAGATTATTCAGTAGTCCAGGAAAGATGAGGGCTTACATCGGGGTTGTATCAATGTCAGAGGGGGAAAAGGGGGTATTCAAGAGATAATGCAAGAGTAGACAGCAAGACTTGGCATCATGGATATAGGAGATGAGAGAAAGTGAGGTTGAGGATGACACCTAGGTTTCCAGCCTAGGTGACTGGGAAAGGAGTCCATAAGCTTCCTCAGACTGTCCATGATGTAGAAAAGGTTAAGAACTCTGGATCTAGAACTTCAGCTCCTTCTTAATTGGAGGCAGCTGAACTTAATGCACTTTAGAAGAAGGTGCAAGGGGGAAAGCTAAGAGCTACTCTTCAAGAATGTATTCAACTTTTTCCTTTAGGTCAAGAAGAGAAGGTAGCCGATTCTTCAAGTTACGTATTTCACTACGTATTTCATTTGTCCCATCAATTTAGTTTCTTTGTTCTTTAGTTTGATCTGGAACTAACAATGCTTGTAATTGGGACACATCTTCAATTTGCTCAGGGTTTAGAAAATCACACACATCCCATACAAAGTAAAACATTAGTAGATTTAAGGAATCTGGAAAGGATTAATCAATTAATCAACAAGCAAGCATTAAGTGACTACACAAAAATAGCTCATATTGAGGCAAGACAACATGCACTGAAACGTATCGAAAATCAGTACAAGGTAAATAGGGAACAGGTATTCTAAGATGTGTGAGGCAGAAATGTATTCCAGAAAAAGAGACCAGTCTGCATTTAGGTGAACAGATGAGAGGTGGAATATCATATATGAAGATCAGAAATAAGGTCAGTTTGGAGGAATTAAAGATTGTGTAAAAGGGCACAACATAGAAATTCAGAAGGCAAATTGGATCCAGGTTCCAACTTTAAATGTCAAATGTAAGAGTTAATATTTGATCCTAGAAGAGCTACTAGAATTTATTGGAGCTTTATTGAGAGTTGTGTGGTTGGATCTGAGCTTTAAGTTAGTAGTACTTTGGCAGTAGAGGTTTGGTAAAGAATGGGTAAAAAGTGGGAGGGGAGGAGGAATATAAATCAGGGAAACTAATTAGGAAGTTTTAAAAATAATCCAGATAAGAGGTGAAGAGGTCTTCGAAATAGTGATGTGGTCCTGTGAGTGGAGAGTGGGGGATAGGTTTAAGAGATTTTGGAGAGGGCAGAAACAAAATGATATGGTAACTGATTGGATACTATGGGGTAAGGGAAAGTGAAGAGTCAAGAATGGACTTGAAGGGGTCAGGAGGAAAGTCTATAAAGCAGTTGATGCTGTCCTTGACAGAAACAGGGAAATTCATAAAAATGGGTTTTTGGTGGGAATGTGATGAATTTAGATAACTAAAGAGTCATCCAGGTAAAGAAGACTGGAGATTGGGAAGGATCCTGTGTATAGACTACAAATGAATAGACCTGATGATTATGTGTATAGAGTTGGCAACTGAATCTGTGTGAGCCAATGAAGCCACTAAGAAAGGGTAGAGAGAGAGGGAGAAGAGGTCCCAGGACTGCATTTTGGGTTATACCCACAGGTAAGAGCCAAGAAAAGATTATAATGAAGCAAAGAAGACTGAGAAGGACCAGGAAAAGCTACAGGAGACCAACCAAATGGATTCTTGGGTTTTGGCAAAGTTTGGATAATGATAGACCAAGAGGGTAAAGGGTTAGAGTAAAAGACAGTATCATGTTGAACTGCTTAACTACAGGATCAAGAATGAAAAGGGAGTATCATGCATGTGAATCAATTAGAAAAACACAGAGAGATCTGTATGAACAAAAATAGAATAAAGTAAAAAGAACCAAGATAAATATACATGTTGACTATAAGAATGTAATATATACATGCATATACATATATATGAGTTTATATATGTACATGTATGTGTATATATACATATATATTATATATATATATTACTGTGTGTGTGTATAAATACTCTGGAGTAGGGAGACCTGATTTCAAATTTGATTTCTTACTAGCTGTGTGACTCTGGGCAAGTCACTTAACTACCAATTGCCTCTAAAAAATTATTAAAAGGAAGTTAAATCCTGAGTAACAGTATGAAAAAATAAAGAACCTAAAATTAAAATTAAAAACAAGTAAATAAGGAAGATCTTGGAGAAGATCTAAAAAATAAATCATACCTTCTTCCTCATGGCAGGGTGTAGCAACTAAGAATATTTTTATTTCTTTTTTTTTTTTTGCTTTTTGCTGAGGCAATTGGGGTTAAGTGACTTGCCCAGGGTCACACAGCTAGGGAATGTTAAGTGTCTGAGACCAGATTTGAACTCAGGTCCTCCTGACTTCAGGGCTGGTGCTCTAACCACTGCGCCACCTAGCTGCTCCTTATTTCTTTTTTAAATTAAAGCTTTTTATTTTCAAAAAAATAAACATATATGTGGATAATTTTCAACATATACTCTTGCAAAATCTTGTGTTCCAAACTTTTCCCCTCCCTTTCCCTCACCCCCTCCCCAGACAACAAGTAATATATGTTAAACATAGCAATTCTTCTATACATATTTCCACAATTATCATGCTGCACAACAAGAATCAGATCAAAAAGAAAAAAAATGAGAAAGAAAACAAAATGCAAGCAAACAACAAAAAGAGTGAAAGCACTATGTTGTGATCCACACTTAGTTACCACAGTCCTTTCTCTGGGTGTAGATGGCTCTCTTCATCACAAGACCATTGGAGCTGGCCTGAATCATCTCATTGTTGGAAAGAGCCATATCTGTCAGAATTGATCACTGTGTAATCTTTCTGATGCCATGTACAATAATCTCTGATTCTGCTCACTTCACCTAGCATCAATTTATGTAAGTCTCTCCAGGCCTCTCTGAAATCATCCTGCTGATCATTTCTTATACAACCATAATATTCCATAACATTCATATACCATAACATATTCAGCCATTCTCCAACTGATAGGCTTCCACTTAAGTTTCCTTGCTGCTACAAAAAGGGCTGCCACAAACATTTTTATACATGTGGGTCCCTTTCCCTCCTTTAAGATCTCTTTGGGATATAGGCCCAATAGAAACATTGCTGGGTCAAAGGGTATGCAGTTTGATAGCCCTTTGGGCATAGTTCCAAATTGCTCTCCAAAATGATTGAATCAATTCTACCAACAATGTATTAGTGTCCCAGTTTTCCTACATCTCCTCCAACATTTGTCATTATCTTTTCCTATAAGACAGAATATTGTATATGTAATTCTGTCCTGATTTTACCTCCTCCAGATAACTCCAAGGAAAGCAGGACACTACAGATGAATGCCTACTGGTTTGAGAACTCTTTTCCTCAACACCAAGTTTAAACTCTGTTCTTTGGACCAGTGAGACTGGAAGGGGTGAAGTAACTTTGACTTATAAAGCTACTTTCTTACCTTGGGATTTAATTGACGAAAGTGAAAAGCTATAAGAGATAGGGAGGCAGAAAGAAGGAATGTGTGACCAAGATGGAAGGCAAGATGCTAGTACTGAACCCCAGGCAATATGGACAAATTATGTCTAGTCACAGGGACAGATCTTATAGCTGCTGAAATTACATTTGAGCTGCAGATTAAGGCCAGTGACTTTGTTTTCTCCTTCAATTCCACTTTTGTCTATTTGATTATATGAATAGGAAGCACAATACTTGCATCTTCAAAGTTTACTTTTTTTTGTCCCAAAGTTAATTTTATTTTCTTAAGTTAAATTATATGTGCTTTTGCTTCAGGGCAGCATTGAAAGCTAATTGGAGTTAAGTGACTTGCCCAGCAGCCTGGAGTAGTAAATAGGGACCTCAGCCTGGTATTAAGGAAAACCTGAGTTCAAATCCTAAAACAGATGTTATTAAGTATGTATTCCTGCCAAGTCACTTTACATTTGTATATCTGGTTACCTTATTTGTAAAATGATGGGGTTAGACCAGATGACCCCTAAGGTTTCTTTCAATTCTAAATCTATGACTGGGAACTTCCCAAAAGGGAGAGAGATATTTAAAATGGCAATTTATTTATTTTTTTCAGCTAACATTTTTTAAAATTAATTTTTATTAAAGCTTTTTTAATTACAAAATATATGCATGGGTAATTTTTCAACATTTACCCTTGCAAAGCCTTCTGTTCCACATTATCCCCTCCTTCCCCCACTCCCTCCCCTAGATGGCAGGTAGTCCAATACATGTTAATTATGTTAAAATATATGTCAAATCCAATATATGTATGCATATTTATATAGTTATCTTGATGCACAAGAAAAATTGGATCAAGAAGGGAAAAAAACTGAGGAAAAAAAAAACAAAACAAGCAAGCAAACAACAGAGAGAATGAGAATGCTATGCTATGTTCCCAGAGTCCTCTCTCTGGATGTAGATGGCTCTCTTTTTCACTGAACAATTGGAATTGATTTGAATCATCTCATTGTTAAAGAGAGTCACTTCCATCAGAATTGGTCATCGTATAGCCTTCTTGTTGCCATATATAACAATCTGATGGTCATCCTACTGATCATTTCTTACAGAACAATAATATTCTATAACATTCATATACCATAATTTATTCAACCATTCTCTAATTGATGGACATCCATTAAGTTTCCATTTTCTTGCCACTACAAAAAGGGCTCCCACAAACATTTTTGCACATGTGGGTCCCTTTCCCTCCTTTAAGATTTCTTTGGGATATAGGCCCAATAGAAATACTACTGGGTCAAAGGGTATGCACAGTGTATGCACTTTTTAAGCATAGTTCCAAATTGCTTTTTAGAATGGTGGGATCCATTCACAGTTCCACCAATAATGTATGAGTGTCCCAGTTTTCCCACATCCCCTCCAACATTTGTCATTACCTTTTCCTGTCATCTTAGCCAATCTGAGAGGTATGTAGTGGTATCTCAGAGATGTCTTAATTTGCATAAAATGGAAATTTAAACTGGCAATATTTTTAAATGGCAACTTTTTGCCAGGCTGAGACTTTTGAGTAGGGGGCTCAGAATTGGAAAAAAAAAAGATATAGTGATTTATCTTTTTAACTTTTCAGGACAAAGAGAATATATTATTTTGCTTGGTCCTTAATGATATTCTTAAATTCAGGTTCTTAAATTAAGGCCCCTCTAATGTTAAAGAACATGTATTAGTGGGAAGGGAGAGGTATAGTTTTCTAATAAGGCAGTTGGGGATTATATATTACAAAGACTGGAAGAGTAAAAGGTGAGAGTTTGTTAATCACAGGGTTCACACCTTTGGGATGGGAGATGAATTGATAATTTTTTTTTCCTGTAAATATGATCCTGGCAGTAAAAAAAGAAAATCTGTCATTAAGGGTCATTAAGGTGAGGATCAGTTGTTAGAGACACAGAAAGTGATTCTGGAATTGTCAGAAGTAAAGATAAGTCAATAAGCATCTGTTCATTTATTCATTTAATTATTTGTTTATTCATTCATTTGTTTATTTTTCTACTTGTCTCATTTATTTATTTTTGTTTATTCTTTCATCTATCCATTTATTTAATCATCATTCATTTGTTTGTCCATTCATTCATTTATCTACTTGTCTGTTTATATGGGATATGTTAGATATGTAAGATTTTGGTTCTTGGACTAGGTCAATCTACTAGTTACTAGAGCTTTGTCTAGTCTTAGCAAAGTAGTGCTCTTTAAAGCTTCTATTCCTAAAAAAAAATGTAAAATAAAAAAAAATAAAGCTTCTATTCCCTTCTCTGATCACAGTTTCTTTTCACTTCTGACTCACTCTTGCTAAACCTGTTTTTCATCCTTGTCTTCCCTTGTTTTTCTAGTCTGTCACTCCATTTCTAGTTTAACTTTCCACTCTTCATAGCCTTGACTCTAGGATTAACCAGTTTTAAAAAACCACTGTCCTTATGTCTTCTCTTTGTCTTTCCCTAGGCTGAGAGGTGACACTGTGGCTAGAGGACTAGACCTATTCTCAAAAAGGCCTGAATTTAAATCTGACTATTATATATTCAAAAACAGACAAGTCACTTAATCTTGGGCTCAGTTTTTTTAATCTGTAAAATGGGGGTAATAATAGCACCTACCTCCAATCCTACCTACCTACCTACCTACCTACCTACCTACCAACAATCCAAGAAAGGATTGTTGAGAATAAAATCAGATAGTATTTGTAAAGCACCTGGCAAACCTTAAAAACACCATATAAATGCTTGCTATTATTATTAATATTGTTATTATTATATTTATGCACCACCAATCCATAACACTGGGTCAGCCCCACTGGCTACTTACTCAGATCCAATTCTAGCACTGCTGAATTAAGTCAGCAAGTTATGGAACTGTGTGGGCTGAATCACCAATTTGTCTACTTTATCTTGCTTTTTACTAGCCTTCACAAGTCTTTTGACCTTGTCAGTGCCTCAGGTTATTATCTTCCTTCTCTCCATGTGTCTCTATCTCTCTCTCCTTCACTGCTGAACTTCTAGAAAGAATAGATTACATTTACCTGTCCTTACTACACATTTACTCCTTACTCTACTGAAACCACTCTGCCAAAGTCATCAATGCACCTCTTTAATTATTAAATCTTTGTTCTCCTTCTAGAGGCTGCTAGATGGCACAGTGGATAGAGCACTAGGAACACCTGAATTAAAATCTAGCCTCCAACACTTATTTGCTGTGTCACCCTGGACAAGTCACTTCACTCTCTTTGCCTCTGTTCCCTCATCTGTAAAATGAGCTGGAGAAGGAAATGGCAAACGACTCTAGTATCTTTCCCAAGAAAACTTCCAATAGGGTCATGAAGAATGTAACATGATTGAATACTAACATCCAACTAGATCCTTTGGCAGCATTCAATGCTGCTCATCACCTAAGTTCACAGATATAGACTCTAGAAGGGTCAATGGAAGTCATTTAGTCCAATCCTATTATTTTTACATACAAGCAAACTGAAGTCCAGGGAAGCTATGTCTTACCAAAGGTCATATAATAATAAACATCAGAGGTAGAATTTGAACTCAGATCATGTAACACCAAAATCAGTGTGTTTTCCACTACATTACACTGCCTTCTCCTTCATTCTCCATCCCTTTAGCAAAGAATCTTGCCTTGTCCTCAGTGACACTACTCACTACTACTTTTCCCCATACCTATTTCCTTTTAGGTCCCTTTCACTGGTTCATCTTCCTCCTTCCTTCTTTTTATGGTTAGATATCACCCAGACCTTGGGTTTTTTTTCTATTTCTATATACTCTTTCCCTTGGTAAGCAACCAGGTCACTCAATAGATAAAAATGGAATCTAGAGTTAGGTTGTAAAGGGCCAACCTGATGATCCCTTTATGTAGACACACCATTGCAACCCTCCCATGTGGAAGTGTCTCTATGACAGAGTGTCTCCTGCATGTCCAGCATGTGTGTCACATGATATCTAGCCTCAGATATTTACTTGTGTGAACAGGTGAACCCCTGAACTTCTGATTGCCTCAGTTTCTATCTCCTAGGGTTAATATTTGTAAGGTGCTTTACAAACCTAAAAATACTAGATTTTATTATTGATGCTACCATTGTTATATTCATTGATTTCAAAAGAGATCATCTCTTAGAAGATAATTGCAAGTCTGTATATCTAGCTCTTAATGGATGTTGTTTTCCCAGTCAACAGTGGAGTGAAGCAGGGCTTTGTGCTTGTTCCCAAGCTTTTTGTTTTTTATTTATTTGTTGCAGCAGTCTTTTAAGAGCTCACTTTGTATGAGCCCTTTGATCTCAGAGGCGAGATGAATGAGGCAGGGGAACTCATAGGGTGTGAAAAGAGCTCCAGTTTTATTATGCAGCACAGCCTTGTTGATATACAGTTTTGCAAGCGTGATCAGCATGTGAACAGTAGACAATCCCCAATCACCATTCAGAGAAGCAGCTTGTGGGCATTGTGTATGCATGGTATCTGCCAATGGGAGGAGAGCTGACCCAGCTACAGCAGCAACCCGCTGACAGGCGAGAAGCCTTATCAAGGCATCCCTGCTCACAAGCTGTGACTCTCAGGCTCAACCCATTCCCATGCCATACATCAGTGCTCCTTGCTCAACAAGGGCATTTCTGCAATGTGGCCGAAAACCTATTGGGCACCATAGGTCAAAGTGGCCTCTGTCCTCTCTCTCAGGAGGGTCCCATACCCTGGCAATTCCCCTTTTTTATCTTTTTTAGTTTAAAAGTTTCTTGAGCTACAACCTCTGAAAAGATGTTGGAGAAAGATCTACAAAAGTATCTTAATATTTCAGGGCAACAACAAAGCAATGGCAACATCACAACAAACAGGGAAATCCATGATTCTAATTTTAACCACCATGAGGAAGTATTATCAAACCAATGCATGATTTTTTCAGCAGTTTTATCTGGATTCAAATTTTCATGAGAAGCTTTCTCTATGTCAGATGCTAGTTTATATAAAATTTCTATGTCGCCTTCAATTGTGTTATTGAAAAATAAACCACTCATGATAAACCCAAAGACCCCAGCTTTTGGGATAAGTATTCACTATTTGGCAAAAATTGCTGGTAAAATTGGAAACTAGTGTGGAAGAAATTAGGGCTTGACCCACACCTAACACCACATACCAAGATAAGATCTAAATGGATTCATGATCTAGATATAAAGAGTGATATAAGCAAATTAGAGGAACATAGTATAGTTTGCTGATCAGACCTGTGGAGATGGAATAAATTTATGTCCAAAGAAGATCTGGAACTCTTAATTGAACACCAGATAGATAATTTTGATTATATTAAGTTAAAAAGTTTCTGTACAAACAAAACTAATGCAGACAAGATTAGGAGGGAAGCATCAAATTGGGAAATCATCTTTACATTTAAGGGTTCTGATAAAGGCCTCATTTCTAAAATATATAGAGAATTGTCTCATATTTATAAGAATTCAAGCCACTCTTCAATAGATAAATGGTCAAGGGATATGAACAGACAATTTTCAGATGATGAAATTAAAACCATCTCTAGTCATATGAAAAGTTGCTCCAAATCACTATTGATCAGAGAAATGCAAATTAAGACAACTCTGAGGTACCACTACACACCTGTTAGATTGGCTAAAATGACAAGAAAAGATAATGATGAATGTTGGAGGGAATGTGGGAACACTGATACATTGTTGGTGGAACTGTGAATGGATCCAAACATTCTGGAGAGCAATCTGGAGCTATGCTCAAAAAGTTATCAAACTGTGCATACCCTTTGACCCAGCAGTGTTTCTATTGGGCTTATATCCCAAAGAGATCTTAGAGGAGGGAAAGGGACCCACATGTGCAAGAATGTTTGTGGCAGCCTTTTTTATAGTGGCTAGAAACTGGAAACTGAATGGATGCCCATCAATTGGAGAGTGGCTGAATAAATTATGGTATATGAATGTTATGGAATATTATTGTTCTGTGAGAAACAACCAGCAGGATGATTTCAGAGAGGCCTGGAGAGACTTGTATGAACTGATGCTGAGTGAAACGAGCAGAACCAGGAGATCATTATACACAGCAACAACAAGACTATATGATGATCAATTCTGATGGACATGGTTCTCTGCGACAATGAAACGTTTCAAATCAGTTCCAATGGTTCAGTGAAGAAAGCCATATACACTCAGAGAGAGGGATGTGAAATGTGGACCACAACATAACATTTTCATGCTCTCTGTTGATGTTTGCTTGCATTATGTTCCCTTGCTCTGATTTTCTTTTTTTTTTTTCTTGTAGATAGGATTTTTCTTGCACAACTTGTCAAGTATTTTAACATTATTAACATGTAGTGGACTTCCTGCCATCTAGGGGAAGGGAGGGGACTGGGGGTAAAATTTGTAATGGAAAGCTTTGTAAAGATCAATGCTGAGAAACTACCTATACATATGTTATAAAAAGCTTTAAGAAGAAAAAGAAAAATAAACCATTCAAATGCCTCTTAATACTTTCCCAATCATAATCTTGTTCTGTATAATTATACAACAAAAGGGTTACACAAAATTTTGTATATCTATAGTCACATTGCAATTGAGCCTGGAGTTTCAACAATTCTACTTCTGCTCCTATTTCCAATGATACTTCTCTTAAGTCTTTTATCATCTGATACAATTATTCATCTATCTTGGCTTGTCGCGCAAAACCCACTGAGACATTCCTAGCTAGTTCCTCTATGTATCTAGCTTGTACTGTACTGTTTTGTACATTAGATATGGACATTGCAAGAGAGACTGATGAAACTATAAGTGAAACCAACATAGTGATACCTAACATGCCATAGCTGATACATCTTTTTTTTTTTTTTTTTTGCTTTTTGCTGAGGCAATTGGGGTTAAGTGACTTGCCCAGGGTCACACAGCTAAGAATGTTAAGACCAGATTTGAAATCAGGTCTTCCTGACTTCAGGGCTGGTGCTCTATCCACTGCGCCACCTAGCTGCCCCCACATCTCTTTTTTCTAATGGGATTAAAGTCTGTTTCCTTATTTTCTATTATAGTATTGAACATAGGATCAGTCTTAGTACAATACCATTTCTCACTTTTGACAGGAAGCATTGATACATGAGCTCTAGTAATCACAAATGCTGTCTGATTTTCAATTTCAGTGTCTAAACAATCACTAACAGTACAATTCCAACAATGTAAAAATCTAATGTTTCTTTGGTACAATTACAAAGTCTCCCCACATGAATGTATATTTCCCTCCCAGACAGGATTTAGTATAGAACTGATATCCAATTCTTGTGCCATTTGTCCAAGAACCAGGGCTCAAGATGTTTTTCCATGTGCCAAACTGCCGGCCCAATGCTTGAGCAACAAGAATGTGTCCCATGGAGGCTTGTGATTTCCATAAACCCTTCCAGGCATTGCCTTTGTAAGGTACCCAAACAGGTACAGGAAGACTGCAATAAGTTGTCCTTTTAGCCTCATGCCACAATTGCAATGTCCAATTTTCAATTATATAGCAAATATGCGTATGAGCACTACGCGAAGATGTAAGGGGCCAACCTGATGATCCCTTTATGTAGACACAGCACTGCAACCCTCCCACGTGGATGAGGGTGTCACTATGATAGTGTCCCCTGCATGCCCAGCATGTATGTGTGTCACATGATATCCCATACCCAAAATTGGCATCTGTAAAGTCATGTTCTTCACTTGTGCACAATAGGTACTGTTCCTTTGTGACCAACACAGAGGGAGTCTATTTGCAAGTCCAGCAAAGTTGTACTTTACTTTTGCCATAGTTCCATTGTATTTATCAAGGTGAAATTCATCCCCGATTATTCGGGATACATTTCCTATCAACACTACATCTGGGCAGCTAGGTGGCGCAGTGGATAGAGCACCAACCCTGAAGTCAGGAGATCTGAGTTCAAATCTAGTCTCAGACACTTAACATTCCCTAGCTGTGTGACTCTAGGCAAGTCACTTAACCCCAATTGCCTCAGCAAAAAAAATAAAAAAGAACACTACATCTGGTATATATGTTCCCCCCATGAGACAGTCCTAGGCCATGTGGGTCCATCATGATAGCCCACCTTTTGGCCTCTATTGCCAATCCTGATTGTATGTAACACAAACCCATATATATCGAAAGCATCTTATTAATGGTCTTAGGGACAGGTCTTCTTCTTCTGGACAGTTGCCTCTTCTTCCTTCTTTTCCTCTTCAGTTCTATAAACAACTCTGAGATGTCTGGTGGGAATCCACTGCTGGAGATTTTCTTCTGTGAAGATACAAGCATATCCTGGCCCCCACATTAGAACCCTATAGGGTCCCTCCCATCCTTCAGGATCCTTTTTTATTACCATGGTCTCATTCTTAGGGGGCCTTCTTAATGAAGATCGGATGTTATCTTTTAGTGATTCTCTATATTCACCAAAAGATATTTCATAGTTGGACTTAAATCATTTGAATCAAATTTTATTTTATTTTTTTATTTTTTATTTATTTATTTATTTTTTAATTTTATTTTTTTATTTGCAAAACATATGTATGGGTAATTCTTCAACATTAACCCTTACATAGCTTTCTGTTACAAATTTTCCCCCCTACTCCCCACCCCTCCCCTAGATGGCAGGATATCCACTACATGTTAATTATGATAAAATACTTGACAAATTGAATATATGTATATATATTTCCACACTTATTGTTGCGCAAGAAAAATCATATCTACAAGAAAGAAATATCAGATAAAGGAAACACAATGTAAGCAAACATCAATCGAGAGTATGAAAATGTTATGTTGTGGTCCACATTTCACATCCCTCTCTCTGGGTGTATATGGCTTTCTTCATTGAACAATTGGAACTGGTTTGAAACATTTCATTGTTGAAGAGAGCCATGTTCATCAGAACTGATCATCATTTAATATTGTTGTTGCTGTGTATAATGATCTTCTGGTTCTGCTCATCTCACTCAGCATCAGTTCATGCAAGTCTCTCCAGGCCTCTCTGAAATCGTCCTGCTAGTCGTTTCTTACAGAACACTAATATTCCATAATATTCATATACCATAATTTATTCAGCCATTCTCCAATTGATGGGCATCCATTCAGTTTCCAGTTTCTAGCCACTACAAAAAGGGCTGTCACAAACATTGAATCAAATTTTAAATAATTTATTGTGTACACAGCTTTATCTATGTCCTTCTGAGTAACCCTACCTCCATCTCTCTCTTTTTTATTTTTGATAAATCTCTTGAGGGTCTGATTGGTTCTTTCTACAATGGCCTGTCCTGTAGGTTGTAAGGAATCCCAAAAATATGATGTATGGAAAATTACTGTAAAAACTTTTAATATTTTTGAGGTATATGAGGGTCCATTATCAGTTGATAGTATGTGGAATACCCATAGAAGCAAAACAGTGAAATAAGTGATTTATTACATGTGAAGCAGCTTCCCGTCTTTCAAAGGATGTAGATACAAAGCCTGAATAAGTGTCCACTATAACATGAATGCACATTTTCCCCAAATGCATAACATCCATTTGCCATATATCATTTGGCCTATCACCTCTAGGGTTAGTTCCCAGCCCTGTAGGTCTTTGAGAATATGGTACACAAGCTACACATCTTTTTACTATGCTTGCTGCTTCTTGCCGGGACAACCCATACAATTTCTGAAGAGATCTGGCAGACTGATGCAAATGTTCATGAGCCTTTTTTCTTGTTCTACAGGGCAGAGAAGAACACACTGTGTAAGCAGACCATCCACTATTTTATTCCCTTCAAATATAGTTCCCAGCCCATCCATATGAGAACAGACATACATTATATAAAAAGAATGGACTCTCATTAAAATCACCTCTTGTACCTCCTGAAACAATGAGAAGATAGGTCCTGTTTGAGCCTTTATATATGCTGTTTCTATTCTCTGGATCACCCCAACTGCAATGACTATCTGAAATAATATTGATAGGTTTGTCTATTTTCAATGCTTGTATAATGGCATACAACTCATTTTGCTGTGTAGAGGTGTAAGGTGTAGAGAGATGCCCAATTGTGGGGAATATATAGCCGCTTTATTTTGCTTTATGGCATCAGTAAACACATTAGGATCTTTAAGTGGATATATTTTTGTTTTTGTGGGAAATATTCATTGCAATTGTTCATAAAATGGCAGCTGGGTCAGGATCTTGCCTGCTCTTATTTCTCCTAACCTTAACAAAATGGTCCAGATTTCCTGAGTAGCTATTAAGTAATCTAACCTATCCTTGTCTTTGTTAATCCATGTAATTCCTGTTTCTCCTGTTAATTGAATAATTCTGAGTAATGTTTTCCTTGCTATTTCAGCTGTCATGTCTAAATATTTTTCTAATGACCTTTTTGTCTTTGAAATATATAACCATTCAAAAATGTCATTGTTTTGATGATACTCCTATAGATTGTACAGGAGATAAAATAACAGAGCCATGTAACCTTTTTGTGGAAGCACCCTCTGAATGCTTGCTTTTGCTGTTATTTGTATTATCTGCTTTATGCTGTCAAGGGCTTCAGAAGTCCATGTCCTGCTGAAATCTAACTGAGGATCACCCTCTAGCATCTTATACAAGGGAAACATCAGAGTGTTAGGTATACAAGCTCTGGGCCTAAACTACTGAATATCCCCAATCAATTTTTGGACATGATTTAATGTATGTACCTGATCATTCTGGAATTCAGGTGGTTTTTGATATACACCTTCCAGCTGAACAATGAAACCCAAATAACTAAAAGGGGGGTGTCTTTGAATTTTTTCCGATGATGTTATCAAACCTAAGTATTTTAATTCTCTGTCATTTGTAGCATATCCTCCAAATCCTCAGACTGTGGATGACCAGACAAAATATCATCCATGTAATGGAGAATGACTGCATTGGGGTAATGTTTCTTTATCTTGCTAATATATTGACATATGGTAGGGCTGTTTCTCATACTTTGTGGCAATACCTTTCACTGAAATCTCCTCACAGGTCCTTGGTAATTATATGTTGGTACTGAGAAAGCAAATTTATCCCTGACCTCAGGGTGAAGGAGGATAGAAAAGCAATCTTTAATATCTATTATCCATAGGGGCCATTCCCTGGGGATCATGTTTGGAGATGGCAAACCTACCTGTAAAGAACCCATGTCTTTCAGGACTAAGTTTACTTGTCTTAAATCTGTTAACATTCTCCATTTACCAGATTTTTTCTTTACAACAAACACAGGGGAGTTCCATGGGCTGTTTGTTTCTTCAATGTGTCCTAATTCTAATTGTTCTTGTATTAATTGATGGAAAGTGGCTGTTTTTTCTTTGGTCAGGGGCTGTTGCTCCACCCACACTAGTATGTAGGTAGTCCAAGTCATTTTTGGAGCAGTGGAAGCTGCAGCAGCAATGACCCCTCCTAAAAATCTGTGGTGATTTTCATCCCTAATTGATGTAATATATCCCTACCCCATAAGTTAATATGTAAGCCATCTATTATTAAGGGAAAAATGGTTCCTGTCTTTTCATCTTTTTGCCAGTTTACCGGTTCAGCAGATATCAAAGCCTCCTTACTGCCTCCTACCCCTACCACTCTATTGTTAACTGAAGTCATAGGCCACCAAGAGGGCCACTGAGAATCAGCCACCACAGTCCTGTCAGTTCCAGTGTCTATTAATCCTTCAAACTGTTGGTTATTCAAAGTAATAGTATCGGCTAAGTGAGTGTAATAACTTTTGTAAAATATGTACAGCAACCTCTGAGCTTGGACCCATCTGTGGGGCTAATTCACAATTATTATCTTCTGTTTTAACTGTAAGTTCAGATGGAATGACTATTTCTTGAGCTACACCTTGTCCCTTATTAAGATATGTTTCAATACTATCAGTGTTAATCATAGTTACCGAGACAGGCGCTTCCTCATATATTTGTATAGCTGGGATAGCTAATGAATACTGGGGTAATGGAAGATTTATAACAAGAATTTTTAGTTGTTTCCCTTTTTGATACAGCATGAGGGGGTAGGTGATAATAATCATTACTCCTGAGTTTTATTACTATGAGTGTCCCTTGGCGTCTAAAGCTGCATACCTGTTGTTCTATTCCTGCTTTGTGTCTGTCCCCACTTGAGCTGTCATTCCCCAAGCTGGTTTTGGGGCCCCCTGGGAGCCCCTGACCCATTTCCCTGGTTCCTGCATTCTGAAGCCCAATGTCCCATTATTTTACATTTTGGACATGGTGTTTTAGGTTGACCCTCATTACTTGCTTTTTTACTTTGAAAACGACAGTTTTTCTTAAAGTGTCCTGGTTTACCGCAAGGATAAAAATTCCCTTTTGGCCCTTTCTTAGAAGCAATCACATATTCCGATATCAGTTCAGCTTGATATACTTGTGATCCTACTCTGTCACACCTCTGAATCATTCCTTCTATGGTACAATCTCTTCTTGTCCAATCATTGCTCTGGGACAATCTGCATTACAATTTTCCCGTAACAAAGCCTTTAATATCCTACCTACACCTCCTACGTTTCCCATGGCCTTAGCAACAGCAACCTGTAATCAAGCACAAAATCAGTGAAGGGCTCTCGGTAAAGCTTTCCTTTTCACCCTTCTCTACAGGAATCCTACTCCAAGCTGTTCTGGCACATTGGGATATTCGGAGATAGGTCTCTTCAGTAAAATGAATTTGATCTCCAGTGTCTGCAGGAACCCCAGTGCCACTAAGTTGCTCAAAGTATAACCTCATGTTTGCTCCTGGAGCAACCTGAGTAGCAGTCAGCCAGTCTGTTCTAAAAATTCTGTCTTCCAGAACACTGCCTGACCTGGGGTCAGCACTGCCCGTGGGAGTGCTTCCAATCACTGGGACACAGAATTGCCAGAGACATTGTTTCAAGTTGTAACTTAACAAAAGGCGCTATGGGCCCGTATTTGTGAACTGAGTCCTTAAGCTGGGTTAGAACTTTAAAGGGAAGTGGTTCATGTCTGCTTCTTCTCTGCCCTGGATTAAAAGGGTCATCCTCCTCTATAACATGATATAATTCTTCCCATCCCTCTGTATCTTCTTGCCTGTTGCAAAACTTTTGAAGTGAAGATAAAGAATGTAACTGATTAGCTTTTGCTTTTTGTCCGCTGCATGTCACTGCAATGTTTGTTTTATATTTCTGATCCCGCTTTTCCTCAGTTCTTATTTCATTTTTAAGCTTTACATTAGAAAAGCCTTTGAAAGCTGTAAGTCTGGATAGACACAAAAATAGGGTGGGACCAAAGGTGGTGGAGGTGGGGGAGGCCATTCAATGTCATCCTCCTCAGGCTCAGGAGAAGGACATCTACTGCTAAGAGATGGGCTTGTCTGTGCCCAATTGTAAATTTTCTAACCTTTTCTGGTTCTGATTTCAGACTTTGTTTAATAAGATTATATATAGTAAAATGGCTTTTTTGTATTCCTCCTGGGCATTGTTTACCATAAGCAGTGAGCTGTTCACTGAAAACAATCCATCTCTCATAATTATAACAGCCTTCCTCAGGTAACCACAGAGAAACTTTGTAAGCAATGTCCAGGAATTTCCTAATGTCTCCTAATTGGACTGTGCACCCCTGCTCTTTGATACTTTTATATACAGTCCTGACATATGCTTCCCTGTCTGAAGGGAAGAGGGTGCCCACTTTCTGCCCCATTAGGTTACTAACTGCTCTCTGCCGCACTCTGCCTGGTCCAGAACCAGCAGTTCGGAGGGTTCTCCCTCTGGAGTCCTCTTAGAGTCTTGACCATGTAGCAGTGCTTGACCGCAAAGTGGTCTCTCTGGCACTGTTCCAGGTCCCTGTCCCTGTTCCTTGGCTGCCAGTTATTGCGGCTGTCTTCTAAGAGCTCCCCTTGTATAAGCCCTTTGATCTCAGAGGTGAGATGAATGAGGCAGGGGAACTCATAGGGTGTGAAAGAGCTCCAGTTTATTATGCCCCACAGCCTTGTTGATATACATTTTTGCAAGCGTGATCAGCACGTGAACAGTAAGCAATCTCCAATCACCATTCAGAGAAGCAGCTCGTGGGCATTGCGTATGCATTGTATCTGCCAATGAGAGGAGAGCTGACCCAGCCACATCAGCAATCTGCTCACAGGCAAGAGGCCTTGTCAAGGCATCCCTGCTCTTGAGCAACTAGCTGTGACCCTCAGGCTCTACCCATTCCCATGTCATGCATCAGTGCTCCTTGCTCAACAAGGGCATTTCTGCAATGTGGCAGAAAACCACAGGTCGAGGTGGCCTCGGTACTCCGGTACTCCCTCTTGGCAGGGTCCCATAGCCTAGCATTTATTTTAAAAAAATTTAATACCCCTTGCTTTATGAATCATGTTGGGAGAGAAAAATCAAAACAAAAGGGGAAACTATGGGAGAGGAAAAAAAAACAGAAGAAAGAAGTGAACATTCAATTTCCATAGTTCTTTTTCTAGATTCAGATAGCATTTTTTTATCCAAAGTTAATTAGGATTGCCTTGAATCACTGAACCACTGAAAAGAACCAAGTCTTTTATTAGTCGATCATTGTGCATTCTTGCTATTACTGTGTGCAATGTATTCCTGGTTCTGCATATTTCACTTAGCATCAGTTCATGTAAATCTTTCCAGTCCTTTCTAAAATTGACTTGTTCATCATTTTTATAGAGCAATAATATTCTATCACCTTCATATTCCACAACTTTTTCAGCTGTTCCCCAATTGATGGGTATCTACTCATTTTCCAATTCTTTGCTACAAGCATTTTTGCACAGGTTGGTCTTTCATTTTCCTGGGATTCCAATCCAGTAGTGACACTGCCAGGTCAAAGGGTATATATGGTTTTATGGCCCTTTGGGCATAGTTCCAAATTGCTCTGCAAAATGCTGGGGTGCTTCCGTACTTTTTAATATGATGTTTTCATTGATCTTGTCAGGCACTTTCATTGAGGATGAAAACAGCATCAAGGCCAGCTATCACACTGACAATAAATTATTTAACTCAAAAAAGACTATATAAGACAAGATTAAAGTGAAGGGAGAACTGGTACATGACTTTTTGTTTGCAAGTGATCATGCATTCAATATTGCTTCTGAGGCTGAGATGCAACAAAGTATACATCGATTCTCAGCTGCCTATGCTAATCACAGCCATTAGTTATAGCAAATGGAGAAATTTTGGATACTGTGGATAGGTTTACTTACTGTGGCAATATACTTTTATACACATAGATGATACATGCATTGCCAGAACTAGCTCAGTATTGGAGAGACTTTAAGAAAAAATGTGGGAAAGAATTGCTGTTGTTCTGATCTCATTGTTGTACACCAATGAAATCTGGATAGTTTCACCATGCTAGGAAATGGAATCACTTCAATTTGAATTGTTTTAGGAAGATTCTGCTATGTACAAGATAAGGTAGTGGACACTGAGATCCTTTCTGAAACTAAACTGCCAAGCATTCAAACTCTACTTCGGAGTGCAGCTCTAATACTCTGGCCATATTGTCCAGATGCCAAAGGTACATTCACCTAAAGCAAGCACTCACGTGGAGGTCAGAAGAAGCAATATAAGGGCACCTGCAAGGTCTCTCTGAAGAAGTATGGAATCAGTTATGGTTCCAGACACAGGACTGCTCAACATGGCATACCAGCATGAAAGCATTGTACTCTATAAGCAAAGCAGAATTGTAGTAGATCAAAAGAAATATGAGATACATAAATTTAGAGATATTTAATTTATATGGACTATTTGTACCCAACACATGGAAGAGCTTTCTGAGGTCAATGGGTCTGATCAGCCACAGTTAAATACACTGTACCTTGGCCCCAACATAGTGAGTTCATTTTGGTTCTTTAAGAACAAAATGAACAGGGGGCGGAGCCAAGATGGCGGAGTAAAAAGGTGACTCTCTGCGTCCTCCTCCGAACTTCTCTCAAATCAACAATAAAATAAGCCTCTGAACTGATCTTCAAGTCAACGAATCAGGAAATATTTGGATACTGCTTGCAGATATCTCTGAAAAACTTCACATCAGGTTTGTCTAGCTCGGACAGAGGGATAAACAGAGGACTTTGGTGTCAGAGAACTCTGGTGGAAGCCGGAAGTGAGGTGGGACTCAGCTCAGCTCAGCTCAGCCTGGCAAAAAACTCCAAACTCCAAATTCCAAACACCTGGAGTTTATCTGAGGCACTTGGGACACTCTGCCCTGATTGGGGGCAGGTGTTCTGGCAAACTTGCCTTGTTTAAGGAGTAATTTGGACTTAGTCCTAGCCCCCACCGGCCCAGCACCTTAAATTAATTCCCCGAAGCGCCTCAGGGCAAAATCTTCAGCCGGCCGTTTTTCCCCTACCTTAAAGAGATATTCACGCTGTCTAAAAAAAAAAAAAAAAATGAAGAGGCAAAAGAGAGCTCTCACCATAGACAGCTTTTACAAAGAGAAAGAGGAGAAGACCCCAGAGCCAGAGGTTCCTTTAGACATAACTCCAGAGGGAATCAGCAAGGACTATCACTGGTCCCAGTTTCAAAAGGCCTTTCTGGAAGATTGCTTAAAGAACCTAATAAAAGAACTGGAGGATAAATGGGAAAATAGATTGAAATTAGTGCAAGAAGGATACAGTATCTTGCAAGAAGGATATGATGCCCTGCAAAAAAGATATGAAAAAGACACCAATCTATTGAAAAATAAAATTAGTGAAGTGGAAAAAGAGTGCAATGAACAAAAAAATTCAATTGGCCAGTTACAAATGGAGCTTAAAAAGGTAACTGAAGAAAACAACACTTTAAAAATAAGAATTGAACAAATGCAAGTGAATGACTCAATAAGACTTCAAGAATCAGTCAAACAAAAACAAAAAAATGAAAAATTAGAAGAAAATATGAAATATCTCCTAGGAAAAACAACTGACTTGGAAAATAGATCTAGGAGAGACAATCTAAGGATTATTGGACTTCCTGAAAGCCATGATGAAAAAAAGAATCTAAACACTATCTTCCAGGAAATCCTGAAAGAAAACTACCCTGAGATTGTAGAATCAAAGGGCAAAATCACCATTGAAAGAATTCACCGATCACCTCCTGAAAGACACCCCAAAATTAAAACCCCAAGGAATATTGTGGCTAAATTTCAGGACTATAGCACCAAGGAAAAGATTCTGCTAGCAGCTAGAAAGAAACAATTCAAATACCGAGGATCAATAATTAGAATCACACAGGATCTGTCAGCCTCCACATTGAAGGATCGAAGGGCCTGGAACCAGATATTCTGAAGGGCAAAGGAACTTGGATTACAGCCAAGAATAACCTATCCAGCTGGAATGAGCATTATCCTCCAGGGAAGAAGACGGTCATTCAATAATATAGGTGAATTTCACCTCTTTCTAATGAAAAGACCAGATCTGAACAAAAAATTCGACATCCAAACACAGAACTCAAGAGATATATAAAAAGGTAAAAACGAAAGGACTCTTGAGAACTTTATTTCTACTATGTTAAGTTTGGGGGTATTTTTAACTAGATATTACTTTGATAATATGAAAAAGAGAAATAGAGGGCGAAAGGTTGTCATACTGGGGAAAAGAGGGAAAAAAGTGGTAAAATAACATAATAAAGGAGGTAAAAACAAGGTAAAATCTCTTGAAGAGGCAAAGAAAACCTAATATAATTGAGAGAAAGAGGGGAGGGAGATGAGCATTGTGTAAATCTTACTCTCATCAGGTTGGGCTCTAAAAGTGTATATCAGACACTTGATTTCACATAGAAACTTGTCTGTTGCTAGAGGGAAGGGGGAGGGAAAGGAGGAAAAGAAAGGGATAAACTAATAGAAGGGAAAATAGAAGAATCAGGGAAAAGGAGTAAAAACAGGGGGAAGGGATCTAAAGGGTGGAGTATTGTTTGGGGGAGAGGGTCATCAAAACCAAAGTACTGAGGTGGGGGGGAAGGGAGAAAGGGGAAAGGAAAGGGGAAAACATAACTTGGGTAAATAAGATGGCAGGAAATAAAGAATTAGTTATTCTATCTGTGAATGTGAATGGGATGAACTCTCCCATAAAGTGGAAGTGGATATCAGACTGGATTAAAAAACAGAATCCCACAATATGTTGGCTACAAGAAACACATCTAAAACATAGTGACACATATAGGATGAAGGTAAAAGGCTGGAGCAGGACCTATTTTGCTTCAGGTGAACAATAAAAGCAGGGGTAGCAATCCTTATCTCAGATCAAGTAAAAGCCAAGATAGATCTAATCAAAAGAGATAAGGAAGGAAACTATATTTTAATAAAGGGTACCACAGATAATGTAGCAATATCAGTACTAAATATATATGCACCAATTGCAACAGCATCCAAATTCCTAGAAGAGAAATTAAGAGATATGTAAGAAGAAATAGATAGCCAAACTATACTAGTGGGGGATCTCAATCTTGCTCTCTCGTAATTAGATAAATCAAACCACAAAATAAACAAGAAAGAAACTAGGGAGATAAAACAATTGTTAGAAAAGTTAGGTATGATAGATCTATGGAGAAAGTTGAATGGAGACAGTAGGGAGTTTACTTTTTTCTCAGCAGTCCATGGAACCTATACAAAAATTGACCATGTGTTAGGGCATAAAAACCTCAAAGTCAAATGCAGAAAGGCAGAAATAGTAAATGCATCCTTTTCAGATCATGATGCAATAAAAATCACATGCAACATAAGGCCAGGAGATAATAAACCAAAAGTTAATTGGAAATTAAATAATCTAATCCTGAAGAATGAATGGGTGAAAGAGCAAATCATAGACACAATAATTTCGTCCAGGAGAATGACAATAAGGAGACAACATACCAAAATTTGTGGGATATGGCTAAAGCGGTTATAAGGGGCAATTTTATATCTCTAGATGCTTACTTGCATAAAATAGAGAAAGAAAAGATCAACGAATTGGGCTTATTATTAAAAAAAACTAGAAAAAGAACAAATTAAAAACCCTCAATTAAATACCAAATTGGAAATTCTAAAAGTAAAAGGAGAAATTAATCAAATTAAAAATAAGAAAACTATTGAGTTAATAAATAAAACTAAGAGTTGGTTCTATGAAAAAACCAACAAAATAGATAAGCCTTTAGTTAATTTGATAAGAAAAAGGAAAGAAGAAAATCAAATTGTTAGTCTCAAGAATGATAAGGGAGAACTTTCCTCCAATGAAGAGGAAATCAGAGCAATAATTAGGAGTTACTTTGCCCAACTTTATGCCAGTAAGTTTGATAATCTAAATGAAATGGAGGAATATCTACAAAAATATAGATTGCCCAGGTTAACAGAAGAGGATATAAATTATTTAAATAGCCCCATATCAGAAAAAGAAATAGAACAAGCTATTAACCAACTCCCTAAGAAAAAATCTCCAGGGCCAGATGGATTTAAATGTGAATTCTACCAAACATTCAAAGAACAATTAATTCCAATACTACACAAACTATTTGAGAAAATAGGGACAGAAGGTATACTGCCAGAATCCTTCTATGAGACCAATATGGCGCTGATAGCTAAACCAGGTAGGGTGAAAACAGAGAAAGAAAACTATAGACCAATTTCCCTAATGAATATTGATGCAAAAATTTTAAATAAGATATTAGCAATGAGATTACAGAAAGTCATCCCCAGGATAGTACACTATGACCAAGTAGGATTTATATCAGGGATGCAGGGCTCGTTCAATATTAGGAAAACTATCAGTATAATTAATTATATTAATAACCAAACTAACAAAAACCATATGATTATCTCAATAGATGCAGAAAAAGCCTTTGATAAAATCCAACACCCTTTCCTATTAAAAACACTAGAGAGTATAGGAATAAATGGGCTTTTCCTTAAAATGATCAGTAGCATCTATTTAAAACCATCAGCAAGCATCATATGTAATGGAGACAAACTAAAACCATTCCCAATAAGATCAGGAGTAAAACAAGGCTGCCCACTGTCACCATTACTATTCAATATTGTATTAGAAAAGTTAGCTTTAGCAATAAGAGAAGAAAAAGAGATAAAAGGAATCAGAGTAGGTAATGAAGAAACCAAATTATCACTCTTTGCAGATGACATGATGGTATACTTAGAGAACCCTAGAGACTCAACTAAAAAACTACTAGAAACAATTCACAACTTTAGCAAAGTGGCAGGATTCAAAATTAATCCACATAAATCATCAGCATTTTTATATATTACCAACAAAGTCCAGCAGCAAGAGATGCAAAAAGAAATTCCATTCCAAATAGCAGATGATAGGATAAAATATTTGGGAATCTATCTGCCAAGGAAAAGTCAGAAACTATACGAATTAAATTACAAAACATTTTCCACACAAATAAAATCAGACCTAATCAATTGGAAAAATATGAAGTGCTCATGGGTAGGCAGAGCAAACATAATAAAAATGACAATAGTACCCAAACTAATCTACTTATTTAGTGCCATACCAATCAAACTCCCAAGAAATTATTTTACAGATCTAGAAAAAATAGTAGCAAAGTTCATTTGGAAGAACAAAAGGTCAAGGATCTCAAGGGGATTAATGAAAAAAAAAGGCAGATGAAGGTGGCCTTGCTGTACCAGATCTAAAACTATATTATAAAGCAGCGGTCATCAAAACCATTTGGTACTGGCTAAGAAATAGAGCAGTCGATCAGCGGCACAGAATAGGTTATCAGGACAATCTAGGCAATAACCTTAACAATCTAGTATTCGATAAACCCAAAGACCCCAGCTTTTGGGATAAATACTCACTATTCGGCAAAAACTGCTGGAAAAATTGGAAACTAGTGTGGAAGAAATTAGGGCTTGACCCATACCTAACACCACATACCAAGATAAGATCTAAATGGGTTCATGATCTAGATATAAAGAGGGACTTTGTAAGCAAGTTAGAGGAACGTAATATAGTTTATCTCTCAGACCTGTGGAGATGGAATAAATTTATGTCCAAAGAAGACCTGGAACTCCAAATTGAACACCAGATGGATAATTTTGATTATATTAAGTTAAAAAGTTTCTGTACAAACAAAACAAATGCAGACAAGATTAGGAGGGAAGCATCAAATTGGGAAATCATCTTTACATTCAATGGTTCTGATAAAGGCCTCATTTCTAAAATATATAGAGAATTGTCTCATATATATAAGAATTCAAGCCACTCTTCAATAGATAAGTGGTCAAGGGATATGAACAGACAATTTTCAGATGATGAAATTAAAACCATCTCTAGTCATATGAAAAGTTGCTCCAAATCACTATTGATCAGAGAAATGCAAATTAAGACAACTCTGAGATACCACTACACACCTGTCAGATTGGCTAAAATGACAGGAAAAGATAACGATGAATGTTGGAGGGGATGTGGGAAAACTGGGACACTAATACATTGTTGGTGGAACTGTGAACGGATCCAACAATTCTGGAGAGCAATTTGGAGCTATGCTCAAAAAGTTGTCAAACTGTGCATACCCTTTGACCCAGCAGTGTTTCTACTGGGCCTATATCCCAAAGAGATCTTAGAGGAGGGAAAGGGACCCACCTGTGCAAGAATGTTTGTAGCAGCCCTTTTTGTAGTGGCTAGAAACTGGAAACTGAAGGGATGCCCATCAATTGGAGAGTGGCTGAATAAATTATGGTATATGAATGTTATGGAATATTATTGCTCTGTAAGAAACGACGAGCAGGACGATTTCAGAGAGGCCTGGAGGGACTGGCATGAACTGATGATGAGTGAAACGAGCAGACCCAGGAGATCATCATGCACAGCAACAACAGTATTACATGATGATCAATTCTGATGAACATGGCTCTCTGCAACAAAGAATTGTCTCAAACCAGTTCCAATTGTTCACTGAAGAAAACCATATACACCCAGAGAGAGGGATATGAAATATGGACCACAACGTAACATTTTCATGATCTCTATTGACATTTGCTTGCATTGTGTTGCCTTTCTCTGATTCTTTTTTTTTCTTGTAGATAGGATTTGTCTTGCATAACTTCTCAAGCATTTCAACATTATTAACATGTAGTGGACTTCCTGCCATCTAGGGGAGGGGAGGGGACTGGGGGTAAAATTTGTAATGGAAAGCTTTGTAAAGATCAATGTTGGGAAACTACCCTTATACATGTTATACAAATAAAAAGCTTTAATAAAAAAAAAGAACAAAACGAACAAAAGACAACAATCAACCTTATTTAGTTCTCATCTTTCCTCCAAAATCCAGTAGCTAGACTCATCTGCCTCTCAAACATCTCACTTGGATGTCCTACCCGTCAGTATTTCAAATTCAACAAAATTAAAACTGAAATCCATCGTCTTTTCTAAATCTACATCTTCTCCAAAATTTTCTATTTTGATGATAGCAACACCTTCCAATTACCTGGTTTCTTACCTCTCTCTTCCTCATGTTCCTATTCCAGGGGGTTGCCAATATTTTGTTCTCTCACCATACCTTTCTCAACCATCTCCTTCTTTACACTTCTAGGGACCCACTTTAATTCAGGTCTTTATCATCTCTCTTCATTACTATTGTAATAGCCTCCCTGTTTCTGTCTGATCCTTCTGTAATCCATCCTCCACATTGCTGACAAAATATTCTTTTTCTATTTGAGCACATCACTCATATACACAGAACACTTCAGGAGCTCTCTATTGTCTCTAGGATAAAATGCAAACTCCTTAGCCTCACATTTAGATTTACATTAACCTTGTAATCCTTCACAATCTAGCTACAATCTTTTTCTGTCCTTATTTATGTTAATCACCTTGATATCCTCTACACTTCAACATTCACATTCCCCAGGTCTGGAATTCACTCTCTCCTCTTCTATGCTTTTAAGAATCTTGTTTTTCACATAGGTGACTCATTCCTGTAATCCTTGTTCTTGAAGAGGCCTGTGGATTATTAGAGTTTGGGAGTTCTGGGGTATTGTAAAGCTAATTTGGTTGGGAGTCAAAATTTGGAATCAGGTATCAAAATAGTGAGCCCTTGAAAACAGGGAATCAATCATTCAACTGACTAAGGAGGAGCAAACCAGTCCATATTGGAAAGGGAATTGTTAAAGCTTCCTTTATCAGTCAATAATGGGATCCAACAGTGAGAGGCTGATCAACTTCCAGTCTAGAAAAAATTGAGAGTCCCAGCCTTAAACAAAACAAAAATCTGAATTCTTTTTTTTCTTCAAACTCAACTAGGTTGCCACTTCCTCCCTGAAGCTTTCATTGATTTTCCCAGATGAAAGTATTTTCTTCTTCCTCCAATATTCCTTTTGTACTTTGTCTAGAGCTTTCCTTTTCCCCTACCACATTCCACTTTAATCCATATTTATTTATGTGTATATATCCTCATCCTCATTCCCTCAGTGAAATGTAAGGTCTTTGTGAGAGGGACAACTTTGTTTTTGTCTTTGCATATGCAGAATGCTTAGTACACATAGAATTAGAACACAGTAAGTGCTTATAGATATTTGTTAAATTGAATTGAAGATATGACTAGGCAATTTTCAAAACAACCTGATTTTGAGTATGAATTCAAAGAATTCAATAAAGATTCCCCTTGAGTAGGTAGAATTACCACCATCTCCCCAATAATTTGCAACAAGAAATGGAATAAATTAAAGATAAAAGATGTACCAACTCCATTCAGGGATTTAGATTTAAAGGTGGTGTAGTGTCGATAAATTCTTCAGTGAATTTATGTGAGTGAGTGATAGAATAAAAAAAGATATTCAAAAAGATATTTTCTGTAAGACTTCTTCTGATATAAGTCTTTCAAGATCAATCTTGTGCCAGGTGAGCCTACAAGTAATGTTCTCAACAGCAACAAGGAAAATAGAAACCATACATTTTTTAACTATTCCTGAAAAGGCAGCAGACAAAGTTTGGATCTCTAGAGAAAAGTTGAGTCCTCAATTTAAGGGCATGAAATGGGCTTATCAATTATTGATTGTGAGTCTCCAGAAGCAGCCAGTAAAATTTAAGAAGTCAATGATGGACTGCGATGAGAATAGAATTGTTCCTTTGTAGATATAAGGTTTATTCTAAATGATGTTATATTTGGTGATGAAAAGCAATCTAGTCTAGTGGAGAGCATGTTAGATTTGAAATTAGGAAAATCTGGATTTAAATTTGGCCTCACATCCTTTCTAGCTGCTTAGTCCTGAACAAATCACTTAACATCACTGAGCCTTGGTTTCCTCTACTACTATAATAAATATTTTTATAAGTCAAAAGATATAGTTTTATAGATGAATATAGCAGCATATAGAATTATTTATTTTTTATCTGCAGGTATGAATCCTAAGATCACACATTTGGAAGGATTTGGGAGGAACTATAGGAGAAAAATTGTGTACTCTGTTTTGGATGAAAGGCTGCCAAAATTAACTTATGAATTCATTCATTCTAATTGCAAGCATTTCTGCTTGGAGAAATCTAAGAAGGGAAATAATTCCATTCTGCCTTTAAAAATTTTTTTCCCACAAGCCATTTTCACTTACAATGTATAATATTCCCCAACACAAAATTCCACAATAAGATACAATAAATTTATAAAACCCAGGTTAAAGCTCAGTTTTAATTCTTCAGATAGTACTTAAATAATTGAAATTCCCTGAGGAATCATTTTCCTAAAAACATTCAAACCTTGTTTGATTAACCACTCTATCTAACATTCTTTCAGCCAAGTCAGAGGGGAACTCAAGAGATACTTCTATTACTGAATTAATTAACAACTTTCTTCTTTCTCTTGGTCTAGTCATTATCCCAGATCTCTTTAGAAAGTAGTCATTTCTAGGATGATTAAGACTTTCTCTAGGTAACTGATTAGGTCTTGAATAAGAATGATGTTAAAAGATTTCATAACAGGTCATTGTTTGGAAATTGACAGTTAAAGAAAACTGTCATTGCATAGATGGCTTGGGGTAGCTAGATGGCACAATGGATAGAGTACTTGTCCTAGAGTCTGGAAAACTTGAATCCAACTTTTACCTTAGACACTTATTAGCTGTGTGATCCTGGGCAAGTCACCTAACCCCGTTTGCCTCAATTTCCTCATTTGTAAAATGAGCTAAAGAAGGAAATGACAAATCACTTCAGTATCTTTGCCAAGAAAATCCCAAATAGAATTATGAAGAGTCAGACACAGATAAAGAAAAACTGAATTTAAAAAATGGTTTATCTTAACTGTTTTTCTGTGTTATAATACAGAGTTAAATGATAGGAATACTGTGGTTAATACTTAGAAATTACATAAAAACAAAAGATATCCATAAAATATATGCATATTTTAAAAATGAAGACTAAACTGGATTTTTTCATTCAGATTAATCAGGGACTTTATACTGAAGTACTGCACTAATATTATTTTGTTGTAAGTAAAGGGAACAAGGAGAACTCGGTTTGCTTCTATAGGACCTTAGTAGGAATTTAGGCCAACCCTTTCATTTTATAGTTGAGGAAACTGAGCTTCAGCAGGATTAAGTGATTTGTTAAATGACAGAGTCAGAATTTGAACTCAGGTTCTCCAACTTCAAATTCAAAACTGTTTCTACTTTCTATGTTGCTGTTGGGAATGTAACTTATAGAGCTCACTTGGGGTGAGATAACTGTGAAAAATTTATGGCAATCAGAAGAAATTTTACAGAAAACAAGTTTTTGTACATGAGTTTGTCTTCTCTCTCTCTCTCTCTCTTTCTCTCTCTCTCTCTCTCTTTCTCATATGAAAAGAGATCTCCCTGTCTTATCATACCTAAAAACATAGTTTTCACTCAAAGTCTCTATTCAGGGGTATGCTGGATCCAGTTCATATGGAATCAAAGAGAGCCAGTGTTAAAATTTCAGTATGACCACTTGTACCTGAAAAATCAGCAAATATATTAATCTGGTCTTGATTCATTGTTTTGTTGATCTTTTAGACTTAAGAAAGTAAAGGAAGAAAATGTTAATGATGTGGATTAAACTTAAAGATGTGTCATACGCACACTAGTTAAAATAAAGGACTAGAGTAGAATCTAATATGCTTTAGCTAAATTAAAAAGGGCAGAGGTGGTAATCATGATCTCAGACAAAGAAAAAGCAAAAATAGATCTGATTAAAAGAGATAATCAGAGAAACTACATTTTGTTAAAAGGTAATTTATTAAGTAATTATGAAGTAATGTCAGAAGTTTCTAAAGTAAGTTTTTCTGATAAAGACCCCATTTCTCATATATAGAGAGAATTGGATCAAACTGATAAATGGTCAAATGATATGAACAGTTTTCAGAACAGGAAATCATATAGTCATTAATTAAAGTATTAACTATTATATATTATTATTTGTGATATATAATATTACATATTAAATTATAAAGTCTTAAATTAAATTAGTTAATTGTTGATAATTTTTATGTTATCTAACATCAAATGATATGAACAATTTTCAGAAGAGGAAATCATACAGTCATATAAAAATGATTTAAATCACTACTGATTAGAGAAATGCAAGTTAGAACAACTTTGAGGTACTATCTCACACCTATCAGAAATGAAAAATCTGAGTGGGATGAGGGAAAATAGGTACACTAATGCATTGATGCTGAAGCTGTGAACTGACCCAGTCATTTTGGAGAATTTGAAATTGCATCTAAAATACCATGAAGCTGCGTATTTATTGACCCAGCAATTCTCCTACTAGGTTTATATCCCAAAGAGATTAAAGAAAAAGCAAAAGAACAAATGAACAAAAAAACACACACACACACAATATTTATAGCAGCTCTTTTGTGGTGGCAAAAAAAAAGGAAATTTAAGGGATACTTGCCATTTGGGGAATGGCTAAAGAAGTGTTAGTATATGCTTGTGATGAAATACTATTATGCTATAAGGAATGATGAGCAGATTGATTTTTAGAAAAACATAGCAAGACTTATATGAACTGATGCAAAGTGAAATGAAAAGAACCAGGAGATCGTTGTGCACAGTAACTGCAATATTATAATGATGATCAACAATGAAAGACTTCACTATTCTGCTCATACAGTAGTCCAAAACAATTGCACAGGACTCATGTTTTAAAGGGGAAAAAATGCTATCCACCTCCAGAAAGAGAAATTATTAACAAGTGCAAATTTAAGTATAAATTCTCAAAAAAAAAGTGTCTTGCCTACATTATTTCCACTCCTACACCTAAACTGATTGTTAAACAATTGCTTGCATACCATGGCCTGATACTACTACTGATTGAAGCAGATGCTTTGGTCTGTTCTGTTGCTACAAACTTCTTTAGGCAACCTGGTGGCCTCCTAGATCCAGGGACTCACCATATTGGTATTAGACTTCATTAGTGCAGCTCGGAACTCCTAAGCTTAAACAATTCCTTAGCCTCAGTCTCTTAGGCATGCATCACCACACTCAGACTTAACTGCAAGCCTTCTTTGGCTTCTGATGATGGAAACAAAAGACAAACAATAAGGTGATATTGGAATAACTATAGTGGGACTGTGAAATTCAAGGAAATTCAGGATAATAGGGAACACATGACCAAGTATAGGCAACTCCCTCATCTATTTCCAGAAAAATAAATGCAAAGACAAAAATGGAAATTAAATGGATTCCAGGTATTAAAGACATGACTGAAGACATGATTTCTCCCCTCCCCCAAATGTTAGAGAGAATCAGCTGTAACTCCTTGGGAATAATTTTTTTTAATTTTTAAATTCAATTTTATTTTATTTTCGGTTTCTAATTCTCTTCTCTTTCCTATCCCTCTCTCATCTATTGAGAAGGCATGAAAAATAAATTGGGGATGGTTTTTAGAGAAGGAAAAAGTTAAACCTCTTTTTAACAATAAATGGTCTATACTTTAGTGAAAAGGTTGTAGAAATAGATACAAAATGGAGGGGGGAGAGTTGGGGAAAGGTGAAAAGGTGAATCCACAAGGTCTCCAGAAAAAAAAAAAGCTGAGAACAAAAAAGACAAAAGGTTTGAAATGGCTTTGGTTATGATAGATGATGATGAGAATGGCAGAAAATAATTCATTTACAGCCAGAGGGTAAAGAAACAGAATCAGAATAAAAAGAAGAAACAACTAATAAAAAGGAATTATTGGAGGATGACTTTGAGGTGAATAGTCCAAAGATAACATTCCAGTCAATGTATCTTTCTCACTTCCTTACCTTGTATTCTTCAGACAGTAATTTCAAGAGAACAAAAGCCTATGGAGGAAAGCCTGGCAAAGGCTAGACAAGGGCACAAAAGAAATGAAGTATCATGAAGACATTAAGGAGAAAATAGAGTGAGCCACAAAAGGAATCATCAAAGAAGTCATGGATTCTATCTTGTCATTGCTAATTAATTTTTTTAAGGAGCAGTTTCAAGCATAGAAGAAAAAAGAAAAACCACCAGAAAGTCAAATAACTAGATTTCCTTCTGTTTTTATATGTTTACAATCCATTTTCTTGATGCTTATAAAACTGAAAGAATGAATGATCTTTGATAATTAACCATACATCTTTATAGAAATAAAACTTTAACCCCACTGACCATTATGACAAGTGATAATGCAGGAAAGAAATGAAATGAATTGGCTAGACTGATGACCCACATTTTTCCCACATAATTTCTTAATCAAGTACATATAAATTATACATTTTATAAAACTTTCAGAAAATCATATCAGAAAGAAGACTTGCTAATATATTTGTTAGATATTGAGATAGATATTGATTAAATTAAAATTAGATAATGAGAGGTTCTTTTGTAAAAGATTAGTGTGCTATTCAATCTTGGGTCTGTATAAATATGTAAAAAGTAATTTCATTTTGTTTTTTTTTTAACTTTTTCATTCAGGATAATTTTAAATGATTTGCAAATGACATTTATTTATTCTGTGAACACAGTTGATATTACAGAATCACAGAATTTGAGAGGAAGGAAGGGGTATCATTGACATTTAGTCTGTCAGAGGTGTCAAATTGAAGGACTGACTCTCTGCAAACCAGATTAATATAAAAATGGGAAACATTTTACAAAATAAGATATAATCTAGATAATGTTAATTTGCTGTTTTCTAAGTTTATGTACAGGCCACAAAGATTCATTTCTATTTAAGTACATGAAAGATCAGTGTGAGTGTTAAATGCTGATATCTATTAGTTTAACTTCTTTATCTTAAGCTCTACCTTAATGGAGTTACCTGGCATAGTAAATGGAGAATCATCCTCTCAATTAAGAAGACCTGACTTCAGATCTCATCTCTGACCCATGTCTTGGCTTTGTGTCATTTAACCTTTCAGTATTTTAAAAGGTAAGGTCTTCCTTTGCATCCCAGATAAAACTCTTTCATATTTTGTTTATGGAATGAAATTTGTATGTAACATCTCTTCTGGATTCACTCTCCCAACCTGCATTGTTTCTAGTACTGGCATTGATAAGTTGCATCCACAGCAGAATTGTTGCTATTATTACAGTATAGGAATAACCCTGCAGGTGGTTATTTACTGAACACTAGCTCAAAAGCCCCCACTGGTGAAGCTTTCCTTTAATAATCATCTAATATACTGTTTTTTTAACAAAACAATTTACTAAAATGGCATTCCAAGGACAGTAGTTGCCAAATATTTCCCCCCAAATCAGAAGTGTACTTTTCCACAAATAAACAGAGAATCCATAAAAAGAGGGAGTATGAACACAAAGGACAGTGATAGTGAGTGATATTTATAGGGAACATATATAAACAAAGCAACAAACAACTCTGGAAATTCTGGACTTCTATTTCCTTTATTTCTCCAGGTGTCTTCACAAAGTTCATCAAAGAGCATATTATCATTGATGGGTGTATCTCAGTCTTGACTGGATGGGTCAATTTGCATTAGGGCTGAGGCAAATAGCTGCTCTGCTGGATGCTTACTAGTTTTGGTTGCTGCTAAGCTGGTCAGATTTTCTGGCCACCAGTGTCAGGCTGTAGCTTTTGGATCAGTGCAGATAGGTGGCTCAGCTGCTGCCTTGGCATCTTTGCTGAATAAGTCAATTTGTTGGATTCCTAGAAGAACATCTGGACTTGTTTTTATTTCTTTCTTTTAAATTTTATTTTAATAATATATTTTCCCCAATTACATAGAAAGATGGTTTTTATACATTAAAAAAAAAACTTTTGGATTCTAGATTCTCTTCCTTATCTCCACTCCCCCCCATGTGAAGTTATGCAAAACATTTCCATAAAAGTCATGTTGTGAAAGAAAAATAGATCTCCTATTTTTAATTTTTTTAATTAATTTTTAAAAATCTCAAGAAAAATAAAGTTTAAGAGAGAGAAAGAGAAAGAGAAAGAGAGAGAGAATGGTTCAATCTGTGTCAGACACAATCTGTTTCTTCTCCTTGATATGGAGAGGATTTTTCACCATAAGTTCTTCAGAATAGTTGTGGATCATTTCACTGCTGCCAATAGCAAACCCATTTACAGCTGGTTATCCCAGAACATTGCTATTATTTTGTAAACAGTACATTCACTTTGCTTGAGTTCATGGAGGACATTCCAGGTTTTTTTTTCCCCAAGAGTATTCTCCTCATTACTTCCCATAGAACAACAATATGCCCTGACAACAATATGCCATGACAATCATAACCACAATTTATTCAACCATTCCATAATTGATGGGCTTTCCTTCTATTTCCAATTCTTTGCCCTGAGAAGAGAGTTCTATAAGTATTTTTATACATATAGGTCGTTTTCCTTTTTTCCCTTTTTTAAAAATATCCTTTGGTATTCATGACTATTGGTGGTATTGTTAGGTCAAAGAATATGTATGAATTTAAGAAACATTTATTTTATTTTTCTCTCTCCCTTACCTTTCTCCCTACCCACACTAGCAAGCCATCTAATAGGGGTTATACTTGTACATTTATTTTTAATGTATTTGCATATGAGTCTTGTTGATAAAGAAAAACCAGATAAAAGGGAAAAACCATGAGAAAGAAAAAAAAAAAGCAAAAGAGGAAAAAAGATGAAAATGGTGTGCTTTGATCCACCTTCAGTCTCCATAGCTCTTTCTTCTGGTTGCCGATGGCATTTTCCATCCAAAGTTTATTGGAATTTGGGCTTTTTTTCCTGAGACAGTTGGGGTTAAGTGACTTGCCCAGGGTATGAGTGAAATCTAGATTCATTTGTTTCCCAATTCTTACTAGTTCAGAGCAGTTTCTTTCAGAATGCTACTTTATTTTTTACTTATCAACCCTCTCCAATCAGTTATACTTCCCAGGTTCTTATTGGATTCTTGGGCAGGTGAATAGCTAGTGATAAAGATATGAATAATGTCTTTGCTGGAAGCAAATCCATTCTCTTCCTGACAGCCTCGGTTTTCATTGACTTATTATTCAAGCCCCACACCTTTTTAAGGTATGCAAAATATCTTTTACTTTTGAAAGGGCTTCCCTCTTTATTTCAACATTGATTTTTGCTCCTTCCACCCTTTCCTTCCCATCATTCCTTCCCAATTTCTCCATATAATAATTGTTTTTGGAGGCAATCAGAATTAAGTGACTTGCCTAGGGTCACACAGCTAGTAAGTGAAGTCAGATTTCAACTCAGACTCTCCTGACTCCATGGTTAGTGCTCTATCCACTCCATGTAATAATTTTTAAACATTTTTACATAGTGCTTTAGAATTTACAAAGTTGTTTCTATCAATAATGTAATTTGAACTGGCAATCTAGGAAGCAGATACTGCAGGTATTATTATCCCTGTTTTTTTAAACGAGGCAATATGACCTAAAGAGTTAACCTCAAAAGAGATTAAATGAGTGTGAAGAGTACCACTGTACTCCCAGTTACCTAACCTGACAAGCAGGTGTAATACTTGACTCATCTTGATGTGGTGCAGCCCTTAGGAATAACCCCAAGGCTATTTGGCCTTGGGTATGATGTAGTTAGGCATGACATATTTCTTCATGTAGTGCAGCCCTTAGGAATAACTATCTGACTTTGGGAATGAGGTAGTTTGGAATGATATATTTCTTCCTTTAGGCTATCTTGCCTTAGTTTACTTTATATGACCATTCTACTTTAACAAATCAAAGGCTTTTTCATATTCCATAAATAATAACAATAAGATTATATATACACCTCTGTATCTTTCTATCAATTGTGCAACTGGGGCAACTAGGTGAATAGAGTCTAGGTCTGGAATCAGGAAGATGCTTCCTGAGTTCAAATCCAGCCTCAGACATATTGTCTGTGTTTCCTGGCAAGTCATTTCACCCTGTCTACCTCAGTTTCCTCATCTGTAAAATGAACTAGAGAAGAACATGGTAACTCACTACCAGTATCTCTGTCAAGAAAAACCCCAAATAAGGTCAAGAAGAGTTGGACATGACTGAACAAAACAACTGATTGATAAATTGGAGCATCTATAGAGAAAGGCGATCAGAGTGGTGAAGAGCATTGAACCCATGCCATAGAAGGATCAATGAAAAGAATGGGAAATATCCAGTCTGAGGAACACTAGTCTCAAGAGGAAATGAGAGCTGTTTTCAAATAGCTTTGAAAGACTGTTGTGGATAGGAAGGATTAGATTTGTTTTCTTTGGTCCCAGATGACAGAAGTTATAAAGCAGCCAATTTAGACTTACTCTCAAGGAGAAACTTTCCTGATAGTGTTTTGATGTTTGTTTGGTTGCTTCAGCCGTGTCTGATTCTTCATGACTTCATTTGGGGTTTTCTGGTCAAAGATATTGGAGAGAGATTGGAAACTGCCATCTCCTTCTCCAGCTCATTTTACAGATGAGAAAACAATGAATCTTTCTGACTCTGGACCCAGCACACTATGCATTGTGTTACCACCATCTGAAAATAGAATGGAGTTCCTCCAGAGGTAGTGAACTTCCTCCTCACAGGAGGTCTCCGAGCAGAGCCTGTACTTGTCAGGTATTTTGTAGTAGAGACTCCTCTCACATATGAATTGGACTGGGTGGTCATTGAGGTCCCTTCCAATTCAAATTCTGTTAAGTATGGATACCAGGCTAATGATCTGCAAAGTCTCTTTAAGAGACTGACTGGGAAATGAGGATATGTTTGATTTCTCTTTGCCTCTTCAAAAGCAGAGCTTGCAGATCCTAGGGCCAATGGGTCACCCAGGGTGAGATTTTGTTCCTCTGCCAAGGAGGACATACATGCAGTTCTGGCCAGGCTCCTCCTACTCTGAATATCATTGGAGGGACTCAGGGATCCTTCCTCTTTCCTCATTTCTGAGGGAAGAAACAGGGCTACAGAGTTTGCACCCCAGCAAGGCTGGGTTCATTTCCTGAATGTCTTAACCTGCAGTCAGGACAGCAGGATTGTGGTTAGGTTTGGTGGCTGGAAACCTCCCACCTTCATATCTGTGGGGCAGATTGAAGGGCCCAAGTGCCTTGTGCCCTGCAGGATGGAAAGAGAAGGAGACAACTTGGTGAATGTGTTTAACCTACTGACTGTGTTTGAAGACAGCAGGTATGGCTTGGGGAGGCTAGGGAAGATCCTGGGGTCCCATGTGAAGAAGCTGGGGCCAGGAGATGGAGGCTGGGCTCGAGCTTGGGAGTAGGGCCACTGCTGTAGGGATAGGGATTTTGAATACCTTTATAATTAATAGGATCATTCTATAATAGATTTAGATCTAGAAAGGACTTCAGAAGCCATCTAGTCTAACCCTAGGTAGACGAAAAAACTGAAACCCAGAAAAAAGGAAGGGACATCCAGGTCTTCTGACTACAGAACCAAAGCTTTTTCTACTCTATTACATTGCCCCAGTCTTAGCCCTTTTACTTATCCCCTGCATAGGCTACAACTAGGTCTCAAATCCATCCAAATTTCAAATGCCAAAAACTGGTGCTCATCTCCTGGCTCATTTCTCCCTTGGCTTCTCGCCTCACTCTGTCTCATGGTCCCCAGCAAGCATGTCCCATTGTGTCCCGATATAGTATAGGGACCTGGAGGTTCAGGAAAATGATCTTAGAGAATAATAGTAATTATGCAAGAAAGAGACTCTCTGTGTAGGAATGTTTAACCTGATTGTATAGTTGTATTATGTGATACAAAGGGACAATTAGATGGTGTAGTAGATAGAGCACTGGACTTAGAATCAGGAAGATTGTCATCTGGTCTGGTCTGTGAAAAGTTCCTCCTGACCGAACTGTAACCTCCTCTCTTACCCCCTTGTTTCCATCTTCCTGGGGCCTGTCTCTCCACTCTTGTTCTCTTCTGTCCTTCAAATTACTGCCTGGCTCCTAAAATGTCTCCTTCCTCCTCTCCCCATATTCTTACCTGCTCGGCTGGTATCACACTTCCCGGATGTTTTCTTCTCGTTCTTGGTCCTTTAGTTTTTTTGGGGGGGGGGAGGGGTAAAGTGGGCTGAGATAGTAGACAGGGAGACAGTGGAGTGTCTGCCTTGCAGACAGATAATATGAGGCATCACATGGCAACTTCTAGAGATATGTCATTGTATAATTCATATATTTGGAAGGTGATATTGGGGTTGCAGCTTGAACCTCTGGTTCCCGACAGTGTGGATAAATGAATAAATGAAAAGGCATTTATTAGGTACCTACTATGTGCCAAGAACTCTGATACATTCAGAAAAGTGAGATGGTCTCTTCACTGAAGGTGCTCACTTTCTAATGGGATAAGGCAACACATATTGAAAGATTCAGCTATAGGGTAGATGGAAAGACCTGCTAGTCCTAAAGGTTCAGCAGCAAAGGTAAATGGCAAGGCTTGTGGTTTTTTAGAGCCCAGTTTCTTAAATTTTGTGACCTCATATGGGATCTCAAAACTGAATGTGGGGTCACAAAATGATGACTTATCATCAATCAATGTTTGATTTGTTTACCTATTTCATATACCTATGTACCCAAGGTTATTTCTCAGGTAAAAATGGACTGCTAGTGGAAAAAGCTTAAGAAGCCTGTTTTAAAGTACTTCAGTTAGGCAGATGGTAAGGGCTTGAAGTTCAGAGGTATAATGACAAAATAGATGGGAAGGGTCTGTAGTATGGAGGATATATATATGACCTTCTTTCTTTGATTTATTAATTTTTTTGATGGGCATCCATTATACCTCCAGCATTATATTAGGTGCTATGAAGAGTATAGAAATGAATAGCACACCATCCCTGTCCACCAGGAGCCTGTAATCTAGTGAGAAAGATAATAGGACATGTACTCAAATAGCTATAACATAAAGCAGTATAAGCATGAAATGAGTGAGGATTGAAAAAGATATTCACAAGTCAAGATGAATCAGATGAATTTTGACAAAGAAACAAGTTTTGCACTTGATTTTAGAAATCATTTTCATAATGACATGACAAAAGAGTTGTAGTTAGACAACTCTGTGGGGGGGTGTCTGTGTGTGTGTGTGTGTGTGTGTGTGTGTGTGTGTGTGTGTGTGTGTGTGTGTGTGTATAAAGCCCTGGGCATTTAAGTACATACAAACTTAATTTGGGTCAGTGGTATAACATGGCTGCTGAGAAAGCTAAAACTATATTGGGATGCACAAATCAAAATGAGGTATCCAGAATACAGAAGAGCTGTATTCTGTCTAGTTTGCAGAATAGGGTCCCTAGGATGGAGATGGAGCCATCTGAGGACCAATGGAAGGAATTAAATATCTTTGGCCTGAAAGAAAAAAAAGACCCGGAGGGACCATGATGATTGTTTTCAAGTGTTTCAAGGGCCATATTGGGAAAGGGACCTCGGATTTGTCCAAAAGGAGTCATAGGTGGAAGCTACTGATTTAAGATTTAAGTTAGATAAAGATAAAACTTTATAAAATTAATGCTGCATAGAAGAATAGATTTCTTCAGTGGACTCCCCCTAACTAAAAGTCTTCTAGTATGAGAACTGAGTAAGCAGTTTGTCAGCTATTTTTAGAGGGGATTCCTGTTTGAGGTACAGATTTGAGAAGGAAATTTATTAATTTATTAAAAATATTTATTATTAAATTTTATTTATTAATAAATAAATATTAAAAGTCAAGCACTATATTGCGTCTCCTCTTCAATGTATCAGAATTAAAATCATTCATCAGAATAACCCTGCTTAAGTATGACTAATTCCATAAAGTGTGGGAGTGGAAAGGGAGTAGAAATGGTCTGGAGAAGTGCTTCTGGACTCTTTGGGGAGAGAGGAACACTTCCTTAGGGGGTCTGCAACTCTTTGTGCTCAATAGCTCTTGACTCCTTGGGGGCAGGGGTAGCAATAAGAGGAAATAGAAACTCAAGTGGGGTTTTTTGGGGGAGAAATGAAGAAGCAGAAACCGAGACAAAATACAGAACAGAAAACAGTTACAGGATGTCCAGTCACAGCCAATATAGTCCCTCATCCTGCTGGAAGAGCTGTGACCCTGAGGCACAAAGACTGGATTATAGTTCTAGAGCTGAAAGGGACACAAGGTCATCTAATCCAACTCTCTTATTTTACAGATGAGGAAACTGAGGCAGACAAAGTTTTTAATTTAATAATTTATTTTTATCCCCAGTTACATGTAAAACAATCTTTACATTGGTTTTTTAAAACTTTTGAGTTCCAGATTCTCTCCCTTCCTCCCCTCCCCTTCCCAGCTGCAAATGCTAGTTCCAGCTTCTTCACTTACATATAATCTTGGCTAAATCACTTTCCTTCTATGAAACTCAGTTTAAGAAATTAATTCAGACTATTCTCTGGAAAGTCAAATACTGTAGCTGGAACTTAAATATTTGGCCACATAATAAGAAGATAGGACACATTGGAAAAGACCCTCATGTTGAGAAAGGTCGAAGCTAAAAGGAAAAGGGTGAGATAGCAGAGGGGGTGAGATGGGTAAGTAGTATCATGGACTTATTGAGACATGGTAGAAGATAGATGAGCATGCTATGGTCCAAAGGGGGGGTCAGAAAGAGTTGAATATGACTGAATTCTGAATAATAACAAATTACCCTGAAGGACTATAGGGAAACTCAAAAAGGGTGATGCCTGTGGAGAGGCTTTGAGAAATATAAGGGATTATTATAAATGAGAGGGAAAGAGCAAATGAAAGAGGAAGTAATCCAGGAGTCCTGGGAAGGGGGTACTGGGAGGAAAGGGAGGAGTACACCCGTGGCTAAAGATGTACTCAGTGAGAGTCAAGGCCTGAAAGGATCTTGGATCTGGAGGAGATAGCCCCAGGGAGATGTCCTGGTCTTAAACTGTCTACAGATTGGACCTGTGGTTTTTGGAAAGCGGAGAGGGGGAGTAGGGTGGGGGGTGGGGGGAACGGGGATTCCCAGATGAGGAAATTCTCTCTACCAATGCATATTTCACCTTCCCTGAGCAATGACAACTTAAGTGATTTGCTCAGGTTTTATATAGCCAGGATCCGTCAGGATCTGAACTCAACTTTATGTGGGATATGGAAAGAGCACTTTTGCTGTTATTGTTTTTCATTTGTGGTTGATTCTTCATAAACCCATTCATGGTTTTCTTGGCAAAGGTACTGAAGGGCAAACCTCTGCCATGTCCTTCTCTAGCTTGTTTTACAGATGAGGAAACTGGGCAAAGAGGGTTAAGTGACTTACCCAGGGTCACACAGCTAGTAAATGCCTGAGGCCAGATTTGTACTCAGTTTTTCCTGACTCCTGTCCCCAGTGCTCTATCCACTGAGCTATCAAGCTGCCTCTTCCAAACCCATACTCTAGCAAGAAGAGAAGCAAGAGAGAAATATTTTATTTTTTATTTCCTTTTTTATTATGAATTTAACAAATATCAACCAACACAAATATTTCAATATATGAAGAAAAACAGAAAACAAGAAGTGTATGTGAAACTCTGAAACTTCTATTATGTAGTTTAGGCTGCTTTTTAAAAAATCTATGTCATATTCAACTTAATGGAAACAAAACTTCCTGATTTGTCTATATCCCTTTCTCAATCCTATTTTCTTTTGTATATTTAAAAAAAAAATCTCATTGACAGTGTTTTCTTTCTTTTGATCTTTTGGTTTTGTATTTCATTATTGAAGTGACCCCACATATTCTCCCCTTCACACTTCTCCCCTTTCCCCCAAATAAAAGCTTTTCTTTGTAACAGAAAAGCTCAGTAAATCCAACCAACAGACACATTGGCCATATTCAAAAACATGTATCTCTGGTCCTTCAAAAGGTGCATTTTGCCATCTCAGTCTTTATAATTTGCCAAGTTCAATCCTTATAATTACAGTGCTCCAAGGCATTTTCATAATTATTACTGTTACTTCCATTTACATGATGTGTGATGCTTCTATGGTTCTATTTATTTCATTTTTCATCAGTTTGCCTGTCTTCTAATGGGTTATAGGATGTTTAAGAGGAGTTGAATCTCCCTCTTTGGAGATGATCAGAGATTGAATGACCACTTGTTGTGTATACTAAAATAGGAATTTCCTTTCCCGTTTATGTTTATAAAGTATCGGGATGTTTGAAAAATACAGATGAAATCCATTGAAAATTTAACAGTTAGCGCCAGCACACCCCAGGATCACACACATATAGATGTATACCCCTGGGTACATAGACATATTTAGATAATGTGACCATATTATAATTTATCCAAGTCATATCCATCCATGCCACTTGCAAACTGCTTCCACATATAAATATATTTACATATGTATATATGATTATATATAAATTATAAATATATCTATAATATACTATATAAAATAAATATTTAAATATATTTGTTATATATACTATGTTACTCCCTATAATATGTAAATATAACATATAAAATATTTACATTTGGAAACAGTTCACAAGTATCATGGATAGCTATAATTAGCTATGTTTGTGGAAAGTGGAAGGACCATGTTCATAGCCAGCTAATTGGGAAAAAGGTACAGGCAAAGTTCAGCACTAGCAAAGCAGCACTTCTCCTCCAAGGTAGGTACAGAGCTAGACATACCTAGGCCCTGCCCATCAAATATTTCTGTTCTAGAGAGAGAATAGATTCAGGACAAAAGTTGCTTCTTCGGTCCCTCTTAAACTATATATAATTCTGAGTAAGTGTACAAGTTCCTCTGTATGGGTGTATGTGTTTAAACAGGGAAATAAGTTGTTCCCCAAAAACACGAAACAAAGTTCACTTTGATTCATGCTCAAAAGCTGAGGTTCCTGAGAAAGAGTAACCTGGGAACAGGGGCAGAATAGGTGGTAGAAGTGGTGGGAAACTCGTTTTCACTTCTGCCTTATTATAAATGTGAGGGCTCCATTACATGGTTTTTGAGTTTCCTTCCATTTTTAAATCTGAAACTGTCTTTTTTCCTTCTTCCCTCCCTCTCTATACCAGGAGCTGGAAACTCAAAAAAAAAAAAAAAAGAAAGAATAAGAAAGAAGCTGAGGGAATGAGAAAAAGAAAATGAGAGAGAGGAAAGAGAAGTAAAAGAACAGGAGATGGAAAGAGAATGAGACAAAAAGGGAATAAGAGAATGAGGAAAAAAAGGAAGAGAGAGAAAAAGAGATAGGAAAAGAGATAGAGAGAGGAGAGAGAGAGAAAAGGGAAACAGACAGAGAGAGACAAGAGAAGAGAGACATTTAGATATCCCATCATCTGCCTAGAATGATGGCCAAATCTTGGAAGAGGCCTGTGGAGGTGGAAAGGGGAGTGAGTGGACCTTTACTCCCAGAACTTTCCAACCTTCAGTGCTTCATTGGATCTTTCCACATGGACAAATCTGTTCAGTTTCTTAAGGCAGAGGTATCTGAAGCAATTTAAAGTTAGGAAGGACGTAAGAAACCATCTAGTCTAAAATTTAAAAACAATATTCTGTGGTTCTGTATCCCATATCCAGGGCCTCCCACAAGCAGCAAGCCAAGGACAGACCTTCTTCTAAAAGCTGTTCTGCCTCTTCTCGGGTGGGACAGCTCCCACCATTCTCTCCAGGTCTCCTTGGAGTTAAGACCAAAGACCCCAGTTCTGAGAAAGAGCAGCACATGTCCGAGAAACCTCAGACTCTTATGGAACCCTTCTTTGATATGACTCCAGGGCCCTGGGAAAGCGAGAGTCTGGAAGGCAAATGGAAACCTGGCCACCGGCCAGTCAGCACCAGGTTACTGAACTCCCTGAAGAATAAGATCTCAAGCGGAGGCTGGAGGAAATCATGTGAAGTCACAGTGAACACCAAGAAGCAGGTTCCTAAAGGCTCATGCTGGGGAAAGGAAGGGGACCCTGCTTTCCATCACCCCTTAGTCATTTGCCATCACAGTTCACACTGTGAGACGCTGGGTTCTGGACTCACAGGGGAGTGAGCAGCTCCAAGAGAGAGTTGTCTAACCACCAAAAGCAGCATTTGGATAGTTAGATACTTGGCTTCTTTCCCAGGTTTTTCCCCTTCTCCTCCAAGCAGGGATTCCTCCATATGTGGAGCTTCTGTTTCTCTTCTTTCCAAGGAGTTGATATGATGATACAGTGGAAAATGCCTTCATTTGGGAGCAAGGAGCCTAGGTTCTAGTTCTTTGCCATTGACTAGGGTGACCCTTGGGAAAGAATTTCATTTTTCTGTGACTCAGTCTCCCCACCTATAAAATGGGTATAATATCTCTCTCATGAAGATGTCTAAGGTTCAGTTGAGATAATATATGAACTTAAAAGTACAAAGTCCTATTCAAAAGTGAAGCATTTCTATTAGTATTGTTATCACTTATCATCATGAATTAGTATGAGTATGTTGCCAGTGGAATCATGAAATTTCCAAGATTATTATATGTTAGGAATTTGTGATAATAATAAAAACTGTTGGCAGAATGAAGGGGTGACATAGAATAGAAAGGGCTTTAAATGTTAACCAGAGGCATTTGCCTTCCACTGCCTCCTGCACTGTCCTTGTAACCTGTCGGGGAAATAATACTCTTGTTTCCATTTCTAACCCCCCCAACCTGCCTCTCTAGCTGGAAGAGCCAGAAGAGAATAAAATTGTCAGGGAGCTCCTGGAGACAGAGCAGACTTATGTGTCACGCCTCCACCTGCTGGATCAGGTGAGTGATTGACAGGCCCCACCCCAAATCTCCACTTGCAAGTCTCCACTCATTTCATGTTTCAATGTCTTCTATGTTCAAAGAGCACAGTGCTGGGCTCTGAAGAAGGAAATCAGCATGGACCCAGTGGGAAAGTAGCCTGAGTTTGAATTCAGGAAAAAGTCCCCCTTAATAAGTAGGAATAAGAATAAAAAAAAAACCCTCATTATATAAGATAATGTTCTAATATGGCAAGTGCTTTACATATATGATCTCATTTGATCCTCATAACAACCCTGAGAATAGATGTTATTATTATCTCCATTTTACAGATGAAAAAACTGAGGTAGAGGCTAAATGGCAAGGTCACACAGCTAGGAATGAGAATGATGATGATAGCGGCTAATATTTATTTAGCACCTACTATGCAGCTGGGCAACTAGGGAGTGCTATAGTGCATAAAATTCTGGGCCTAGATCAGGAAGATCCCTCTACATGAATTCAAATGTGCCCACAGACGCTTGCTAGCTGTGTGACCCTGGACAAGTTATTTTACTCTGTTTGCTTCAGTTTCCTCATCTGTAAAATGAACTGGAGAAAGAAATGGCAAAACTCCAACATCTTTGCCAAGAAAACTCCAAATGGGGTCATGAATAGTCGGATGCAACTGAAAAATGTGCCTGTAACTTAAAAGTTCTTTGCAAATATTATCTCATTTGATTTTCAAAACAATTTTGTGATGTAGATACTATGTTTATCCCTATTTTACAGATGAGGAAACTGAGGCCAATAGAGGTTAAGTGCCTCGCTCAGGGCCACATAGCTAAGTATTAAATGTCAGGAGCAGGATTCAAACTCAGGTCTTCCTGCCCAGCATACCATCCACTGCACACTAACTGCCTAGTGAGTGATATATAAATGCTATCTAACTATTATTTATAGGGCCTTGGATAACTCCTCTCTGAGTCTTAGCTTCATCATGTGTAAAATGAAGGGGAGGACTAAATGTCGCCTGGGTTCCTTCTAGCTCTGAATTCATACTTTAACCCTTAGAGAAAGCTTCTATTACTTTATGGAAAATTGATAATTTCATAGAGGAGTCAGAAAACTAAGTCCAGTGAATTTGGCCTCAGCCTGTTTTTATACAGCTATAAGCTAAGAATAGTTTTATGTTTAAAAATAGAAAAGATTCTATTCTAGTAGAAAGATGAAATATAAATCTTATATATAAAATATATAATCGGGGCAGCTCTTCATATATTATCTCTTTTGATTTAATTTACTTACCCAAGGTCAGAATGGCTAGTATATATCAGAAATATGACCTGATTCCAAATCTTTATGACTCCAAGGCCAATCCTCCATCCACCATCCAAGAGTCAGTAAGCTATGGCCCAAGGGACGAATTTGTCCCATTACAAAATCTTATAAAGACCTAGGGTCTTTGTCAATCTAAAACCTTACATTAGAAGTGCCCATCAGATACCAAATATGTGAACTTGAATAGATCACCAGCTCTCTGTAACTCAGTTTTCCCAATCTCTATGGGGCTCTCTGATCCAGACACAGGGCACCTCTTTCCTAGGAGGACCCCTGGTTTCCTCCCGTCCATCTGAATGAATTCTGCCTTCAGGTTTTCTTTGAGGAGCTGCTAAAGGAAGCTCGCAGCAGCAAGGCTTTCTCTGAAGATGTCGTCAAACTCATCTTTTCCAACATCTCCTCCATTCATCAATTCCACTCCCAGTTCTTTCTCCCAGAGCTTCAGAGGCGTGTAAAGGAATGGTGAGTTGGGGTGGCTCCTGGAAGGGGAGAATCAATATGGCTCAACAATATGATTCTATCTCATGCTGGGAGAAAGTAATGGGAAGCTTTGCTCATAGTAGGTACTCTATAAGTGTTTGTTGAGTCTAATTCAGTTGATTTAATGGACTCAAAATCAGGAAAACCACTTGGGCACCATGGGATCTTGGGGAAAATATCTTTCATTTGTTTCTTCTATAAAGTGGGAAAGTCAATTTGACTCAACAAGGGCCCAATCTGGCCTGCCATCAGTTCTTGTACAGCCTGAGATATAAATAAAATTTATTCTAAAATGTAAGCACTATTTTTTGCTTGTGGGCCATACAAAAACAGATTATGGGACAAATTTGGTGCTTGGGCCATAGTTCACTGATTCTGGGAGAGTAGATGGAGGACCGGCCTTGGAGTCATAAAAGACTTGGAATTAGGTCATACTTCTGATAGGTACTAGCCATTCTGATCTTGGGTAAGTAAGTTAAATAAAAATAGATAATATATGAAAACAACTCTGCAAATCAAAAAAACTTTGCTAGAGTACCAGGCTTGAAGTCAGGAAGACCTGAATTTGAATCTCATTTCAGTTGCCCAGTAACTAAATGACCCTGGTCAAGCCTTTTTACTTTACTCAGACTCAATTTCTTCATCTGTAAAATGGGAATAATAATAATATCTGCCTCACAGGGTTGTTGTGAGAGTCAAATGAGATAACATATAAAATACTTTCTAACCTTAAAGTACTATATAAATGTTAACTATTACTAGTATTAGCATTATTTAACCTCTTAGAGACCAGATTTCAAAGGCTAAGTTACAGATAAGTTTCACTTCTGTTGGAGTGTCCACATTTTAATTTCTTACACACAGATAAAGATCCCTACTCCCTGTCCTTCCATAAAAGAAAGTTCGGTGTTAAAACTGATCTTCATTCAGCTCTAAAATTCTTTGATTCCATCTTTTTGGAAAGAGTCAAAGATCAAGGGGAGATTCTAAGGCTAGTATTACAGATCAAGGGATATGCTCCAACAAGTATAAAGAGCTTACTATGGGGTCATCTATGTGCTAAAAAGAAATCTCAGAAATAGAAAGCACAGTCCTTACCCTTATTAACTTTGTTATTCAAATGAAAAGTCTAACTGCTGGGAAGCAGACAACCATCCAGTCACATTATGATAAGCCTGTTCTCAGTTCTACTCAGGAACTGCCTCCTCCAGAAAGCCCTCCTAGATTTAGCCAGTTTGTGCATGTGCTTTATTCCCCTCAGCCCCTGCAAGACTGTGAGATCCTTTGAGGACAGGAACTGTGCTGGCATCCCCAATACCTAGTATTGGGAGGAACAGATTAGACAGGAAGCCTCTCCTTAATTTATTCAGTCATAGATCCTTCAATACTTTCCTGAATATAGTAAGAGAAGGGAAGAAAGAGTAATTTATTAAGCACAGACTATGTGCCAAGCAAGAGCAGCTAGGTGGTGCAATGGAAAGAGTACTGGGTCAAAAGCTGGAAAGGCTCCCTGGCCTCAGATACTAGCTGTGTGATGCTATTTGCCTCAGTTTCCTCATCTGTAAAATGAGCTGGAGGAGATGGCAAACCACTCCAGTATCTTTGCCAAGAAAACTCTAAATGAGGGGTAGCTAGGTGGTGCAGTGGATAGAGCCCTGAATTCAGGAGGACCTGAGTTCAAATCTGGCCTCAGACACTTAACACTTTCTAGCTGTGTGACCCTGGGCAAGTCAATTGCCTCAGGAAAAAAAACTCTAAATGAGTCACAAAGAGTCAGACATGACTGAACAACAACACACTTTACAACAATACTGGGAGATAGGTAATATTATGATCTCCACTTTACAGTTGAAGAAACTGAGGCACACAGAGGTTAAATGACTTCCTTAAGAAAACTAAGTATCTGAGGTTAGATTTGAACTTGGGTCCTTACTACTGCAGGACCACTGTATTATACCATCCAGCTGCCTTAAGTAATGTTTGTTGAACTGAATTGACTTGGATTCCATAAATGGATAATAAGAATTGGAAAGGAACTTTGAGGCCATTGAGTCTAATCCCTTCAGTTTACAGATCTGGAAATTGAGGCACAGATAGGTTAAAGTGACTTGTCCACAGTCACTCAGGGAGTAAGTGGCTTATAACAAATCCTCCGACTCCAAATCCGGCACCCTTTGTTCAGGACCACACTGTAGGATTAATGGTGTGTCATCAGAGTTACTTCTTGGAGGACATCAGAATTGACCCGATCTATTAGGATTATTGGCAACCCTTAACATACCTGGATTACAGGGTCATAGATGTAGAATTACAAGCCATTGAACCAAATTCCATTAGTTTGCAGAAACTGGGGCTTAGAAAAATTGAACACAGAGTCCCAAAGCAAGTATCAGGGTGGGAATTGAATATGAGTCTTAATTCCAAGTCCAATCAGTGCCTCACCCACTGCACCAAAGAGCTTAGATGCTAATATTGGTCCAAAGAGGCTGAGGGATGAGGTCTTTGGGATGAGCAGAAGAGTAAAGCTATGGTGTCCACAGGGCTGCCGTCCCCCGCATTGGTGATGTGATCCAGAAACTGGCACCCTTTCTGAAGATGTACAGCGAGTATGTGAAGAACTTTGAGCGGGCAGCAGAGCTGCTGGCCATATGGACAGAGAAGTGCCCGCCCTTCCAAGAAGTCATCACTCGAATCCAGGTGCCTGAAGCTTGAGCGGCCAGAGGAGGGGTGGGAGAGGTTCAGAACAGACACAGGGATGGGAAAGCAAAGACAGAGAGATGTTCCATCCTTGGCACTTCAAAGTAGGAGAGAATAAATTCTCATCCTTCGTATATCATCATTCGAAAGACTGAGGCCATCTGGTGGACCAGTCTACCCTTGTTCTGTGGCCACTCCCCCCCTTTCCCTTTCAAGTGAATGGGGACAGCATGTACAAGCTCATCAGTCTCCCTCTCCTGTCATTACCTTCCCAAACTATGAATATCTCTGGTCAAATTCATATAACTATAGAGCTGTAAGATTCCTTAAGGGTCATAATGTCCAATTCCTTCCTTCCCAAGGGAAAGAAATTGAGATGGAGAGAGGACAAGGCCACATAGAGAGTTCATGGGAGAGCTAAGGTTAGAATCCAGGTCTCCTAAATCTTCCCATTACACTAAGCTGTATCTATGCCCTCTGGATCCATCTCCAGGTCTGGAATATCTGCATTTTGCCCCATCTAGGCTGATTAGTGATATGATTCTCTCTCCATTCTCATCCCCTTTGTGTCCCTTCTTGTCCCCAAGAACAGCGAGGTCTCTGCCAACCTCACCCTGCAACATCACATGCTGGAGCCGGTACAAAGGATCCCCCGTTATGAGCTGCTTCTGAAGGAGTATGTGGAGAAGCTGCCCCCTGATGCTCCTGACCAGGCAGATGCCCAGAGTAAGATCTTAGCCCTGAGGCCATAGGAGGGAAGCGCTTGGACAGGAAACTATGAACAGAACCATTCATTTATTCAGTCAGTAATTCAGTTATCCAGGGCCTCTCTTCCTGCCCTGAGTTCCCATTGGTAGTGCTTTGCTTGTGACTCTATTAAGACTCTCATATTCCATCTTGTATGCCTTATTCTACAGTTATATTCTAATTTTATTCCCCCATATGTGTTATCAGTTTTGTCATATTTATTTCAATGTTCTCAATATTTGTCAAACGGAATCAGGCAAATAGATACAAGAGCTAGGAGAGAATATAAGCCTAGGAGAGAATATTTACATATAGGCCTAATTCCTACCCTCAAAGAGCTTACAGAATTTGTACCCTGGAGTGAGGAATCAAACCATAGAGAATAAGATAAAGGAATTTTCCTAAACAAAGGCTGTCATGCTATACAGGTGCTTAATAAATAATTATTAAATTGAATAACTTTTCCCCACTACTTTGAACCCCTGATAATATCCACCCTGGGTAATCAGCCCTTTTGCCCAGGGTTTTGCCCTTAACAGGAGTCCCCCAAGTTGGGTGTAGGGATCAACGAGGAAAACAAGATAGGTGTCCTTCCTGGCTTTAGTCTGACAGCTTAGGGCCAGTTGGCTCCAAATACACCTTGTTTCTTCTAATAACCCATTCTAGACCTGCCTTTCTTCTTTGGTTCTGAACATCCTCTTTCAGAATTCAGAAGTCCCATTTTTGTAACTTTACAACTCTGTCTTTCAGAAGCTCTGGACATGATCTTCTCTGCTGCTCAGCATTCTAATGCAGCCATCAGTGAGATGGTGAGCTGGGACCCCTCAACTTTCAGCAGGGTGGGAATAGTTGTTTCTGGGGTCTCAAATCCTAAAGTTTCTAATACCTTCTAATCCTCCCATCAGGGTTCATTGTTCTCTATAATCCTTAACATCCCTGCACTTTGGTTGCCCTCTCATTCCTGAACTTTATCCTTGACTTACTTGGGTCTCCTATAACCACTTGCCCTGAAAGCTGCTATGTCTTTTGGATCCTGTCATCCACTAATACATTCTCATTCTTTTATCCATCAATCAGCCCAATTTTTGTTAAGCTACAACTATGAGTCAGAGACTGTGCAAGATACTGGAGTTACCAAGTTACCAAAGCAAAAGCAAGACAGTACCTGCCCTCAGGTAGCTTACATTCTAGCAGAGGAAACAATTGAAAACACATAAGTAAATACAAAGTAATTTTTAGTAGGAAACAGTAGTAGTTGATGGGACCAGGAAAGGCCTATTAGTACCAGAGATGAAGCTGGCTGTTCACTTCTTGGCAGAGAGATGATGGACTCAGGATGAGTCATATTTTGGGGACATGGCCATGCAGGAATTTGTTTTGTTTGACTATGTATATTTGTAACAAGGATTTTGTTTTTCTCTTTTTTTCCCCCAGTGATTAGGGAAGAGGGAGAAGAAATTAATTTTTTTTCATTGAATTAAAAATAAACCCTTAAAAAAAGAGAAAAAAGTCTCATGTCCCATTTGAGCTCAGCCAGAAACTTCACTTGTTAAGAGATAGAAATAAGAAGAGAATACATCCCAGACAAGGGGACAGCCTGTGCAAAGTTATGAAAAAGGTGCTCACTCATACACTTTTATATCTTCTGATATATGCTACCTTCCTATAGGGAAATCTTCCCAAATTAAAATGACATTTTCATATTAAAAACATACTTTTCAGACAAAATGGTTTGTTCAGCTCCTTTGTCTGAATGTTTCATGGGTTCCCAACCCTAAAAGTCAGAGAATTCTAGACCTCTATGATCTAGGATTTCCCTAAGAACCAAGGGCTACAAAATGGGCTAAATGTACCTCATGTCCTTCTTGAATCAGGTTTTCTCCTTCTCTTTCTCCCTCCCCAGGAACGTCTGCAGAACCTATGGGATGTGTACCAGCGTCTAGGCCTTGAGGACGATATTGTGGACCCCTCCAATGAATTGCTCCAGGAAGGCCCCATCCAGAAGATCTCCTTCAGACACAGCAGCACCATGGAGCGTTACTTGTTCCTGGTAGGGGAGGGGACTCAGAGGAGTGAGACTGTTTGTCTCTGGAATATGATACTGCAAAGGAGTTTCTGACTCCAAATCCAGCATTTTAGCCACTATACTATATCGTTGTTCAAGTATAGATTAGACTAGGTCAGAAACATATAGGTAAATGTTTAACAATAAGCTCTCTGAGAAAAAAAAGTATGAAAGACATTCAATCTGCATGATTATTTTCTCCATCGTTTTCTTGCATCCAAGTTTTTTTTAAGTTCTATGGATTAAACTTAAATTTTATGAGTTAAATAGAACAATAAATCAAGTTCTATTTTGTAACTTTGCTGATTTCAAAGATGTAAATATTTACACAGAAAAATTAACAATTGGCCCTAAGGAACCTATTTAATATAACTTTTATTTTATTATTTTTTCATATTAAAATTTTTTTCTTTTTTTGCTGAGACAATTGGGGTTAAGTGAGTTGCTCAGGATTACACAGCAAGTAAGTAGTAAGTGTTTGAGGTCGCATTTGAACTCAAGTCCTCCTGACTTCAGGATGAGTACTCTATCCACTATACCATCTAGCTGCCCCCCCCTTTATTTATATATATATATATATATATATATACATATATATTACATATATATATACAACACATATAATATATAAATATATATATATATGTTTATATATATATATTTAATACAACTCTAACACACCCAGCTCTAGGTGAACTCTGAAGTTCCTTTAGATTCTGTTACTCTATAGAAGTACAGGAAAAACCCACCATATACCTGGACTGGGCTCACTATGTTCCTGCCAGAAGATAAGGAAAATATTAAAGAGACCTTTACTGGGTCACTTCCAGCCCTGGATCCCTTTGGTTTTTTATCATCCATGAGAATGTCAGAACAAATCTTTGGACATTGCCCTCTAATTTCTTCAGGAGGAAAGAATTATTAGCACTCTCTTGTTTTGGAATAACTTTTTATTTTTCAAAATACATGCAAAGATATTTTTCATCATTCACCCTTGCAAAATCTTGTGTTCCAAATTTTTCTCCCTTCCTTCCCCCTCACTTAGACAGCAAGTAATCCAATATAGGTTAAACATATGCAATTCTTCTAAACATATTTCCACCTTTATCATGCTATAGCACTCTTAGCCTCATCACACTCAGTTCTGCTCTCTGGGCACCATCTGTCCAATTCTTCACTTACAACCCTATTGGGGAAGAATTATAAGTGGAGAATTTTGAATCATGAACTTCAAAGACCCTTTGACTATTATGGGTAGAAAAACTTGGGACATGGAGATGACATTTGGGTAAATACCGTTCTCATCATCACAGATGAAAAACAATTCAACTCACTCAGCCCTTTACAGATTAGGAAAGTGAGGCACAGAGAAGTCAACTGACTTATCCAAGAACTTATTCTGAGCAGTAATAATCATAATAACTAGCATTTATACCGCTCTTTAAGGTTTACAGAGCATTTTACATAATCTCATGTGCTCTTCTCCACAATCATAGGAGAGAAGTGTTATTATTATCATCCCTATTTTACAGATGAGAAAACTGAGGCAACTATAGAAAACATGGCCCTCACCCCATGATGGTTCTTTGATGAGAACATGTGCCTGAGGAGATCAAGGAGTGATTCTATTGGCTTCCAAGGGAGAAGCCTTGGACAAGGTGCAATGTATGGAGAGAGTGAACACTGAGCTGAAAATATGAATTTAACCTGAGTTGGAGCCCTTGGCTCTGTTTCTTACTGGACAGCTAAGTGACAAAGTGGATTGAATGAAGTTAGAGATACCTGAGTTTGAATCCTGCCCCAAATAACAACTATGTGACTTTGGGCAAATTACTTAACAATTTCCTTGCCTCACTTTTCTCATCTGTAAAATGGAGATGATAATAATAACACCCCTCTCTCATGGCTGTGGAGAGGATCACATGCGATAATATGTAAAATGCTTTGTAAACCTTAAAGTGTCATATAAATATTAATTATGATTACTATTGCTTAGCATGAGCTCTTGGATAAATCAATTTCCTCATCTGTAAAGGGTTGAGTTGTTTTCATGTCTGACTCTGGGACCCCATTTGGGGTTTTGTTGGCAAAGCAGATATGGAAACTGAGGCAAACAAAGTTAAACAAAGTGACTTGTACAGAGTCATATAGCTCATAAGTGTCTGAGGTCACATTTGAAATCACATTCTCTTGCCCTTAGCTGGCACAATAGCTGGCCCCTCATCTGTAAAAGGGGATTGTTAATACCAGCACTGAGAGAGTGTGCCTTAGTGGCTTTGGAGTCAGAAATGCTTAGGTTCAAGTCTCATCTCTGACATATACTGACTGTGTGATCCTGGGCAAATATTTTAACCAGCCACCCCTTTGCCCTCAACTCTTCAAACTATAAATTGCAAAGCATTTGCATCATTTGCATTTGAAGAAGGGATTTCTGTACAAGAAGTTCCCTGCCTTAGTGAAGTCAGAGAATCAGATTTTAAAAAAATTGTATTATATCCATGTTGGAAATATTGTTGGAAAGTCATGTTGGGAGAGAAAAATCAGAACAAAAGGGGAAAACCACCAGAAAAAAAAAAAACAAGAAAAAAAATGTGCAAATAGTATAGAATATAGAGTATAGTATAGTATAGAGATATACTATATGGAAATGTAAAATAGAAAATATTAGCTGCATTCAGTCTCTATAGTTCTATCTCTGGAAGAGGATGGCATTTTCCTTTTTTTTTCTTTTTTTAATTGTTTATTAAAGCTTTTTATTTACAGAACATATGAGTAATTTTTCTACATTAACCTTTGCAAAATTTTTTGTTCCAAATTTTTCCCCTCCTTCCCCCCACCCCCTCCCCTAGAATGGCAGGTAGTCTAATATATGTTAAATATATTAAAAATATATGATAAATCTAATATATGTATATATATATATATATATGTGTGTGTGTGTGTGTGTGTGTATAGTTATCTTGCTGCATAAGAAAAACCAGATCTATAAAGAGAAAAAAAAAAACACCCTAAGAAGGAAAACAAAATGCATGGAAATATTCACAGAAAGCGTTAAAATGCTATGTTGTGATCCACACTCAGTTCCCACAGGCCTCTTTCTGGATGTATATGACTATCTTCATCGCTGAACAACTGGAAGTGGTTTGAATCACATCATTGTTGAAGAGAACCATGTCCATCAGAATTGATTATCATATAGTCTTGTTGTTGCTGTGTATAACGATCTCCTGGTTCTACTCCTTTCTCTCAGCATCAGTTCATGCAAGTCTCTCCAAGCCTCTCTGAAATCATCCTGCTGGTCGTTTCTTACAGAACAATAATATTCCATGACATTCATATACCATAATTTATTCAGCCATTCTCCAATTGATGGGCATCCATTCAGTTTCCAGTTTCTAGCCACTATAAAAAGGGCAGCCACAAACATTCTTGCACATGTGGGTCCCTTTCCTTCCTCTAAGATCTCTTTGGGATATAGGCCCAGTAAAAACACTGCTGGGTCGGATGATTTTAGAGAGGCATGAACTGATGCTGAGTGAAATCAGCAGAACCAGGAGATCATTATACATGGCAACAACAAGACTATATGGTGATCAATTCTGATGGACATGGTTCTCTTCAACAATGATGTGATTCAAACCAGTTCCTATTGTTCAGCAATGAAGATAGTCATATACATCCAGAGAGAGACCTGTGGGAACTGAGTGTGAACCACAACATAGCATCTTAACGCTTTCTGTGAATATTTCCCTGCATTTTGTTTTCCTTCTTAGGCTGTTTTTTTCCTTCTCTTTCTAGATCCGATGTTTCTTGTGCAGTAAGATAACTATAGATATGTATACATATATTGGATTTGTTATATAATTTATCATTTTTAGCATGTATTAGATTACCTGTCATCTAGGGGTAGGGGTAGGAGGAAGGAAGGAAAAAGCTTGGAACAAAAAAAAAGTTTTTTGCAAAGGTCAGTGTAGAAAAATCACTCATATGTTTGGTAAATAAAAAGCTTTTAATTAAAAAAAAACCACTGCTGGGTCAAAGGGTATGCACAGTTTGATAGCTTTTTGAGCATAGCTCCAAATTGCTCTCCAGAATAGTTGGATCCATTCACAGTTCCACCAACAGTGTATCAGTATCCCAGTTTTCCCACAGAGGATGGCATTTTCCACCCAAAGTTTACTGGAATTACCTTGGATCACTGAATTGAGAATAGCTAAGTCTATTATAGTTGATCATCATACAACCTTGCTGTTGCCATGTACAACTCAGCAACAGTTCTTGTAAATCTTTCCAAATGTTCTGAAATCAGCCCGTCCATAATTTCTTATAGAAAAATAATATTCCATTACTTTCATACTTATTCAACCATTCCCCAGTTTATGAGCATCCACTTATTTTCCAATTCTTTGCCACTACAAAAATAGCTGCTACAAACATTTTTGCACATGTGGGTCCTTTTCCCTCTTTTATGATCTCTTTGGAATATAAGTCCACTAGTGGCACTGCTGGATCAAAGGGTTTGATAGCATAGTTCTTTAGGCATAGTTCTAACTTGCTCTCTACAATTTTTGGATCAGTTCATTACCCTACCGACAATGTATTAGTGTCCCAGTTTTCCCACATCCTTTTCAACATTTAACAGATGCAGAATTTTAAAGGGTATATATATACCAATAGTACTCACACTATTGGGCTATTGTGAGACTCAAATGGAATAATGTATATAGAACTTTAAAATGTTATGTTCATGTTTACCATTATTATTTTAACAGTGACCATATTTTTTCCTCCATCAGTTCAACAATATGCTGCTGTACTGTGTGCCTAAGATAATACAGGTTGGAGCTCAGTTCCAGGTCAGGACACGAATAGATGTGGCTGGGATGAAGGTAAGATCCTCTCTGGCCCTTCCAGTCTATTTATTGTATTGATATCTTCTGTTTTTATGTCATCTTTCCCTAAAAAAAAATATATGCTTCTCTTCTCCCCTACCTAGTAAGCCATACTTTACAATAAATAAAATACATGGGAGTGGTATGATATGTAGATAAAGTATGATCTGAAATCTGACCCAAACCCATCTGGTCTCTGAGGGAAATGACTGCCTTTCCTCTTTTGTGGGGAGAAAAATGTTGTCCCAGCCCTTTCAGCAGACTTAATGCGGGGAGAAATAGGTAAAAGACCAGGTCCAGGACCTCCAAAGCTGGGAAATCTGTCCTTAAGACTCCGAGAGGCATATCAGATATATCTATCTGCCAACTGCCAAATATTTAGTCTAAGGAAATACAATAGTTGAGAACAAAAGCGGTTTCCCTGATCATTCTTTGTGGGGAGAGCATCTCCTAGCTTGTACTTGCTAGCTTAGTCCCCTCCCACCAATCAATGGTTATATAAACTGCTATCATAAGTAGAAATAATAAGTAAGACCATTTATCCAAGTAAAACAGTAAATAGAAGATAATTCAGAGACATTCTACAGATTTGAATGTATATTATACAGAATATGTCAGAGAATATAACAAAAGTGAATGAGATCTTCATCTGGTATTGAGATAAGATCTCAACTGAAACCAGGAGAAAGATGATGATATCACAAAAGAGAGATCCATAGTCTCCTTGGAGATCAAGGAACATGAGGGAATCAGTTCCAATACATATTCTTGGGTCAGAGCTCCAATCTGCCATTCGTCTCTCTCTCTCTCTCTCTCTCTCTCTCTCTCTCTCTCTCTCTCTCTCTCTCCCTCTTTCTCTTTCTCCCTCTCTTTCTATCTCTCTTTTTCCTTCTTTCCTTCTTTCTTCTCTTTACCTCCCTCTTTCTATCTCCCTCTTTCTTTTCTCTTTATCTCCCTCTTTCTTTCTCTCTCCTCTTTTTTTTCTCTTTCTCTCTCTGTCTGTCTCTCTCATACAACACACACACACACACACACACACACACACACACACACACACACACACCTACCTTCCAATAGGTCCTTCTGCCACATGTCTTTCTAAAGAGTTTTTAGAACCAATTTAAGTAAGTCCCTCATTACAGTGTTGTGCTTAGCATGATCTCAGTCAATCAGGAGTAGCATATCCCTCCAAATATATCACAGAGCACAGAGGTGCCCTGCCACAAAAAAAATGACCTGGTTTGGACAAAAGCAGAATTACACAAAAAAAATGTGTAAAAAAAAAAAAAAAAGACAAAACTCTCTCCAAACCAATTCACCAAAAACCAATCAACATATTATTTGTATCTAACAGCATTCTATACATTCTATATCCATAGTCTTCCATATCTGAAAAAAGGCAGGGTTTATTTTTTTAACTTCCCTCCAGGAGTTCTACCGCCTCAATGAGCATTTGCTTCTTGAATACAGAATTAAAGGTAGTGAGGAAGGTGTGTACTCTGGGAGCAGAAAAGGATTAATCCGGTTTAGCTCCTTGGGATCCTAGTCTAGGCCAGCCCTAGACAATGATGGAGGACAAGTTTCCCAAAGGAAAAGAATAATAGCATTACATTGAAGGAGCAAAGGATTTACAAAAGTAGTTAGGAGACCCGGTTCAAATTCTGGCTTTGCCACTTGTCATCCATTAATTATGGAATGCCATCTATTTCTCCCAATTTATTGATAAAAATATTGATTAGTATAGAGTCAATACTCTGCTACAGAATATTGTTGTTCAGTCATTTTTCAATTGTATCTAATTTTATGATCCCATTTGGGTTTCTCTTAGCAAAGGTACTTGCCATTTACTTCCCCAGCCCATTTTACAGATGAGGAAACAGAGAGAAACAGGGTTAAGTGACTTGCCTAGGGTCACACAACTAATATTTGTCTGAGGATGGATTTACCCTCAGGAAGATGAGTCTTCCTAACTCCAGCCCTACCATTCTATGCACTATGGTGCCACCTAGCAGCTCTCTAGAATCATAGAATGTGAAATATGGAATGTACCTATTGGCCGTTGTGAGTCCAATTCACATATAAAATCCCCACTGTAACATATCTGACCATCTAGCTTCTGCTGGAAGATATGTAAGGAGGGGAAAACCCAATCCCTCTGAAGGCAGCCCATTCCACTTTGGATAGCTCTTAATTGTTTTCCTGATATTGAACCTAAACTGAGCTAATTGCACCTTCCATTTCTTGCTTCTGGCTCATATTTCTGGGGCCCAGCTGAACAAATTTAACCCCCTCCTCTACATTTAATTCCTCTGTAACAGCTCTTCAAAAACTTAAAGACACCGTCACAGATCTTCTGAGTCAACAACTTTCTGTGACTTTTTAGTTCTAGTCATTTCACCAATTCTAAATCTATCTAATTATAATCTCAACTATCCTTCATCTCTCCATCTCGTCCACAAAGGTATAATGAGAGCCTTCGGCAAACGTCTTGCTGAAATTCAGGTAAACTGTGCCTATTTTATTTCCCAGCATCTGCCAAAAGCTTATATGGTGCTCCATGGGCTACCTCTACCAACACCCATGGGTCCCCCAGGGAAATACCTTACGCTTTTGTTGCTTAGTCATGTCTGACTCTCTGTGATCCCATTTGAGGTTTTCTTGGCAAAGATACTGGAGTAGTTTGTCATTTACTTCTCCAGTTCATTTTACAGATGAGGAATCTGAGGCAAACAGGGTGAAGTGACTTGCCCAAAGTCAGGTAGTCAGCTAGAAAGTGTCTGAGACTGCATTTGAACTCAGAAATATGAATGAGTTCCCAACCAGTGCTCTATCCACTGCCCCACCTAGCTGACCCTTTGGCATAGTAGCCCAGTTCAATATATTAAGTGGATCTATAAACTTAAATCTAAGCCCTGAGTAGTTTAATTATTTGCCAGTAGACACAATTAGCTCAAATCAAAGGCATTACTGAGTGACTATAGTGACAATGAACAGCTAAGTGGAATCAGTAAGACATTTTCATGAGTTCAAATCTAACTCTATACACATAAGAAAGGAATTAGGTGCTTGCTTGCTATGGACTCACTTTTCTTGAGTTTCAAATTTTGTTAATCACTTTTGTTCTGTCTTTCCCAATTAGATCATTCTTCTAGGTAGGAAAAAAGGGGGGGGGATTAGAATGGAGTAATTCAGCTTTTTCTTTAGCATCCATCATCACTGTTACCCTGAACAGCAAGTTCTCTATCTCTTCTTTGATCTTCCTTTTAATCTCCAGCACAGTTTATAAAAAGTCCCCTCAGCCTTTATCAGTGCAGCTAGGTGATATAAAGGATGGAGTGCTGGGATGAGTTCAAATCCAGTCTCAAACATTTATTGAGCAATTCACTTAATCTTGTTTACCGCAGTTTTGTTTTGGTTTTTGGTTTTTTTTGCTCTGTTGTACCACTTCGCCACCTTTCTTTGTGTGTGATATTTATGTGATATTACCTGTCTTTTGCTCTCATCTTCTAGTCCATTTCTTTAAAACGTCCAAGTTAAACTGTTCATCTCTTATCAGTGTCTCTAGAAAGTTCCCCCTTTTCTTCCTTGTTAGAATAATTTATCTAGTTAGAATTTCATTGTTGAGAGTATCCTATTTCTCTTGAGCCAACATTTTATATAAAATCTTTTTTATAATAACTTTTTAGTTTTCAAAATACATGCAAAGATAGTTTTCAGCATTCACTCTTGCAAAACCTCGTGTACCATATTTTTCTCCTTCACTCCCCACCTACCCCCTCCCCTAGACAGCAAATAATCCAACATAGGTTAAATTTGTGCCGTCGTTCTAAACATATTTCTGCATTTGTCATTGCATAACAACTTAAGCCATGAGATGTTATTTATCTTTTCTCCCAACTCTTCATTTTTTTCCAAATTTAGGGGAGTTCATATATGATTCTCAGATGGGGTGTTCACTTCCTTCCAAGATTTTGGTTATTTCTACTTAAGCCAATAGTTTTTTCTTATTAGTCATAATCTAACTTAAAATAGCAGTTCCTCTCCTTACTTCCTCAAACTTTTGAAGTGATCAACCACTCTGCTTTTATCAAAAAGTTCTAGCAGATAGAAAGGCAGTAGCTTCAACTCTTATCTCCTCTCTCTGTATCCCTGAATACATGCTGCCTATTTCTTGTTTTATTTAATTCTGATTGTAAGTAAATGAGTGTCTAGAAACCAAGTTATGCTGTTGTGATCTTTAAAAGGTTGGAAGAACTAAAAGAAGTCCCCTCAACAACAAATATGGTAGCTGAGACAATTATCTGGGAGAAACAGCAGCTGAGTTTGGTAAACTCCTAGACTTGTAAAGCAACTTGAATGATTCAGTCCAGCAATGGATTAAGAGGACAAGTCCTACAATTACAGTTTTCAATCTTATTCTGGCTAATTCTCCCCCCCCCACACACACACACACACAAAGTACTGAAAATTTTCTAGTTCCAGGAAGGAACTGCCTTTTGATGTAGAGTCATTTCAGAATCTACCAGAAATTATTTTTTGTAACATATACATCTGGAAGACTATAATGTCACCTATGAACAAGTCAAGCTGAACCCAGCTGGACTAAGTCCTTCCAGGATACACTGTCTCAATTGCCAGATCAACCTTCTACTGGGATAGGTCAAGCAAGTCACATCTCATGGCTGATTCCTCATCAGACTCAGTATTGATACCCACTCAGATTGCCAGGTGGACTTCTTGTAATTGTTCCTCCTTTTGAAATTCAGAAGGTCACAACATGAGCTATTCCATCTCTGGATACTCATTCACCGAAGAAAAAAAAAAAAAAAAGAAGAAGTAAATAGCAGAGACAGGAACAAGGTCCAGGTCATATGGTAGCCAGATGAAGAGATAAAAGCAGCTAAATCCACTGCCCTTTCTTCTACCTGGAGGCTCATGTAATCTTCCTCCCAGTTTCAATCCAATACATGGAACACTGGGGAAGGAAGAAAAGAAAGGAAATAACAATTTAATATTATAGAACCCACCACAGAAGAAAAAATGTAAAAAGATCCAAAGGAGGGATATAGTGATCCTTTTTATATAAATTTGGTTCCTGCTCTTTCATCAGCCCTTCTAGCTCCAAAGTCAACCAGAAAATTCATTGTCACCACATAGCTAGTGCTCATGACTTAAAGAAGGCAGCTAGGACGCATCCTAGCTGTGGATAGAGCATGAGGCCTAAAGTCAGGAAAATCTGAGTTCAAATCCTTCCTCAAACATTTACTAACTATATGATCTTAGGCAAGTCACTTTACTGCTGCTGCTTTCATTTCCTCATCTGTAAAATGGGGTTAATAATGACACTACCTCTCAGGATTATCAAGAGGATTCAATGAAATGATATTTGTGAAATGCTTAGTACAATAGTTAGTACATAGTAGGTACTTAATAAAGATTTGTTACTTTCCTTTTCCTTCTTTGCCTAATGTTCTAAGGATTGAAACTGGATAGAGATTATTGTGCATGCTTTATATAAGGGAAGGGCAAATTTACATCTAAAGATGCCCATTTTACCACTTTGCTTTGAAATTTCAGATTCTGAAATCATGAATATTATTGTCTTTTTTCTGGATATTGTCTCCTGGGAACTGCTTTATATCCAAACATATATAAACCAGAAATGGATCATGTGTGAGGAATAGCAAGTAGATTAGCATTGTCCATGTAGAGTGAGAGAGTGAAGAATTAAGTATGACAATGAAGTCATGAATTTGGATGACTTTAAGGGAGGTAACGTCAAAAATAATAGGAAAGTCCAGAAAAGGGATGAATTTAGGGATCTATTTGAACATCTTGAATTTGAGATACCTATGGGACATCCAGTTAGAAATGGCCAATAGGTATTTGATGATGTGGAATTATACCTCAGAAGAAGGGCTAAAGCAGGATATATTTAATACATGGTAATGGATGAAGTCACCAAGTGAGAGAGTATAGAGAGAAAAGAGACTAGGATAATACTTTAGGATTCATACACATCTAGTGGATGTGACTTGGATGATGATCCAGCCAAGGAAACTAAGAAAGAGCAAACAGGTAATAGAACAAATAAGAGCAATATCACAAATCCCCAGAGAGGAAAGAGTTTTCAAGAAAAGAGAGTGACTAACAATGTCAAGTTAAGGTAGAAAGGTTAAGAATGGCATAGAAAGATCAAGAAGGATGAGGGCTGAGAAAAGGTCATTAGATTTACTGATAAAATGATCATTTAATGACTTTAAGAGGAAGAGTTTCTGTTGAATGATAAGGTTAGAATCCGTATTTCAGACAATATTTAGAAGAGTGAAAGGAGAGAAAGTGGAATGACTGGATGTTAATGGCTTTTAAAGGAGTTTAACTTAAAAAAGGAGGAGAGTTATAGAATGATAGCTAATGTGGATAGTGGGATCTAATTTGGGTTTTTGAAGGATAAGGGAAGATTAGAATCTATCACCTTCTCATTTAGCAAGGACATTGACCTATATGTGGACATGTAGTTGTTATTGGTACACCGGAAGAAACAAACACATTCTCTATATGTCAATGGATGATTCTCCTTCCTTTTCATATTTGATTTCAAAACATGGTCCTCAGTTCTCTCTTTTACTGTAAACTCTTACTAGCAAACTACTTGTAGGAAAGTCTATCTGAGTTCCTAAATAAGAATTTTATAAATAGCTTTTCTATCTTTTTCTCAGGATTTTCCTTCTTTCTTCTGCTACTCCTACTCACTAAATTTGCAATTCCTAGTTTAGAATAATAGTTTTACCTTTAAGAGTAACTAGTCTCAGTTCTTATCTTGGCAATCTTTTACAGATATCCAACTGGTCAATTTTTGCCTTTTCTTTTCTATCTTCTCCTCTCAGTGGTCAATCAGAAATCCAAAGGCAGCAATATGAAATATTGGATATAGAATTGGTCTTAGAATCAGGGACTCTTGAGTTTGAATCCTGTCTCAGAGAGTTAGTGATTATGTAATGCTAGGCAAATCATTCAGCCATTCAAAACCTAAATTTCCTCATTTGTAAAAGAAGGAAAATAGCATAATAGTATTGTTACCAGACTCAAATAAGATGATGTGGCTCTGAAAGGATATGTGGGGGAAAGAGGTCACATCAGTCAGTCGATAAACATTTATTAAGCATCTACTATGTGGAAGGTACTGTGTTAAGTGCTGGGGTTACAGAGAAAAGCAGAAGACACTCCAGCTCTCAAAAAGCTCACAGTCTAATAGAGAAGAAAACAACATGCAAACAACTATGTAAAAACAAGTTATAGACAGGATAAATTAGAGATAATCAATGAAGAGAAAGCACTAGACTTAAGGAATTAGGAAGGGCTTTCTTTAAAAGAAGGTAGGATTTTAACTGAGAAGAAAATCAGGTAAGCCAGGAGGTAGAAATGAGGACAGAGAGCATTCCAGGCATGGAGGGGCAGTCAGCGAAAATGCCTAGTGTTCTGTGAATTGAAGGGAACTTAAACTTATAATTGCTTATGAATACAGCATATGTAACATACACTTGGAATTCCATGAAAAATCTACTAACTCAGCTCTTCCTCATAGTAAAAAATAATACCTTGATATAAACAAAAATATATAAACTGCAATAATATATACAAAATTACTTTGTAAAATTTTAAATGCTATGTAAATGTGAGCTATTATTTATGCTCTGCCTGTCTCACAACTACTGTTATAATTAAATCATTCCTTTATTTTAAAAAAAGGAATTTTAAAAGCTGTCTTGTTGCAACCTAGGAAGCTGCCAACTTTCCTACCCCAGCCCTGGCACTTTACCTAACCTCCTGAATTATTCTTCTGTGCCAGACCCAAAACACAGTGCCAATCAAACTATGTTGACTCCTAATCAGATGGAGAGTGTCAGGATCAGGACCTGTTGGCTATTGTTGGGAGCCTGTAGCTGGCATTCAAAGGGCATCTCAGACTGGCATTTTCTGGGCATTGCTCTGCCTGCCTCTTCTTGGAGAGGCTGTAAATAATTGTCTGGAAGCTTATGCCCTTGGTTTGGCTTAGATTTTTTTTCCTGAAGTCAACCCTCAAGGGAAATGAAGCATTACTTCTTCCAATGAACACAGAGTCACTATCCAGGGCCTATATTCTTAGACATGCCCAGGAATGCATATTGAGCAGGTGAGCATAAGAGCACATTTCAGGAATGTAATAACCATTCTTGAATACCTACTATAGCTCTGGCACTGTGCTTAATACTAAGGATACAAGTAAGAAAAAAAAAACAAACAGCCCCTGCCTTCAAGGAGTTTATAATCTAATGGGGAAAGACAAAATACAAAAGGGAACCAGAAAGTGGTGGAGGGAGAATGTACCCAGCATGGGTATTCCAGCATGGGGGTTTGAAGAGATTGGAGAGAAATCCAAACAATTCAGCTGATAGGACATGAAGAGTTGGCTGGGCTTCTAAGAATCTTTACATGTGGGCTTTGGGAGCAGTTTTTTGCTCCTCTCTCCCTCCAATCAGAAGTGCAGAATCTATTGAAGATTCTGAGGAAGCTTGAGTACCAAAGCTGAAGCAATATTTCTGATGTTTTGATGAAGAGTGCATCTTTGCATCATGGGCATATGCAATTACATAAATTATCACAGACAGACAGACAAAAGAAATAGATTCAGAGAGACAGAAATAGAGAAAGACAGTCACATTTATATTTATCACATAAATATCACATCATGTAAAATATCATATGTGAAATATAAATATGATATTGTCATGTTAATATGTGTGTACATATTTGTGCACATGTATAAATATATATGCATATCTATTTGTATATAAATATAGAGATGGAGATGGAGATATAGATGGGGAATTTTCTTATTCCCAAGATACTACTTGACACTTCTCCCCACAGTGGGTCAGAGATGACCAGCCCTGTATCTTAGAGGACTTTTTTGGTACTCTACCAACTTAAACCTCAAAAGAAGTTAGAGGAGAAGATGGAGCTCTGGAAAGGAAGAGGAATTAGTGTCCTAGACCAGCAGAGGTCAGGGATAGGCAAAGAGGTTCAGTGTGAGACTTCCTTTGAGGTCTGATTATCTCTCCCATGGTCTGTCTTTGATGCTTCCTCTCACCTACCTCTTCACCCAACTTCCCATTCAATGAAATCTGTCCCAGGTACTGGAATTACTGATTCAGATCTGGTTGTATGTTTATGCAATTGATGTATATGTTGGAAAGATATGTTGGCTGTATGTATCTCAAAACATTTCTGTGTGTGTCTCCCTGTATTTCTGCTAATGTCTATGCTTGTACATGTGTCTATGTCTATAAATGTGTATCTAAATAAGGATGTCCAAGGAATGTTTGCAGGTGCATGTGTTTGTGAATATTCCCCCTTGTATATGGATTTCTATGAGTGTCTCTAAACCCATTGGTTTCATTATACTTATGTATCTATGCATACCTATGAGTGTGTGTGTGTGTGTGTGTGTATGCAAACACGCACACAAGTACACTACCTTTTCCTGAAGGGGATACCATTTGTCAGGCAGAAGTGAAGGGACTAATTCTACCGTCTGCTATTCATCTGAGATATGTGCCATAGAATATCAGAATTAGGAGGGGCCTTAGAATATGAAACGTCAGAGCATAGAACAGAATCTCAGAGTTAGGAGGGATCTTGTAAACCATCTCTTCCAGTCGCCTCCTTTAACCTTATTGGCTTAAGAGCCTGTTTCTGTGGTTTGGAACCAGACTGGCCTAGAGGCAAAACAATGAAGTCATCCAGGGAGATGTGGCCTCCTCCTCCCCCAGGCCTCACCACCCTAGTCCCTTATCCCTGCCCTCCCCCATCTCTTCCTGAGGGAAGCATCATGTGTGGTCTTGTTGTCTGCACTATAATTTCCAAGGGCAGCATTTCTCAAACTAATTTGGCCAAGAGAAATTCTTGGACTTGAAATACATTGATGGAATCTATAAATGCTAATTGAGAAGGGATGGGAGAATGAAATACCCAGGAATAAAGAGAAGCTTGGGAAATGTTGGTATAAAATAAGTGAAATTAAAAGCCTATTTTCATGCCAAAAAATTTTGTCATACATAATAGATATATCTGATCCATGTATAATTTGTTCTAGGAGAAGATTTTGATACTTAGCAATATTTTCCCTTCTACCAAGGACATCATGGTAACCCAGTGGATAAAATGTTGAGCTTGGAGTCAGGAAGACCTAAGTTCAAACCCTGCCTTAGATATGTATTAGCTGTGTGACCCTGAACAAATCACTTAACTTCTGTTTGCCTCAGTTTCCTCATCTGTAAAATGGAAATAGTAATAGCACCTACCTCCCAAGAGTAATGTGAAGAACAAACAAAATAACATATATAGTGCTTGGCAAACCTTCAGGAGTTATATAAATACTAGCTGTTATTTCTCCAAAAGTGGAAATATCACTAGCATAAAATTTCTCATAGGCCTACATTGCTCCAAGCATCAGGGTTCAGAGGAACATTTGGGAAGTTTGTTAGATCCCCCACAGCAACAACTCTCAGAGGTAGGTACTATTATTATATTCATTCTGTAGTTGAGGAAACTGTGCCCAGTTAGTAAATGTCTGGGCTAGATTTAAGCTCAGGAAGAGGAGTCTTCCTAACTTCAGGCTTATGCTCTATCCATTGCAGTGCCACCTAGCTGCCCCCTTTCTTAAGTAGAACTGCAAAAATGGAAGGGGCTGCCTCTTACTGGAGACCTGGTGCTCTATCCACTGGAGCGCCACCTAGCTGCCTCTCTTTTCTCATAAGTAGAACTGTGCAAAAGTGGAAGGGGCTGCCTCTCACTGGAGCCCTGGTGCTCTATCCACTGCAGCGCCACCTAGCTGCCCCCCTTTTCTCATAAGTAGAGCTGTGTAGAAGTGGAAGAGGCTGCTTCTCCCTGGAGGTCTTCAAACAGAGGTCTTGTGCTCTATCCACTGCAGCGCTACCTAGCTGCCCCCTTTCTCATAAGTAGAGCTGTGCAAAAGTAGGAGGGGCTGCTTCTCACTAGAAGTCTCCAAGCAGAGGCTGGATGCTCACTGTCAGATGGATTGGTGCATGGGGATTCTATTTTGCATAAGAGCTCAGACTACACTCCTCCGGCTGAAGTCCCTTTCAACTTAGAAATTTTGTGATGCTGCAGAAAGCTAGAATGCTGTCCAACTTGAATGTCCATTATGTGTCCAGCATAGAATGTCCAGCAGATCGGATAGCAGCGACCACTTCTCCAAGTTGCCCATTGCCTGTCTACCTCCTCTTTTATAAGCATTCCCAACAAAGGACAAACTTGATGTGATCCAGGGCACCAAGTGGGGTTCCTTGCTGCTAGTCCTAAAAGATCTTTCTTACCTTCTAGGTCCGGGAATTGAATGATGTGGAATTTCCTCACTCTTTCTTGGTATCAGGGAAACAGAGGACCCTGGAACTACAAGCCCAGTTAGTGATTTTGAATATACCCTACAAGGCACAGGGGTGGGGAGCAGACAGAATATCTGTGGGGTCAGGGAGTGTGGGAACGGGGAGATGGAACCTAACTTTCTTTAATGCATATGTCCTATTTTGGGGCAGGTCTCAGGAAGAAATGAACACTTGGATCCAGGTAATCTCACCCTCACCCAGCCTGAGAGTTGGGGAGTGGAAAAGAGAAGGCAGTCACAACTTCAGCAGAGAGAACCCTATTTCAGCTCTTCTATCCTCACAGACATAATACAGATCATTTCCTCTGGGACTTTGTTCTCTCGCTGCCAAGTGAACTGAGTCACTGTTTCTGACTGTTTTTGTCCCAACTCCCTTCTCCTTGCCAGGGTGAACTAGCTAAATGAGGGAGATGGATCTTTTCAATCATTCAGTCAGTGAACTGAAAAGGATCTCTCTTTTGTCCATTAGGTTCTGCCTTGTATCATCTTTATTTATGCATGTCAGCACATTTTGTTTTCCTAGCTAGATTGTGATTCTCTTTAGGACAGACACAATTGCACTTTCATATATGTATCCCCTGTGCTTAGCACATAGTAGGTGCTTAATCAATGCTTACTGATTCATTGATTTCCCTGTCACCTCTAGCACCACAGGATGGTAAATTCCTTGAGGGCAGGAACTGGGTCATTTTGATCCTTACCTACCCATTGATCCATTACAAACTCACATATGGTAGGTGTTTAATAAATGCAATTGAATGTGAACCACAATCAGACACTAAGGAAAAGAGAAAAATAAATGTGAGATATAGTTCTTGCCTTCAAAAAACTTAATATTTAATGAGGAAGATATAGAATAAGCACCTCAATTTTCAAAAAGTATTTATTAAGCCCTATGTGCCAGGCACTGGACTAAATATTAGATACAAAGAATAATTAAGTCCCTGCCCTCAAAGGGTATATACTCTATCAAGAAAGATAACACTATAAGTACTAACCAGGAAGACATGGCACAGACATGAAAATCAATCTATACATTTATATATTAGATATGATATGTATAATATATAAGTATATACATAATACATATTTACAATAATTAAGTCCCTACTCTGTGCCAAGTACTGTTTGTAGCATCAGTGCTACAAACACAAAGAAGTAAAAAATCCCTGCCCTTAAGGAGCATATATTCTATCAGGAAGGATAACTAAAAGGCAAGGTAGCAGTATAAACAGTATGATAAATGCTCAATGGCTGATGTAGGACATACACACTATAGGAGTCAGCCAGGTGATCAAGGAAGGCTTCTTGAAGGAGGTGACTTGAGATGGAACTTGGATTTAGTTAGAATAAAAGCAATAGGAGAAGCCTTTGAGGATTTATTTCTCTTCTCTCACCATGTCAATTCTGCTTTGGGGAGTGGGCACTGAGATGTGAGCATAAGTAGACAAGTCAGTTGACCTTCCCACTTAGAAGTGTTTATGCTCAGCCTCTGCCTAGGGTAGATTCTAGCTAGTGAATTCATCTTGTTTCAGGCTATGGGAATTTCCCAGGTTATTATGTGTTAGGAGATGCAGGATCCTGGTATATGGGAAACGGATCATACAATGAATATACTATTCTTGTATCCAGGCTTGCCAACAGGCCATCGACCAAATTGGAAAGCGACATGAAACCTTCAAAGCTGCTGTCCAGGGGCCTGAGGGAGACACTGAGGAGCATCAGGTAAATGCACTGAACTCCTCCCCACTCCCCAAAGAATACCTCCTATTCCTCTCCTGTTGACTGACCTACCTCAGAATCACCTGTGCAATGTAGGAAGCTCTACACTCTGTCCCCCCCCCAAAAAAAAAGATCTTTCCTGCACATGAAATTTCATGTTTTTGGTTTATTTCTTTAGGATCTTCTCCCTGCAAATAAGTTCTGAGTGAGAGCTCATTCCAATAAGTGACTAGTGATAGAACAGGAAGTCTATAAGACTCATCTTCCTGAGTTCAAATCTGGCTCTCAGACACTTATTAGCTGTGTGACTGTCACTTAACCTCACCAAAAAAAATCAAGAAACAAACAAAAACAAAAAACATATGATCTCTGCAAGGGAATCATTGGCCCAGGGGAAGATCATCTATAAAGGAGGACAGGACACAGGGGAGCAGAGGATCATTGAGGAGAAACTTTGCCTGCTTTGCAGTTGTAGCCCCAGGGAACTTGGCTGAGGAAGGAGCAGAGGAAACCTTCTTCCCTGGGGAGAGGAGAACAGTTTGAGGGTGGTATGAGGCTAGAAGACCAAGACAAAGGTCCAGAAAAGAAAGGCTAAAGATGGAGGGCAAGTGAGAGAGATGGTCTCTGAGAAGAAGATAATGTGCTGGGAGCCTGGACCCCTGGGTTTGCTACTAACTCATGTGATTAAGAGCAATTCATTTTCTATGGCCCTCAGTTTTTTTATTTGTCAAGTGGAAATGATATTAATGCCTTATCTACTTGCTCCTTAGAGTTGCCCTAAATCTTAGTATTTCAGATAGAGTCTGGGAAAATGGGAAGTGATAAATGGTGGCCGGGATGGGAGATGAGTAATGGGAAGAGTGTCAGGAAGTTTTTAAGTTTCCACCCTTCTGGTCAGCTGAAGTCTGAAGAGCTGGGAATCCGAGCTCCCCAGTGGGTCCGCGACAAGATGGTGACCATGTGCATGCGCTGCAAGACGCCCTTCAATGCCCTCACCCGAAGACGACACCATTGCAGGGCATGTGGCTATGTGAGCAGCACCCTCATCTATCCCTTCCCTTTCTCAACCCTCTGTCTCTGTCAGTCAATCAACAGATGTTTACAGAGAGTTTATTTACCATGTACTCAGCACTATAGTAGACACTAAGAGGAATATACAAAGTCATAACTAGGGTAGGGCTATCAGGGCTTTGTCCCAAGTCAATAAAAAAGTAGAGTTACAAAAACTGGACACATATTGTTCAGCAGCTAAAAGTGAGTATAGTTGCTAATTCCTCTATCCCATTCAACCAAATATATCTTAATTACTTACATTATTTTAAAATTATGAATTATAAAATTGATTTCTATAATGTTTTGTGCTATTTTCCCCAGCAAGGAGATATGTGTGTTTCTTCCTGGTTCATAGTAAGCATTTAACAAACTTAATGACTTGATTTAGCTTTTTGTCCTAAGGGCCAAAATTGCTGTTTAAGCTCTGGGGAATATAAAAGTGGTAGACTTGGTCCTAGCCTTATTTTCTCCCTTTTCTTTTCTTGTATTCTTTCTATCCTTTGCTAACTTTTCTACTCATTATTCTCGATTATTCCTCACTCTTTGGGGACTACATTCATTTTATGGCTTGAGTTATTCCCAATGGTTATAACCATTGGGCACATTTGTCAATATTGCACCCTTTTTGGGGGAGAGGAAACCCAGACCTCATCTGGAAGTGACTTACCTATTTAGGTGCTTTCCCATAATAGAAAGAAAGCAATGTCCCATCTGCCCTATTCCTGGACTAAGAAGCTATTTCACCCCAGATGTTGACACCTTAGACAGAGCCCTGACTGCCCTCCCCTAATTTCAGCTCTCTACTTTGAAGTGGGGAAAGATGGCAGTAAACATTATTGATTGGTAGCCACCTTTTTATTTCTCTCTGCCTATTCTTCTTCTCCCTTTCTCTTTCTTTCATCCTGAACTGCCCCCAATTCATCCCTCTTGTCTTAAGCCAGCCTAGTGCTTGCATTACCCCTGACCTTGACCCTAATTCTCCCTCAGGTGGTGTGTGCTAAGTGCTCTGATTACAGAGCTAGGTTGAAATATGATGACAATCGGCTCAACCGGGTCTGTCTCGAATGTTATGTCTTCCTCACTGGAAACCTACTGCCAGAGGACAAGGAAGATAAGAAGAAAGGGATCCTAGAGGTGAGAAAGGGACTGTCCATTTCTCCCTTCCATTGCACCCCACTTCTTTACTCTGGCACATCTTCTACCTATTAATATCCAACCCTCCACTTCCCTTTCCTGTTCCAACTACAACAGACAGCACTGTCAAATAAACATTATCACCATGGGAATGGATTCGAACTGTCCCTCCTTCCTGCTCTTGGATTGAGACTCAGACTTACTCTATCTCTGGGCAGCTAATAGGTCCAGGCTTGGATTCAGGAATATCTAAGTTCTTGTCTCAGACACTCATTTGCTGTGTGACCTTGAGTAATAAGTCACTTAACCTTGTTTGCCTCAGTTTCCTTACTTGTAAAATAAGCCAGAGAAGGTAAATCACTCCAGCATCTTTGCCAAGAAAATCCCGAGTCACAAAGAGTCAGACCCGACTGCTCAAGGAAATGGTGGGCTTCACTACTCTGGACTTCCTTTGTTCCTTTTTCAAAGAACTCTGAGGGTCTTCCCCTCCCAGATTGATTCTTTTGAGTAGGCAAACTAACCTATCTTTTGCCTCAATTCTTACCTAGCTTTTAAATGATCGAAAGGGTGTTGTTTCAGACAAATGGAGACCTAGGAGAGACCTTAGCTTAAAAAAGTCACCCCCACTGCATCCAGGGCCATTGCCAGTCATCTTGACCTATGTTTTGCCACTGCACTCCTGTGACTGTGGAGAAGAAAGGGAGGCTTGATGACTCTGCACAGCTCTGTTTCATTTAAATCTAATTCATTTGCAAATCAAGACATCCTCCTCCTGACATCATTGGTCCTCTTCAAGAATGAAAGATGAATAACAACAATCTTTAAAATTCTACTCCAGCCCCCTGACTCCAGGTCTGCCCCCAGTTTAGAACCTGCAGTAGGGAGATTCAGAGTCCACTTCAGGGCCTGGTTCTCCAGAATCCAGAATGTATCCAGGATCAGAGAATTTTTTTTTTAATTATATGGGCCTTACAGGTGAATTCATCCAATTCTTTGGTCTTACAGATAAGGAAACAGAGATTTTATTTTCAAATAATCTGGGAGAAAATAGAATTTTAGTTTCCATTTGGCTTTACTCTTGATGCTGACGTAGAATAAAAGTAGAAAGGGGACACTCCAACCCAATGCACATATGCCATCCCTGATATAAACTTGCAAACAAAGAACACATTAACAGGAACTGAATAAAGCAAACCAAAACTGAGACCTTATGCTCCTCAGACTTCCCTGACTTCCCACATATAAAAATGAGCTCTTTGATCCTCCATTAATTTATCCTGAACCTTAAGTTTCTAACCTAGGACTAAGTTATGCACAGAGCTGAAACTGTCAGGGCATGAGAGACTTTGATCAAAGTGACAACATCTATGGTGGCACACTACTAATCCAGGATAAGTTAACCTAAGTTTGGCATGAACTATCCACACTCCACTCTGATCTCATTTGAAACTTGGTAGACTTTTGATAGACTTTGGATTGTTGGGGTCGCCATATGTGACCAATGTTTCACTGACCTCAGATCTTCAGCCACAATAATACTGTTTGATCAATAGAGCTGATCAGTCACAAGCCCTACTTGTGGTAGTGTTTATGCTTAAAATCTGGAATCCTGCCATCTAGGGGAGGGGAGGGGACTGGGGGTAAAATTTGTAATGGAAAACTTTGTAAAGATCATTGTTGGGGAACTACCCATACATATGTTATACAAATAAAAAGCTTTAATAAAAAAAAAAAATTTAACAATGGCTTCTCCAGAGCCAGTTTGAATTGGCTCCATCATGATACTATTTCCAACTCTAATTCTATCATAACAGGAACTTACTGTTTAGATTCACATCTTTAGAATTATGAATGTCTTGAAACAGTGCTGTAACATGCGTGTGTATGTGTGTATGTGTGTTAGAATTATCTTTCAGTCTGCTATATTTCTGCCTCATATTGCTGACAGGCTATTGTTTTAAATGTTTCGAAAGCCCAAGATTGTTGTTTCCCTGATGATTTGTGCATAAAATCTAAGATTGAAAAAAAAAAATCTGGAATTTCATCTTCAGAAAACCCCAAACTGTCAAAGCTAGAAGAAATCTCAGAGATTTCTAATCTAACCCCATCATTTATAACCGTGGTAACTAAGACCCACAGAGAGCCAAGGTAATTTGGCCAGGAAGTCAGGAGAAGAGCCAGATCTTCAACTCAAGAAAGTCTAACACATAGTGTTCTTCTTCAGCCCTCTCTTGTCTAGGCTGGTTCATTCCAGTTCTATTAACCTATTCTCCATAGAACTATTCCCCAGCTTCCAATGACAAGAATTTGTTGAGTGCCTGATGAATTCCAAACCATAGTCTCATTAACCCATTACTAACTGATCTTATCAGCCATAGATATCCAGTATGTAAATGGGACAGCATATAATAGTAGTTTCCCTTTATGGTCTTGTGGGGTCACAGAAAGAGCACCAGATGTGGAATGATGGCCTGAGTTCAAATCCTGTTTCTTCTGATGGTAACTGTATGACTTTAAGCAAGTCATTTCCCATTCTAGGTGGGCCTTAGCTCTCTCATCTATATAATGATGAACTTAAACTATATGGTCTCTAAGGATCCCTTCAGTCTAAATCTAATGATAAGACTTAAGTTATAGAAGGGCCCAGAGGAATGAATAAGTCCTTCAACTACTCCTCCATCCAGTTTCAGGTCTATTCTGATATATTTTGGTGTAGAGACTAACAATTTAATTGGTGCAGAAAATTCCCTGTGAGGAAAGTCCCTCTATCAATGCAGGTGGGCACCTGGTGTACATTTTTTGAGTCTTAGAGAATTACTGGGACCCTGCCAATTAATTACTGTTAAGTCCCTTGCCAGTTATGTATCAGAGACAGAATTTGAACTCAGGTTTTTCTGACTCCAAGGCCTCCCTTGTATGTATTATAATTTTTTTTAAAATTCTGACCTGTGATTTCATCAGGGTAGGGAATTTCCAATGTGGAAATTCCTTCCATTAATACAAGGACTAGTAGTAGTAGTGGTGGTGGTGGTGGTGGTGGTGGTAGTTTTAGTAATAGTAGTAGGAAAGTAGTAGGAATAGTAGGAGTAGGAGTAGGAGAAGTAGAGTAGTAGCAGTAGGAGTAGGAGTAGGGTAGTAGGAGTAGTAGAAGAAGAGGAAGATTCAAGAAGATAGAAGAAGATTCAAAAAGGAGAAGATAGAAGAAGAATATTCAAGAAGAAGAAGATATAAAAAGAAGATTGAAGAAAAAGACAGGAGATTGAAGAAGAAGAAGAAGATAGAAGATAGAAGATAGAAGAAGATAGAATAAAAAGAAGATAAAAGATAGAAGAAGAAAGAGGAGGAGAAGAAGAAGAAAAAAGAAGAAGAGAAGAGGAAGAATAAGAAGTAATAGTGGTGGTAGTGATCATAATAGTAGTGGTAGTGGTGGTGGTGATGGTAGTAGTAGTAGTAGTAAGTAGTAATAGTGGTGGTAGTGGTGGTGGTACTAGTAAAGTAGTAGGAATAGCATTAGTTTTAAAGTAGAAGTAGTAGTAATACTAGTAGTAGTGGTGATGGTGGTGGTAGTAGTAGTAAAATAGTAGTAATAGTGGTGGTAGTAGTAGTGTAAAGGAGTATGAGTAGTGGTGGTTATGGTAGTACTAGTAATAGTAATGGTGGTGATGATTGTGGTGGTAGTAGAAGTAGTAAAGTAGTATGAGTAGCAGTAATTGTAAAGTAGAAATAGTAGCAGTGGTGGTGGTTATACTGGTAGTAGTAATAATTGACATTTGTGATTGCCTAAGAATTTGGAAAAGTCTTTTTTTTTTTGACCTTTGCAAAAACTTTTTTTCCCCAAGCTTTTCCCCTCCTTCCCCCCACCCCCCACCCCTAGATGACAGGTAATCTAATACATGCTAAATAGGATAAATTATATGACAAATACAATACATGTATACATATCTATACAGTTATCTTACTGCACAAGAAACATCAGATCTAGAAAGAGAAGAAGAAAAAAAACAACCTAAGAAGGAAAACAGAATGCATGGAAATATTCACAGAAAGCGTTAAAATGCTGTGTTGTGGTTCACTCTCAGTTCCCACAGGCCTCTCTCTGGATGTATATGACTATCTTCATTGCAGAACAACTGGTTTGAATCACATCATTGTTGAAAAGAACCATGTCCATCAAAATTGATCATCATATAGTCTTCTTGCTGTGTATAATGTTCTCCTGGTTCTGCTGATTTCACTCAGCATCAGTTCATGCAAGTCTCTCCAATCCTCTCTGAAATCCTCCTGTTGGTCATTTCTTACAGAACAATAATATTCCATAACATTCATATACCATAATTTATTCAGCCATTCTCCAATTGATGGGCATCTTTTCAATTTCCAGTTTCTTGCCACTACAAAAAGGGCTGCCACAAACATTTTTGCACATGTGGGTCCCTTTTCCTCCTTTAAAATCTCTTTGGGATATAGGCCCAGTAGAAACCCTGCTGGGTCAAAGGGTATGCACAGTTTGATAACTTTTTGAGCATAGCTCCAAATTGCTCTCCGGAATGGTTGGATTCGTTCACAGTTCCACCAACAATGTATCAGTGTCCCAGTTTTCCCACATCCCCTCCAACAGTTATCATTATCATTTCCTGTCATTTTAGCCAATCTGACAGGTGTGTAGTGGTATCTCAGAGTTGTCTTAATTTGCATTTCTCTGATCAATAGTGACTTGGAGCACCTTTTCATGTGACCGGAAATAGTTTCAATTTCTTCATCTGAAAATTGTCTGTTCATATCTTTTGACCATTTATCCATT
>JAJPUD010003020.1:236043-275895 GCA_023553655.1 Myrmecobius fasciatus
AGCAAGTCACTTTCTGTCTCAATTTCCCTATCTGTAAAATGGGCAAAATAATATCACTTACCTCCCGGAGTTGTGATGAGGATCAAATAAGATAATATTTATAAAGTGCTTAGCATAGTGCTTGGCACATAGTAGGAGCTTAATAAATACCTGTTTCCTTCCTCTTTCTCTTCCTTCTTTCTTCCCTCCTTTTCTCTTCTTTGTTTTCTTTTCTTCCTTTCTTCCTTCCTTCCTTTTCTCCATTCCTCCTTGCTTCCCTACTTCCTTTTTCCCCTCTCTTTCTCCTTCCTTCCTTCCTTCCTTCCTTCCTTCCTTCCTTCCTTCCTTCCTTCCTTCCTTCCTTCCTTCTTTTATTCCTTTCTTCCTTTCTTCCTTTTCCCAGAGTTGGTCAAAGTAAATGTCAGAGACAAGATTCAGAACCAAGTCTCTCCTGAATCTGGATCCAATCAATGCCCCACAATGAGTCATTCTCCCCAGTCCCCACTTCCCCCTGTCTCCCCCCTACACCTGTTCCCTTTCTCTACCTGCCTCTTGTGTCCTGGATGCTGCACCCTGACTGTGACCTGGAATCTTTTCCATTAGCTTGTTATCTCTACTCAACCCCTTGAGAAGCCCTCGTGTTCAATTACATAGTACATATGTACATCCCCATCAAAGTGCATATCCCATCAATAATGATAAAGATAACACGTGCATACATACATTACAATACAATTCAACACTTATTAAGTGTTTCCTGTGTTCTAAGGTGATATACCAACCACTTAGGGAGATTCAGAGATAAAAAGTGACCTTATTCCTGCCCTCAGGAAGCTTATAGTCTAACTGGGGGCAGACAGCTACAACAAGAAGTTGAGTGGGAAGAGGCAAAGGACTCCCCTATCCCACTGTCCAATGGTAAAAGAGAAGGCTGAAGCCATGTGGTCTAGATCTTCCCTCTCTGCTACTGTCAACTTCCCATATTGCTAATGGCAAAATATTCTACCAACCTCCAGGAATGGTATTGTGGTCTAGTAGTAGTAGACAAATATCCATCTGGGAGTTAGAAAGATCTGGGTTCCAGTGCTGACAAATACTGGACAGATCAGCCAACATCCCAGGGGTCCTACTCCTGCCAACCCTATCTGGAAATTCTCTAAGGTATAAGTTTTAGAGCAGTAAAGGATCTGTCAATCAGTCAGCTATCATTTATGAAGGATCTACTATGTGCCAGAGATACTAAGACCAAAAACAATCCCTCCTCTAAAGGAACTCACAATCTAATGACCTTGTGCTGCAGGCGTGTCTGGCAGGACCGGGAGAACTCTCTAACTGAATTTAAAGCTCAAATCTGAATTCCAAATTTCTCCAGATCACAAGAACAATTAAGACCCTGAGAGGATGTTCCTCACGTCTTCTCCCTCTTCTCCACCAGAGGGCTCTACATTGAAAACACTACTTTGGACATAGCTGCATTGTTAAGACAGAGTGGTGACAGTATGACTGGAAGTCAGGAATCTCCTCTGAGACCCAGGGTACCCCATGTTTTCTCCTGCCATGAGCACGTGCCCAGTGGCACATCTACCCAGGTGCACACATGCATACCCATGTACCTGAATGCCCTCTTAGAATGCCTTCATTTCTTTTTTCCTCTCCAAATCTTGCCTTAATGGCAAGGCTCACCTCCTCCACGAAGCTTTCCTAGATTGCTCCTGCCCAGCCAGATCCCTCCCTTCTCCCAACTCACACAACCACAGCTGGAAGACACAAGTTGGAGATCATCTGGTTTTCAAGCCCTTCCTTTTACAGGGAAGGAAACTGAGTAGATGGTAATTGGTTTCCAGTTCTTACTAGTTCTTTGGGGGGATTGTTCCACACCAACTGATGGATGCCCCTGTGCATTTCTCAGAAAGAGTCTTCGAAGGTATCGGAACAGAGCCTGATGTGCAGCTTCCTGCAGCTCCTGGGAGACAAGTGGGGGAAGGGGAGCAGCCGAGGCTGGTGTGTCATCCCCAGAGATGACCCCCTGGTGCTTTACATCTATGCTGCCCCACAGGTAACAACACCACCATTAGTCTTCACATCTCAGTAGCCCTTTGTACCCTCCCAACCCACCTTCACATCCGCCACCTCATCCATTACAAGAGAAGTAAGCATCATTCTCTCTCTCTCTCTCTCTCTCTCTCTCTCTCTCTCTCTCTCTCTCTCACTCTCTCCCTCCCTCTCTCTGTCTCTGTCTTTCTCTGTCTCTCTCTCCCCCTTCTGTCTTTGTCTTTATCTGTCTCTCCCTCCCTCTCTCTGTCCCTCTTCCTCCCTCCCTCTGTCTCTCTCTCCCTCCCTCCCTCTCTCTGTCTCTCTGTCTGTGTCTCTCTCCCTCCCTCTCTCTGTTTCTCTCTCCTTCCCCCCTCTCTGTCTGTCTTTGTCTGTCTCTATCTTTGTCTCTGTCTGTCTTTGTCTCTGTTTCTATCTCTGTCTCTCTCTCTGTCTCTCTCTCCCTCTCTCAATCTCTGTCTCTCTGTCTCTCTCTCCCTCTCTCTCTCTCTGTCTCTCTGTCTCTCTCTCCCTCCCTCTCTCTGTCCCTCTTCCTCCCTCCCTCTGTCTCTCTCTCTCCCTCCCTCCCTCTCTCTGTCTCTGTCTCTGTCTCTTTCTCCCTCCCTCTCTCTGTTTCTCTCTCCCTCCCCCCTCTCTGTCTGCCTTTGTCTTTGTCTGTCTCTGTCTTTGTCTCTGTCTTTGTCTCTGTTTCTATCTCTGTCTCTCTCTCCCTCCCTCTCTCTGTCTCTCTCTCCCTCCCTCTCTCTGTCTCTCTGTGTGTGTCTCTCTCTTAATATATAGCAGGGGTGGGAGGGGATGTGGTGAATAGGGGGAAGAGACTAGGTGACTTGTTCAGGATCATAGAACAAATTAGTGGTGCAATTTAGGTGAGCCTAATTCTTATATGACTATAAATATGAATACATATATTTGATTTGTCATATATTTAACATAATTAACATGTACCTGCAATCTAGGGGAGGGGTGGGGAAAAATTTGTAACAGAAAGCTTTGCAAGGGTCAATGTTGAAAAATTACCTATGCATATGTTTTGCAAATAAAAAGCTTTAATAAAAAAGAGAACCTAATTCTTGTGATAGATAATATTTACTTTTCCCTAAGAATGATGAACACTTCCTTGACAACTGTCCCCATACCTCTTGAGAAATACCTAATACCTGTCCATACATAATTCTCTCCTTCTGTAAGGGGGAAGAGTGCTCCTAAACAGAACAAAATTGACCATTATTAATTTTCCCTTCCTTTCCTCTTTCCTTCTTTCCCTCCTTCCTTTCCCTCTTTCCTTTTCTTCTTCCTTCCATCCCTCTCTCCCTCTTTCTTACTTCACTTTCTACCTTCTTGCCTTCCCAGGATATGAAAGCTCATACCTCCATTCCCCTGCTGGGGTACCAGGTGACCAGTGGGCCTTTGGCCGATCCCCGGGCATTCCTGCTACAGCAGTCTGGTCTGGTCTACTCATTCAGAGCTGAAACTGAGGAGCTCAAGGGACAGTGGATGAAGGCCATAGATCGGGCAGCCAGAGGTCAGAGCTTCATTGAACCAGAGGGTGAATTGTCAGATTGAGCTGGGGTGAAGGACGCTGTATCTTCTCCACCTCCAAACACACACCCATACAAACACACACACACACACACACACACACACACACACACACACACACACTTCTGCTGTTTGGCTGCTCTCATTCCAGGCAGAATTATTTTCATCCTCTCCTATTAATTCTCATTTCCCTGAATGAAAACAGATCGGAACCCCTGAAATGAAACCCTGCACTGAGTCATTGTAAATAAGAAAGCTGGTGGGACTATCTTGCTATCCTCTGTGCAAAATGAGAGACTAAGAGGAAAGATCCTTTCCTGAAGGGAAGGAAGACCTTAAGGCTAGAAATCAAAACAACAGAAAAAGGAATAGCAAAGAGGAGGAGGGGGGAGAAGAGGAGCCAGTGGGGTGCAGTGGAAAGGACTGAAGCTGAAGTTGCAGGGTCTGCCTTCAGATCTGGGTCTCCCATTTACTACCTGAAAATTACTTGACTTTTCTGGACTTCAGTTTCCTCAATTGCAAAATTGAAGGGGGTTGGACTATACGAACTCGAAGATCTTTTCCAGCTCTAAATCTCTGATCATATGGCAGAAAGGAAGGGAGGAAAGAATAAGAAGAGAAGAAAAGAAAAAATAAAGAGAAGAGGAGATGATGGGGAAAAATGAAGGAATATAGGGTTAGACTTTAGAGTCGGGATTAGCAGGGAGAAGAAAATAAAGGAAAGCCTAAAAGAGGGGAAGAGTTGGACCCAGCCCAACATCACTGAGGGACAGATTCCTCTAGACAACCTGGCATTTTAATGATACTGGGACAAAAGTGATGTGCCAGGAGAGCCACTGTGCATGGCACACGTTCCTCAGCATGGGAAAGGGGTATGTTGCATGAAGGCAATGACCCAGGAAGTCCAATGGTGATACGATAGACACTTTTCAGTGTGGCTTGGAAGGTGCATGGTGGGTGGTGGTGAGGAAGGAGTGAGTCCAAAAATGAGGAGTGGAAGGTCCAAGGTGACCCCCACTTGCTCATATTCTATCCCAATGCCCCCATTCCCTGCTCCAAGCCTCCTGTTAGATTTTCCCCTACTCCTGGTTTCCCTCTCCCAGACACCCAAAGCAGGAACTCCGGAGAGGAAAATACTTGGAGCAAAGACCAAACAGCTGCTAAAACACACGTCTCCACCAGGGGGCGGGCCGCCACCACAGAGCACATACCTGGTTTTGCAGAGGTCATTGCCCACTTTCCTGTATCTGAGAATCAGAATGTCACAGCTGGAAGAATCCAAGAACATCTGGTCCTGTCCCTTTGTTTTATAGATGGTAAACTACTTTGCTTAGGGGAGACCAATGAGATATATTTTTATGTTTGTTTTTTGTTTGTTTTATTTTGTCACATTTTTATAAGTTTGAGATTTGGGGAGGGGGGGGGGAGGGGGGGGAGGGCATTTTTTTTGTTTTTTTGTTTTTTGGTTTTTTTTTTTTACATTTGATCCTCCTAATAATTCCATGAGGTAGATGCTATTATTAGCACTCCCATTTTACAGATTAGGAAACAGAGGCTGAGTTGCCCCAGGTTATATAGCTAATAAATCTCTGAAACAGATACTCCTGACTGGTCTTCTATCTACCATGCTTCTCTGTCTCTCCTCTCTTTGCTCTCTTTCTCTCTCTCCCCTTTCTTTTCTTTCTCTCTTCCTGCCTTTCTTTCTCTCCTTCCTTTCTTCTTTCTGTCTCTCTCACTTTCTGTCTCTTTCTTTCTCCTTCCTTTCTTTTCTCTCTCTCTTCCTCTCTCTCCCTCTTTTCTTCTCTCTCTGTCTCTCTGATTCTCAGTCTTGCTCTGGGTGTGTGTCTCTCTTTCCCTCCTTCCTTCCCTCCCTCCCTCCTTCCTTCTTTTTTTCTCTCTCTCTTCTTCCTTTTCTGTCTCTCTCTGTCTCCCTCCCACCTTCCTTTCTTTTTTCTCTCCTTCCTTTTATCTCTGTTTTTGTCTCTCTCTGACTCTCTGTCTCTTTCTGTGTCTCTCTCTCTTTCCCTCCCTCCCTCCCTTTCTTTTCTCTCTCCCTTCTTTTCTCTCTGATTCTCTGTCTCTGTCTCTCACTCCCTCCTTTCTTCCTTTTTTCTCTCCCTCTTTCTGTTTTTCCCTCTGTACATCTTTTTCTCTCTCTGTCCCTTTTTCCTCTCTCTCTCCCCCCTTTCTCTGTATATATGTATACACACAAACATACACACATAAACATTTAAAGATATACATAGGGGCAGCTAGGTGTCATAGTGGATAGAGTACCAGCCCTGAAGTCAGGAAGACCTGAGTTCAAATCTGGTCTCAGACACTTAACATTCCCTTACTGTGTGACCCTGGGCAAGTCACTTAACCTCAATTGCCTCAGCAAAAAGGAAAAAAAAAAAAGATATACATATACTGTGTGTGCATTTATTGTTCTGTGCAACATGCAATACACATCTGTATACATGTATATATCTCTGTGTGTGCATGTATTCATCCCCCCAACCTGCAAAATACCCAACATTTCTGTACAAAGAATGTGCATCAGGGCAGCTAGGTGGCACAGTGGACAGAGCACCAGCCCTGAGGACAGGAGGACCTGAGTTCAAATCTGGCCTCAGACACTTAATACTTCTTAGCTGTGTGACCCTGGGCAAGTCACTTAATCCCAATTGCCTCAGCAAAAAAAAAATAAAAAAAATAAGAGTGGGCATCACAAGGCACAAGTGTTGGCAACCATATGTGGCCAAGGCAACTTCCAGCTGCAGATCTGCAAAGTCTTGATGTCCTTTCTTCTCATGAAGTACACTAGTGGGCATGGTACCTTCCTGGATGGGCTCTTCAGTGTTACTTGCTCCTTATAGGGCATGATGTCTCTATTAACTGAATCAATCTGATCCACTTCTCGTCGGGTGGCAGTATAGACTTGAGACTTTTTGGGAGATGGGAGAGTAGGAAAGACAGTTATTTGTAGGCCTATACCCACCCTAGAACCACATCCCCAAAATATAGGAGGTCTTAGGAGTGAGGAATTTCAGGGGATGGGGGAAAAGATCAAGGGGTTAGTATTTACTTAGGCCTTATATTGTTACTTACAAAAGGCAGGAAGCTCTGGTAAACAGAAGACCTGCTTTGGAATCAGGAAAAACCTGACATATTCTATATGACCCTGGATGAATCTCTTGAACTCATAGACAATATGGAGTGGATCTGTCACCTCAGCTGCTTCCCTTATTATCAAAAACTCCTCATAAACTCCAGGAAGAAGCAATGGGAATGTAGTGGAAGAACTAACATAAATGGGCTGGGTGCCTGGTCACCTGCCGTCTCTGTCCCCTCAGGGGCAACTCTCTAAGGCAGAGCAGGTGTCAACTGGCATGGTTTGTACCTCAGGTTTTTTAATTGAATGTCTTTATTGATTTCTGTGTCTCCTTCAGAACCCTGTACCATGCTCTGTACATTTTAAAGTCATTCAACAAACATTTATATTCTACTATGCACAGGACACTTAGCTGAAAAGATTAAAAAACAAATGTGAGAGTCCCTGCCTTCAGAGTTTACTCTCTACTTGGGGAATATGAGGTACTTAAGTATAATTCGGTGTCAGATGTGTTAAGAATCAAGGACAGGCAAAGCGCTTTAAGAAAATTAGAAGAGTTTTGTCACTTTTATCTGAAAGGAATCAGAAATGTTTTCAGGGGAAAAGGTGACTCTTGGGCTGGGAAAGTGGGTTTATTTGTATTTAGTGTAAGCTTTCAACAAGTGAGAGAATGAATGAACAGTGAAGGCAGTGAAGTGCCTGCCCCCAGTGAGGCAGTGTCCTGAGAAATATCCTGCCAAAGGATCCCCCTTTTACTCAGGGTGACTGGTCACTTCCCCTCCATCTCTCCCCCTCCTGCAGCCTCAGCCTCGGGGATGCCTTCAGAGCAGCCTGCCTCCCTCCTCCTTCCTTCCCTCCCTCATGAGGCAAGCTGCCACCTCTTCCTGCTCTACAGCACAGGCTCCCCCCTCCCTTTACAAACCTCCCTTTGCCCTCATTCCCCTCATGGCCCCGTGCCTGGGCCAGCTGCCCGATGGGTCTGTGCCAACAGAAACAGCTGAGAGTCACCTTTCCCTCCGTGGGAAGCTGGGAGCTGCCTGGGCCCCTCCTGCTATGCTGTGTCATGGTTCTCACGGGGCCCTGTGAGCAGGATAAGACAAACACTGGGACGTTCTCTTTCTGTCTCTATCTCTGTCTCTTTGTCTCTCTCTTGTCTCCCTCCTTCTCTGTCCCTCTCTGTCTCTCTGTGTGTCTCTGTCTCTGTGTGTCTCTGTCTCTGTCTCTTTGTCTCTCTCTGTCTCCCTCCTTCTCTGTCCCTCTCTGTCTCTCTGTGTGTCTCTGTCTCTTTCTGTCTCTATCTCTGTCTCTTTGTCTCTCTCTGTCTCCCTCCTTCTCTGTCCCTCTCTGTCTCTCTGTTTCTGTCTCTCTCTGTCTCTGTCTCTGGGTGTGTCTCTGTCTCTGTCTCTCTAGCTCTCTCTTTGTTTCTGTCTCTCTATCTCTCTCTGACTGTCTCCCACTCTAGTTCTGTCTCCCTCTCCAGCTCTATTTCTATCACTTTCTCTCTCTGTGTCTCTCTTTTCTCTCTGTCTTTTTGTGTCTCTCTTGTCTCTGCCATTCTTTTTCTCTGTCTGTGTGCGTGTGTCACTGTCTTTGTCTCTCTCTGTCTTTCTGTTTCTGTCTCTCTCTCTCTCTCTGGTTCTCTGTCTCTCTCTCTGTCTCCCCCCCCCCCTTCTGTCTTTCTCTCTCTGTTTCTCTCTCTTTTTTCTCTTGCTCTCCTTCCCTCTCTCTTCTCTCTCTCTGTCTTTCTCTGTGTGTCTCTCTATTTCTCTCTGTGTCTCTGTCTGTCATTCTTTTTCTCTGTCTCACTCTCACACATTACATTTTCTCTCTCCCCATTCTATTTCTATTCTCTCTCTCCCATTTTCTCTCCTGCTAGGCTATCTCTGTATTCATTTCTTCCCAGCTGTCTCTTTGTCCAGAATTGACTATGCACCTTTGTCAACTTGAATTAAACTTTAGGTTTTCTTTCATTGCTTTGAGATAGCAGCTAGAGGGCTGGCTTCAATGCCTGGAAGACTTGGATTGAAGTCTGAACTCTGACCTAGTCCAGATGTGTGATCCTCTGTGTTCTAGGTAACTCTCTAAGATAATAAATTGTTGAGACCTGCATTGGTAGAGGAAGTTTCCTCACTTGGGAGCTCTTTATATCACTGAAATCTTGGCTTTACTCTATTCTCCTACTAGACATTTAGCCAGGCCTAGAGTCAGGAAGATCTGAGTTCAAAAGTGATCTCAGGCACTTATTTGCTCTTGGACAAGTTATTTAACCCTGTTTACCTCAATTTCTTTATCTGTAAAATGAGTGGGAAATGAAATGGCAAACTAGTCCAGTATTTTTTGCCAAGAAAATCCCAAATAGGGTCAGAAAGAGTCAGACCCGACTGGAAAACAACTGAAAAATAACAAAAACAGCCTTAAGAATAGTAGAAGATGGCAGGCTTCTTTGGGCAATTTCTCTAGAGACTATGCCTAGAAGAGTTCTTGCATTTCTTTCCCAGCTTAGGAAGTCCAGCAAGAGAAGAAGATATCTCGGAAATTGCCATGGAAAGCAATAAAAAAATATTTCCAGAAATTTTATCTTATGGCATTTTTCAGGAACCTTTCTATTCTAGGAATCAAGGTCCATCTTTATAAGTGGAAAAGGCTATGACCTAAAAAATTGACATCATAAAGACCCAGGCTCAAATCTTACCTCCAACACTACAGGCTACATAACCCTGGGCAATTAACATCTCAGTGCTCCCAACAACTCTACAACACAATAAATTGTAGAACATACAATGCCAATTTAAATGTCAATCTGTCAGTCAACAAGCATTTATTAATAGCTAATAGTTTAAAAATAGGGTCAGCTCCCTGTACAGCGGATAGAACACTAGACCAAGAAAACCAGGAAGAGTGCAAATCCAGTTTCAGACCCTTCCTAGCTAGGTGACATTTAACACTAATTTTCCTCATGGATGTTGTGGTGGTAGTCATCACTCTACTTGATAGAAGATGATCGATCCACTGGAGAAGGAAACAGCAAACCATTTCAATATCTTTGCCAAGAAAGCTCTATGGACAACTAGTTCATGAGGTCATGAAGAATTAAATAGTTGACAATTATATAGCGACTGCCATATGATAGGCAATATGCTAAGAGTTTTACAATTATCTCATTTCATCCTTCACTCAGAAAAGCGGGTTCTATTATTATCCACATTTTACAGATGAAGAAACTGAGGCTAAAATTAAGTGACTTGTCTAGAGTTAAACATTTATAATAAGGCCAAATTTTAACTCAGGTCTTCCTGACTCCAAGCCCAGCTCTCTATTTACTACACCACCTAGCAGTCCATGTATTAAGCACTAGGGGTAAACAAACAAACAAAATAAAAGATAATCAGGGCACTCTCCACATTAATGAAATCACAGGTTTGGTTCTCTTAAAAGACATGGTCAGACTTCATTTTTCTGCTGTCTAGAATAAGCTTTAGCACTTAGAGATTAATATATCAGAGCCAGAGCTACAGATTCATGTGAATTCAGATTCAAGTTCGAAGGTTTATCAATAATTCATGCTCTACATGGAGTAAATGCTTCCGACCCAGAAAATTCCAGTCAAGCAATTTGTTTTTCAGTCATGTCTGTTTCTTCATGACCTCATTTGGGATTTTCTTGGCAAAGATAGAGGAGTTGTTTGCCATTTTCTTTTCCAGTTCATTTTCCACATGAGGAAATTGAGGCAAACAGTGTGAAATGTCTTGTCCAAGGTCACATAGCTAGTAGGAGTCTGAGATTTGAACTCAGGACAATTAACGTTCTGAATATCCAGACTGGCACTGAATCCATTGTGCCACCTAGCTGCTCATAGCAAATAGTTAGGTCTCTGGCAGATAGTAAGGACTTAATAAATGATAATTGATTGATAGAAGAATCAAGGCTGACTCCAAATTTAGCTGAGAAGATAGTTGTATTCTCTATAAAAACAATAAGTGTGGATGGGGGCAGATTTAGGGGGAAGATGGCATTCAGACAACTGTATACTTTGCAGTGTGGTTCCTATACACCATCTCATTCAGTCTTCACAACAATCCAGTAAGAGAGATTAGAACAGGTTGTATTCCCTCTTGAAAGATAAGGAAAATGAGGCACAGATTCTCTAATTCTCATAATTCTCTAACGTACCTCTGTACATGCCTAAAGTCTCATGGCACATCAATGAGAGAACCCACAATAGAACTCTGTTCTTTGTCAAGTATTCTTTTTGCTGCAATTAACACCAAGATTCAGAATGACTTCTTTAAATAGCATCTCCCCCGTTCAATTTAAAATGCCATTATATTTTAATCACACATAAATGCTCAGTAACATTGTTGAATGATGGAATGAATGAAAAAAAATTAACAGCTTAAATTTTACAATAGGGATATATATCTATTGAGTGATTGGAAGGATTTTTTTTTTGTATTCCCATCTTGGACTCGTATTGGGATGTGTTTAAAGTTCTGGAAATTCTCAAAATTTCAAATCAAAATAACAAAAGCACACCCTGAAGATGCTCAGGAGCTACCTCAGTCTGCTCCCTGTTTTGGGCTGGTCTTGGGCAGGATAACTTTTCAAGTGGAAGTCCAGTTTCCTTAAGCAGAGTGCTGTCTCTCCAAGCTTGCTTTCTGACTTTCACTTTCCCTGAGGACCTACAGAGTCATTAAGTGTTTTGATTTAAATGGCCTTTCCCGGTAGGTCATGCCAGGACACAAGACTGATGGAGCTGGAGAAGGCCTTAGCGACCATCCAGTACAACCCCCTCATTAGGCCCCAGGAACGGAAGTGACTTGCCCAGGAGGCAGCTAGGGGAGCTCATGGGAGGGCTGGGATGAGAAGCAAAAGCTAAGTGTGGGACTCAAGCCCTGGGTTTCCTGATTTTCAAGATTGCTAAATAGGACATCTGTCACTGACAATGACTGTAATGATCTTAACTGTGGACAAGCTGTTTCCTTACTGTTTTCACTTCCCCCCCTTTTCATCCTTCCTGGAGGAGGTTCCAAGAACTTCCAAGCATCATCCTAAATCCATGGACTTTGATTATGGAAGGAATCTTAGAGATCACCTCATCACGGTTTTCTGTAAAGATGGAAACTGAAACCCAAGATAAGTGTTTTCCCCAAGATCATACAGATTGTAGGGAACAGAATTGGAATTCAATTCTAGATTCTTTGATATCAGGGTTTCTGTCGAATCATAACTTCTCCCACCTCCTGAATCAGATGGCTTTTAGGACCCTTTCTCCCTCCAACTCTGGGCAGCTAGGTGGCACCCTAGTTCACAGAGTGCTGGAGTCAAGAAGAGTCATCTTCCTGAGTTCAAATCTAGCCTCAAACTAGCTGTGTGAACCCTGGGCAAGTCACTTCACACTGTGTTCCTCAGTTTTCTAATCTATAAAATGAACTGGAGAAGGAAATGGCAAACCATGCCAGGATCTTTGCCAAGAAAACCCCAAATGGGATCATAAGAGTCAGACACACCTGAGCAACAGCATATCCTTTGGTTCGTTCTCTGTCTTGCTCTGGTTAGTTTTCTTGGGATACTGATAACCTGGCAATTATAAGATACTATAAGACATAGCCTTATGCAATGGAAAAACCACAATAATAACAATGGATTTGGATAGAAAATAAAGCATTTATTAAGCACTTAATGTATGCCAGACATTGTGCTAAATAAGTACTAGGGATGTGAATATGGATTTGGATAGAAGATACATTGAGCACTTAGTGTATGAAAGACACTAAATAATAAGTGGTGGGGATATGAATATAAGAAAATAAGAAAGTCCCTACTCTTGGGTAACTTCCATTCTAATAAGGGGAGACAGCATAAAAGCAAATTGGAAAACAGGATATATAGCATGGGGCAGAGGACAGAGGAGTCAGAGGATCTGGGTGTGAATTCTGGTTCTCCTACTTAAAGGCCCATGACCTCAAGCAAGTCATCTCTTAGACGTTGGGCCTCAGCCCAAGGGAGGAATATACTAGATAAATTCTAAATTACCTGCCTGATCTGAATGGCAGGATTATAGATTTAGACCTGTTAGGGACCTTAGAGACCATTTAGTCAAATTCCATAATTTTTCAGATAGATTTCATTTAAATTACACTTAAGAACCTTGGACAACTCCAAGAGGCAAGAGTTGTCATTATCCCCATTTTGCACACAAAGAAATGGGCTGAGACAGGAACCCTGGTCCAGTAAATTTCTGAGGCACAATTTGAACTCAGGTCTCCCACTCTGCCACTAACTCTGTAGATGAGGGACTAACTCCCAGAAGCAGGAAGTACTCCAAGTTACATGAACATTAAGTTGGAAAGGCTGCATTGAAATCCAACCCTTTAAATACCAACGCACCTATTCTGTGCTGGCCTAAGGATCACAGTTTAGGGAAAACCTTCACCCCTGTATTAGTACATGGAAAAATCAGCAGGCAAAAAGAGAGTACATGTGTGTACAAGAACTCAAAGGACCATCCTTTTTGGCAAAGACCAGGTCTTAGCCATACGAGTCCTCTGTCAGATGCATGGGGCATATACCTTCATTCTTGGAGAGATGTCTTTTTGGGGAGCACAGGGACCCCCAAAACATCACAATGTACTTGGAAAGGCAAACTGCTACTGCATCTCTCTGGATTTAGCTAGACTACTGGTGACAGCACTCCACTCACTGACACATGGTTTGACTCAAGTCTTCCCAGCTTGGGGTCTACAAGTATGTGACATGGTCTTAGAAAACCAAGGATTCCCTCTATGACTGAACAGCAGCAATAGTGGAAGATAGCTGGATTTTATTTTTTTTCCTCTTTCCTTTTTTGTTTTTTCTTCAGAATATGGATGAGATAATTTGTTTTGCACGACTTCATATTTGTAATGGATTTTGTTATTTCCTGCCTTCTCAATGAGTGGAAGGAAAGATTGCAAAGGAAGGAGAAAATCTGGAACCAAAAACAAAATAAAATTGAATTTTTAAAAAAGAGTCATCTTAATGGTATTTTCTGAAGAAAATTAATTGTAAACCCTTTGAGGTAATCTTGTCATGTAGCTACATTTTTAAGTGATAACATATTGTGATTTATTCTTCATTTCAGAATAAAACAATTCTATGATGTCCCTCTCCCCACAAAAAAAAAGTTTTTAAATTTAAACTTTTTTAAAAAGATTGCTGGATTTGGAGACAGAATATCTATCAAATTTAAGTTCTGCTGTTTTCCTGCCCATGTGACATTGGAAAGTATTTTACTCCCTAGATCTCAGTTTATTTATTTGTAAAATGAAGAGGTTAGGGTTAGATAATCTCTAAAATCCTTTTCAGTTTTAAAGTTATGATCCTACAGATCAATGAATGAGTGTCATCAAAATAAATCAGACAGTCAATAAGCATTTGCTAAATGCCTGTTATGTGCTAGACACTGTGTCCACACAACTGGATTTTTCTGACAGTCTCAATTTAAAGAAAAGAGAACATTTTTCTTTTTCTTTTTTTGGATTTTAAAAATTTTTTATTAAAGCTTTTCATTTACAAAACATATGCATGGATAATTTTTCAACAATGATCCTTTCAAAACCTTCTGTTCCAAATTTTACCCTCCTTCTCCCACCCCCTCTCTAGATGGCAGGTAGTCCAATATATGTTAACTATGTTAAAATATATGACAAATACAATATATGTATACATATTTATACAGTTATCTTGCTGCACAAGAAAAATCAGATCAAGAAGGAAGAAAAAAAAACCTGAGAAAGAAAACAAAATGCAAGCAAACAACAATAGAAAGAGTAAAAATGCTATGTTGTTTTCCATCCTCAGTTCCCACAGTCTTCTCTCTGGGTGTAGATGGCTCACTTCATCACTGACATCTCATTTGAATCATCTCATTGTTGAAGAGAGCTATGTCCATTAGAAATGATCATCATATAGTCTTGTTGTTGCCATGTACAGTGATCTCCTGATTCTGCTCATTTCTCTAAATATCATGTAAGTCACTCCAAGCCTCTCTGAAATCATCCTGTTGCTCATTTCTTACAGAACAATAATATTCCATAACATTCATATACCATAACTTATTCAACCATTCTCCAACTGATGAGCATCCATTCAGTTTCCAGCTTTTTGCTACTACAAAAAGGGCTGCCAAGAGAACATTTTTCTTTAGAGGTTCTGCAATTAGGAACATTCTTTGTCAAAGCTGATTTTCTTTTGGTTTAGGAAGTATGGTCACCATATCTTATGATAAGAAGAGAATAGGGCTTCAGAGAGCAAAGGTCATGTTGAATGTCAATGTTAAATGTTTGTCAGCATCCTTTGGTTCACAGGATACCCTATGAGGAGAAAGATCCTTCATCTTCAGAAAATTTAGTTTCCTATTAGTGATTATCAAATTAAACCTCAGAGCCAGATCTAGGCATAAAGGTAATCAATCAATCATCAACATTTTTGTTGTCATTCAGTTGTGGCTGGTTCTTGGTTGACCCCAGTTGGGGTTTTCTTAACAGAAATACTGGAATGGCTTGCCATTTTCTTCTCTAGCTCATTCTACAGTTAAGTGATCTTCCCAGGATCACATAGCTAATAAATATCTGAGAACAGATTTGAACTTAGGAAGGTGAGTCTTTCTGATTCCAGGCCTGGCACTTTATCCACTGCACCACCTAGCTGCCCCTCTCAAGCACCTAATATGTGTCAAGCATTGGGCCAAGGTAGACAGCCATGAAGGGTCTATCCAAGAGTACTTTTTTACACTTATTTTTATAAATGCATCTGTAAGAGGGGTGCCAATCCATGCAGGATATGAGGGAAATGGATCTATATCCTGGACATGTCTTTCTGACAAGTCACCTGTACTTGGGGAAAGAAACCTAAAGTAGAAGTATCCAGGAACTTGAGGTCCAAACTCAGGTTCTCTTCATGTTCTTGCTGCCATGTGCTTTTCTGCAACAGAGCTTCTACTAAGAAGGGGGAAGGGAGAAAGGAGAGAAATTCCTTCCTTGGATCACTGAAAGTCCAAAGGAGAGCAAGTTGGATGTGAAGAGACACTCTCCAAAGAGAGAAGCGGGATCTTTGACCTTTTTCTTTTAAATCTTTTTTGAGCACTTTTTCCTGACTCAGCAGTCAATCCTCTTCAAAACAGCTCTCAACAATGTGGATACAACACACGGAGACCAATTACGTGGTGCTGATCACCCATGTCCTTTAGCAAGGGGTCAGGGGCAAATGACCCACCAGAATGGGCAGGGTACAGCTTATCCCCGTGCACATTCTATAGGATGGCCCCTGCCATAGACATAATTTCCATGTCAGGAAATTTCATTTGTAGTTATCTATTTTGTGTGTTCCTTGGAGACAGTAGAATATCCAAAATTTAAAAAAAAAAATCCATTTTGTTTAGGAGCCACAAATGCCTCATTTTGGCTCTAATCAATCAAGCAATCTGTCAATCAACAAGTATTTATTAAAGTATTATGTGCTATTCATGGACTATACTAGCTATTCTAATTAAATCCTATTGTTCAAAGTGTTTGTTTTTGCTGGTTCCTTTATGAGAAAATAATGTGGAAAGGTGATATAGTGGACTGAGAGTCAGGAGAAGTGGCTTTTTTTTTTTTTGTCTGGCCCCAGATGTGTGGCCTCCAATTAACTTTTTGTGTGACCTTAGACAAATAACTTCCTCTCTCTGAGCCTCAATTTCCTCATCTCTGATATCCTTTCCAGTTTTAACATCCTGTGGTTCTGCGGTATGTATGAATATGCACGCATATGTACATGTATAAATACTCATGAAACATCTATATACAATTCATTATGCTAAGCACTAAAGGAGGTTCCAAAATCTATTTTTATTGTATTTTATATTATGAAACTAAACATCAACAAACATGAACATTTCAAAAGATTGCTATTTAGTCATTTTCAATTTAGTCAGTCATTTCATTTAGTCAGATATGTCTGACTCTTCATGATTTCATGTGGGATCTTCTTGGTCAAGACACTAGAGTGGTTTGCTCATTTTACATATAAGGAAACTGAGACAAACAGAGTGAAGTGATTTGCCCAGGGTCACACAGCTAGTAAGTTCCTGAGGCTGAATTGGAGGTCTTCTTGACCCCCAGGCCTGGCACTCTCCACTGTGCCACCTAGCAAAGATGATCAGAAAAATTGATTTATGATACAAAGTTTAGATAAGATACAGTACCTATCCTTAGTAAGCTGACCATCTAGGAGGGGAAGAAGAATAACCATAATATAAGTAATAAGTGAAATATAAGAAGGAAATAATTATTCCAGAAGGAAATCAAGACTTCACGGGAAGGTAGGAACAAGAGAAATCAACTACTAATTGGATATAAAAATCTAGGGAGAGGGAAGAAATGGCTCCCCAAGGATGCCCCAAGGGCAAGAACAATGGCTCCCCAGGCTGATTTCAGAAAAGCCTTAGAAAGTCTGTGAACTGATACTAAGTGAAGTGAGCAGAACCAAGAAAACATTTCACAGTAACAAGAAGATTATGTGATGATCAACTGTGATGGATTTGGCTCTTCTCAACAATGCAGTGATTCAAGGCAATTCCAATAGACTTGGGATGGAAAATGCCTTCGGCATCCAAAGACTGAATATGGATCAAAGGCAAAGGTTTTTCACCTTTTTTGTTTTTTTCTTTCTCATGGGTTCCCCCCCCCCTTTTTTGGTTTTCTTTCTTTCTTTCTTTCTTTTGTACAACATAACAAATGTGGAAATATGTTTAAAAGGATTGTATATGTTTAACCTATATCATATTGGTTGCTGTCTGGAGAGGGGAGAGGTAAGATGGGGGGGAAGATTTGGAACACTAAAGTCTTACAAAAATGAATATTAAAAGCTATTTTTACATTTATTTGGAAAAACAAAATACTATTTAAAAGATAATTGTAATTGGTTAATAACTATATCATCCTATTGAAATTACTCTATTTTCTTTCTCACAAGCATATAAATACAAAAAAAAAAATGTAGAACATATTTCCTTTCATATTGAATAGGGAATATGGGAAGATTGGATAAAAAAAAAAAAAAAACAAGATATACAGGGCCAGAAAAATATCAGGAACCCCTACTCTGGAACTTCTAGAAACCAACTCTCTTTTAAGCTGTCTCTTTAAGATGTCCCACCACGATCTTCCTCCAAGCCCAATGAACCTCATTAATCTCAGTTGTGTGACTCTTTGTGACCTTTATTCTTTTTCAAATTTACCAAAAGGAGAATGCTATTAACTCAGTATCAACCATAAATACTTTAGTTTGAATTACTTTATAGGTCACATAGCAAAGCCCCAAATGAATGGACAGATTCTAAACTTCAGAATTATCACTGACTTTTCACATTCTTTCACCTCACTTTTTAAATTGGTTGTCAAATGTTGTCAAATCTATATGACATAATACATGTCATCCAAGTCTCCTCTCTACTCACAAAGTCACTATTGTGTCCCACCTGTTTTGCTGCAATAGGCTCCTCATTGACTCCTCCCCTTCTGCCTTTTTCTTCTCTGTCCTCTGCACTGCACAAAGTGATATTCCTAAAGGACAGGCCCGACCATGTCCTACCTCTGGTCAATAAAGTCCAAAGGACTCCCCATCACTTCTTTCCTATCTAGAAAAAAAAAATACAAACTCCTTTTAAAAAAATTTTTAAAGTCTTTCATAATTGGCTTCAGCCTTCCTTTCCAGGATTGTTGCATAATCTCTCTTTCATATATATCTATATGTTTCAGCCAAACCTGCCTGCTTGCTATTCCCTGTATAGAAAACTTCATCTCTTACCTCTGTGCCTTTGCAAAGACAACTCCCCCTTCCTAGAATGCTGTTACCCCCCCCATCTCTCCCTCATATAGAATCCCTACCTTCCTTCAAAGATCAGCTCAAGTGTTAGTGGAATAGAGTTAAGATAGAGTACAGTCAATCCAGGAGTCAGGAGTTCAAATGTGACCACAGCTACTCACTAGCTGTATAATCCTGGACAAGTCACCTAACCCTGAGTTCCCACCTCCCCCCCAAAAAAAAATCAGCTCAAGCGTCAACTCTTACATATAGCCTCTCCTGATCCCTCAAGGAGCTTATGTTCCTTTTTAAAAATGAAATTAAAATATATCTTCATTTCCAAATATATGCCTTACCTACATGGAAAGCCAGAAGAAAAGAGAAAAGAAGGGGAAAAAATTGCCTCCTAAACTGAATCCAACAGAATAGACAGTATTTTGTATCCATTGTCCCTCTAAAAAGTACTCCATTTTTATATATTGCTAAAAATGGGGGGAAGGGGGAACCCCATATACTGTGAGATGATTATAACATATCACATTTTAATTTCACTTTTAAAATGGAATATAAATTCCAAGAGAGCAGGGACCAAATTTGGTTTTGCTTCCCCATAATTTAGCACAGTGCCTGATATATAACAATCACTTAACAATTTCTTAAATTTAATTTGAATCTTAGGATGGGGGCCGTTGGGCAGCAACTCTCAGGATCCCAGCCCTCTTATGTAGTGGAAATAGTAGTCAGATAATGTCAGGAAGACCAGAGTTCAAATCCTGCCTCAGACACTTACTAGCTGTGTGACCTTGTCCAAGTCCCTTAATTGTGTTGAGTCTCAGTTTCCCCATCAGTAAAAAGAGGTCCGAATTAGATGATCTCTAAAGGCCCTGGCAATTCTCTGAATAGAGAAGTAGGAGAAGGGGTGGGAGGGAGAGGTTAGGAGGGAGGGTGGAGGCTGGAGGCTGGAGGGCTGGAGCCCAGTGGGTGGGACTCTTAGAGCTTCTTAGAAAGAAACTGAAAACCCCTAAGGAGAAACTCAGCAACTTCCTGTTCTTCGGTTAGAGGAACTTGGAGCTGCCCCTGACAAGAAAGTCTTGACCATCCCTTTCTCGGAAACTGCCTCACAGAGACCGCAGGTGGGGGAGGGGGGAAGGGAGGAAAGGAGGACAGACAAGCAGTGACCAAGTCCTAATATTTCTAGGCTAGAGCAAAATTGTTGTTATTACTAATATTAGTAATAATAATAGTATAGCACTCTATGGGTTTTTTTTAGGGTTTGCAAAATGCTTTACATACGATGTCAAATTTGATCTTCCCAACAATCCTAGGAGATAGGTGTTCTTAAAATCATAAAATTCTCAAAGTCATAGCAGCCCTTCAATCCTACTTTCTATGTCAATCAACAAGCATTTATTAAGCACCTACTTTATATCAATGTCAATCAACTCTATACCAGTTACTATGCTAGGAAATGGGGTTATAAGCGAATGAAACAATTCCCATTCACAAATTGTTGATGTTCTAGCACAGGGAGATACAGTGTATTTATAAATATATACAGTTACAAAGTAGTTAATTACAAGGTAATTGGGAGGGGGACACTGACAATTGAGATCAGGGAGAGCATCATGGAGAAAATATTTGTGCCTCCTCTTAAAGAGAGAGGCTCTGTGATGCTGGAGGTTAGAAGGGAGTACATTCTAGCCAAAGGGATGGCCAATTCTAGACCAGGGATTCTAAACTGGGGAGAAGGAAGGGGGAAAGGTCGGGAAAGGGGGCAGTTAATCATGGATCCCTTCAGGAATCTGGAGAAACCTCTGGGCCCCTTCTCAGAATAATATTTTTAAATGCTTAAAATCAAATGCAAGAGATTACTCTCCAAAATTATATTTAAATGTAGTTATCAAAATATTTTTAAAAGAAGTTCACATTTAGAGGTTACTATCACTCAGTCATAATGTAGGGGGAAGAGGTTGTCACAAGAGGAAGGCCTATGTAAACCATAAAACTTATACAAATGAGTGAATCAATGAATGAATAAATTAATTAAAAAGCATTTATTAGGTACCTCCTATATGCAAATTATGTGTTCTCCATCAGAGAAGTTGCTTTGGGGAAGCTGGATGGCACAGTGAATAGGACAGTCAGGAGCACCTGAGTTCAAATATGGCCTCAGATCCTAGGCAAGTCACTTAACACTGTTTGCCTCAGTTTCCTCATCTATAAAATGAGGTGAAGAAGGAAATGGCAAACCACTTCAGTATTTCTGCCAAGAAAACCCCAAATAGGGTCATGAAAAATCAGATATGACAGGAAAATGACCAAAATAACAATAACAACTACTGTATTACAAACTCCAATAATGTCTCCAGTAATGTTCAAGGGAATTTTGCTAGGTTATGAGGATACAAAGACATTCTTTTCTCCAAGAAACTTGCAATCTAAGGAAGGGAAGAGATGTGGTGTGTGCACAAATAAATGAATTTTTAAAAATAGACTGGGATATGGAAAAGAAAAATTTCAGATGAAGTGTTTTAAGATAATTTGAAGCAAAAAAATACATTTTTAGTGAAATGAAGTCTGAAGTCAGAAAGATTCTTCTACATGACTTCAAATCTGGCCTCAGGCACTTCAGTGGTATGATCTTGGGCAAGTCACTTCACCCTGTTTGCCTCAGTTTCTCCATTGTAAAATGACTCAGAAGGAAATAGTAAACCCCTCTGCTATCTCTACCAAGAAAATCCCAATTAGGGTCATGGAGAGCTGGACAGAACTGAAGTAAGTGAACACAAATATACCAAACTGTTGGATATAAAAAGACAAATATGAGACAGTCTCTGCCTTCTAAGAGACTTCATTCTTTAAAAAAAAAAAAAAAAAGGAACAACACAAATAGAAAAGTGATTATTCTTGCCTGGACATTTGCAAACCAATATTTAACCCAAATGAGATGGAATTTTCAGGCACGTGGCCCTTAAGTCATGCATCATTTGAGTAATTTGAATTCTGTACAACCTGGAACAAACCACGGTTTTTCTGTGTCTCAGTTTCTTTCCCTGTAAAACAAGAGGAATGGAGCACATAATATTTAAAGTCTCTTCCTGCTCTAAATCCTATCATCTTAAGTCACTTCCACTTTCAGGGCTCAGTTTCTTCATCTCTAAAATAAAGATAATAACCCTTGCCCTGGCTTCCTGACAGGGATATTTATAAGGATCAAATGAAATAATGGGCACAAAGCATGATATAAATTTGTAAGCTATCATTATTATTACTATTATTATTCTACTCTTCCTGGGAATTAGACACTGTCTCCACAACTCCACCCTAGACCCCAGACAGGCTCTGGACATCAGTAACAGACAGTGGGAAGCAATTAATTGAATTCCCAGCCATCTCAAAGCAGTTATCTGGCTAAGCAAGTGTACCTGGGCCACCAGTATTTTGGCAGGCATATCTGTAATCACAAAACCCCTATAAGGACATGAATTCAAATCAATATGTCTTCATGAAGTTCCTAGCATGTCCACAGTATTCTCCTGGGAGATAGAAAAGAGAAATACAAAGATGAATGCACACACAGTCTTTGCCTGCAAGAATTTTAGCCCAGTTTTTTTCTTTAGGTTTTAGTGATCCATTGATTGTTAGCTTTGTATTTCCTGGGTGGGTAACAATTAGCTCATTCTTACCTTTATCACAGTAACCAAGAGCCAGGTCCTAAGGGGATAGGGAGGGGAAAGCTTGGGAGATTGCCCAGTACGGTCTGATGTAGGGGATCGGTTTTGGAATATAAGGATTACTGACAAAATTCTCTCCCACTTGCTGAAATGTCAGTGGACATGTGCCTGAAGGCAGGAGGCCAGCTGTGTGGTCTCTACATCTGCCAGGTAGCCCACTTTTCTTTCCAGCAGGTGGCGCTGCAGGCCCTCCTCTCTAGCCTTCATTCATTCATTCACAGGTTCATTGGGAGGCAGAGCGGGGAAAAGTCCTCGGAGATGGAGACCAACGCCCTCCATATTGCCTACCAGGGAAGTTGGAAGTCCAACCCAGATCTCCACCTTCTAAATCCAGCATCCTCTTTGCATTGCATGGTTCATTCATCCATCCATGCATCCATCCATGCATCCATTCATCCAACACTTTATTGCACTATTCAGGTATATTTGGGCTCATAGGATTTAGAACTGGCAGCTTAGAATTCATTCAGGACACCTTCAGTTTTCAAAAAATCCAAACTATCAACAACCACTGGAAATAATGCTCCAAATAACTAATGACTTAGAGAAATGCAAATTAAACCAACTCTGAGGTCCCACTCTTTCCTACCTGTAGGACTGGCAAAGATGACAAAAGAGGAAAACAAATGTTGGAGGGCTGTGGAAAAAGAGGCACATTAGGGGGCTTTTGGTGAAGCCATGACTTTAGTTAGTCTAGGCCTTCTGGAAAGTAATTTGGAAAGATGCCCCTGAAGTTACTGATGTGTATATAACCTCCCTTCTAGCTACTCTACTAAACCTGTGCCCCAAACAGATCAAAGAAAGAGGAAAAGGACTTAAATGTACAAAAATATTTGTAGTAACTTTTGATAATAGCCAACTCATGAAACTTAGAGGGGTACCTACATATGGGGAAATGACTAGAAAAATTGTGGTATATAAATGTCAAGGAATATTCTTATACCATAAGAAGTGACAAAATAGTTTCGGGGAAAATTGAGAAGGCTTCTATGAACTCATACCAAGCCAAGTCATACAAGAATAGTTTATACCATGGCAACAACATCATAGAGATAAAACCAAATACATGCAAAGCATTCTCTCCTTAGTTGTTATTGAATCGATTCAGTTGTATCCAAAATTTCCTAACCCAAATGGGGTTTTCTGGTCAAAGATACTGGAGTGGTTTACCATTTCCTTCTCCAATTTATTTTACAGTTAAGGAAACTGAGGCAAATGGAGTTAAGCAACTTTCCCAAGATCACACAGCTAATTATTTCTACCTTATTGAGTCCCTAACTTATTCAAAGACCAACTCAAGAGATGCCTTCTACAGGAAGTCTATGCTGACTCCCTCCTTAAAATTACTTTGTGCCCATTTTGTAATTCATCTTCTGTGTACATGCTGCTAGGTGGCACAGTGGATAGAGCACCAGGCCTGGAGTCAGGAAGATCTGAGTTCAAATCTAGCTTCATTTACTAGCTCTGTGACTCTGGTCAAATCACTTAACTTTATTTGCCCCAGTTTCCTCGTCTATAAAATGAACTGGAGAAGAAATGGCAATGGCAAACCACTCTAGTATTTTTGTCAAGCACATAAGACTGAAGTGACTGAACAATACAACCATATCCTCCTAGACCTTTCCACAGAATTTGATGCTGGTAATCACCTGTGTTCAAAGATACCTGGAAGGGTCAATGGAAGCCATTTAATACAGTTCCTTCATTTTAAATATGATTAAACTGAGACCTAAAGAGGTTATATCTTTCTCTGTCTTCTCCCATTTTCTCCTCTCCTAAAGATGAGTCTCCCGCATCTATAGATGTACTGGAGTCAGCTCTAATATTCAAGTTGATTGTTAACTATTCAGGGTGACCATTTACACCTCAGAAATTAGCAAAAAAAAATTAAGATTATTGTTTTGTTGGTGGTCCAGACTTAAAGTGATTAAGAAAAAATTAATAATGCAGATTAAGCTTTAAAATGTGTAGAATACTTTTTGGTTCTACTGAATGAGTGTTGCCTCAGACAAATAGACCCGTTGAAGACTTTAGCTTAAAAATACCAAGATTTCCCACTGCATCCAGGGTCATCTCCAGTTGTCCTGATCTATAGCTGGCCACCCAGATGACTCTGGAGGGGAAAGTGAGGTAGGTGACCTTGCACAGTTCTCCCTCACTTAAATCCAATTCACTTGCATGTCATGGTATCACTTCTTTGATGTCATGGTGGTCTTCAAGAATGAAGGAAGAATGACAACCTGATTTCCCTCCCTATTGCTATTGTATTCCCCTGTCAATGACTGCTCAGCTAAGTTGGGGAGGAGATCCAATTCTCCTCCCTCAAACCGTTAGAAAGAAATTAATTGCCTGCTAGTGGAGTTGTTAGATGGCACAGTAGATAGAGTGCTGTGCCTGAAGAAAAATCTGAGTTCAAATCCAGCCTCAGACACTTACTAGCTGTGTAACATTGGGCAAATCACTCTGTTTGCCTCAGTTTCCTCTTCTGTAAAGTGAGCTAGAGAAGGAAATGGCAAAGCACTTTAATATCTTGCCAAGAAAACCTCAAACGGGGCAGCTAGGTGGTGCAGTGGATAGAGCACCAGACCTGAAGCCCAGAGGACCTGAGTTCAGATCTGGTCTCATACACTTAACACTTCCTAGCTGTGTGACCCTGGGTAAGTCACTTAACCCCATTTGCCTCAGCATTAAAAAAAAGAATACAAAAAGAAAAGAAAGAAAAAGAAAACCTCAAACAGGGTTACAGAGAATTGGAGATGACTGAACAACAGAAGGCAAGGATTTTTTCATCTCTTGATATCCCCTAGCATGTAACAGGTGATCATTGATTACTGAATGAATGATGAATAATTTGTGTTATAAATAAAGAGGTGAATAGAGGAATACCAACAGCAGTGTTGGTAGTAGACCACAAAAATGAACAAGACACAAATTTCTGCTGTAACCAAAACAAATTATCTCCCTACCACAGAGGACCCAGATTTACATCCCTTCTGTGACATTTATTATCTGTGTAATTGTAAATAAATCAACTAATCTCCCTGGATCTCAATTTCCTCATCCCTAAAAATGAGAAGTTTTCAACTAGATGGCTTCTGAAGTCCTTTCCATCCCATAGTTTATATGATCTTGTGAATGCTAGCTGTTTGTTTGATTCCCTTCTCTACCTCAGTTTCCTCATCTAAAACAAGGTAGTTGGCCTGAACAGTAAAATTAATTTGGAAAACCATTTATTAACAATCATGTATTTTCTCCCTCTTAAAAATCCTGATAACAAATATGCTCAGTCTAGCAAAACAAATGCTCCCCCCACCAAATTTGTCAAGTATAAAAATTTCCTTCTTCATTTAAATTTTTGATAGGAAGTAGATGGAGTTTCATCTTCAGTCCTCTAAACTAGTTTTTATCATTGCAACAACCATCTTTCAAATTTATAAAAAAAAATTTAAATTAAAAAAAAACAAAGCAGTCTTTTTGCTCTAGGAATTTATAATCTACTGGGGATGGGGAACTGTCTCAAACAATCAATATTAAGCACCTATTATGTGCTAGGCACTATGTTAAATCCTGGAGATACAAATAGAGGCAAAAGGCAGTCCCTGACATCAAGAAGCTCACAATCTAAGGGGCGGGGGAAACAAAAAGCAAACAAATTTGTACCAAAGTGCATTAGGCTGTATAATAGGAAATTGAGAAGAAACTGACTGTTAAATGAGTACTAAAAATCTCAGAAATAGAACATCAGAGCCCTGTCTAGAGCAGGGAGTAGGTTCAGAATAGGAGAAAGTTCTTTTCTTGGGAGTAGAGAGGTGGGGGTGGAAACCCTGAAGGAAAGAAAGACTGAATGTACATCATCTGCTTAGAATCTTTCGAGGATAGAATCTACCTGAATAATCAAGTTCAGACTCCTCACCATGCCAGTTAAAGCCCTCTCCAAGTTGGCATTACTTTATCTGTCCAGTCTTATCTCAGATTACTGCCCTATATGCCCAACTGGGTTACTCCCAGTCACTGGAACACACCCTATACTTTCCCACCTTCCTCCCAGATTCTGCTCACGTGGTTCACCAGACCTGGTATGGACTGACTTCCCCTCCCTGCCTAATTCCTTATGGGATCAAAGAGCTAGCTGGAGCTGGAAGAGGCTTCCAAGGACTTACAGGCCAAGCATCTTATTTTGCAGATGAGGCCCAGAGACTGAGTGATTTGCCCAAGGACAGCCAGCATTTGAACCCAGAACTTCTGATTCCAAATTCTTTTCAATGGAACCCCAGCTCAACGATCCAGGTCACCACATCCTTTCCTCTTCAATTTCATGTGCTCCTTTGTTTTGTATCTTTCTAATGTCCCTTGGCACCCTTCTTTCTTTTCCCTATGATTTCATCAATACAGAATACTCCCAAGGGAGAAAACTTTTTACCAGTTATAGGTTGACATCAAAATACACGTCAATCTTTGGCATGTTTTGTATGGTCTTAGACAGATGTTGAGGCACTGAGCATTTAAGTGATTTACCAATAATTTGTTGCTATTGTTCTGACTCTTTGTGACCCGATTTGAGGTTTTCTTGGCAAAGATACCAGAGTGGTTTGCTATTTCCTGTGCCAGCTTATTTTGCAGATGAGGAAACTGAGGCAAACAAGGTGAAGTGGCTTGCCCAAGGTCACACAACTAGTGCCTTAAGCTTCATTTGAACTCAGGTCTTCCTGACTCCAGGTATGGTGCTCCATCCACAGCACCACCTAGTGGCCCCATTTCCTACAGTTAAACTGCAGCATATGTTAGTGGTGGAATTTCTGACTGAATAGTCCTCTATCTATTGTACCAAGAAGCCCTAAAGCACTTAGAGAAACACAGATTTAGAGCCTAAAGGGAAGTCAGAGGCCATCTACTACAGAGTCAAAGTGCACAAAATCAAATTAAAATATAATTGAGAAAAATATAGCAAAATAAATAAAAATAAAATATAATATAGTGTTAATTTGTGGTTTTCTAAATCAAGATGCTGCCTGCAGGGATCATTTCTATTTGAATTTGATCTACCAGTCTAGTCCAACTTCTTTATGGTGCAAATGAGAAAACTGAGGCTGACACATAAAAAAAAAAATGGCTCATGGTAATATAGGTAATAAGTAGCAAACACTCAAATGATAGCCCCTGATGTCTAACACTGTACCACACATATCCTGTAATTATACTGTTACTATAGTTATTTTTGTCTGTATCCTATCCTCTCACTATGAACTACCAAGAAAGCAAGAACTAAACTTTGTATCTCTCTTAGGGCCTACCACACTTCTCTGCATACAGTTAGTACTTAATAAATGGTTGTTAACTTGAATAGGAAACCTAGTCAGGTCCATTGGAGGGCACAGAGAGCCTTCTATTCATTCATCTTTCAACCACTAGCATAGTCCTGAGTGATTTCCAGAGAACTTACACAACCATCCCTATCCCTAATTTGACCCTCACAAAATGGCCCTGAATGATAATTTGTACATTCTTACTACACCCATATTACAGGTGAAGCAACTGAGGTCTAGAGTAATAAGTAACTTATTTGCCTAAAGTCACCCATTGAGTTAATAACAAGGAGGATTAGGAACCAGGTCTCTTGATTTCCAATCAAATACTCCATCACACTGCCTCCTATGAGTCATTAAAAATAAACAAAAATATTTACATATTATTTTAATTATATTACATGTCATCATATTATATAATAAGTTTGCAAAGTGCTTTACAAATATCACATTGGATCCTCACAACAACCTTATGGAGGCGTTCTTGTTGCTATTTAGGAAACTCAGGCAAATAATTCACCCAGGGTCATACTACTAGGAGTGACTAAAATAGGATTTGAATCCAGGTGTTCCTGACTCCAGATCCAGCATTCTATTCACTGCACCACCTCGATCACTCCAAGAGTTATATAAATGCTGGTTATTATTACTAACTTTATTCCTATGAAGATGGACAATTAGGTGATATAGTGGATTGACTATTGGGCCTGAATTCAAATCTGACCTTAGATATTTACCTGGGCAGGGCATTTAATGTCTATCTGCCTCAGTTTTCTCATCTGTAAAGTATGGATAATAATAGCTTGTATCTTCCAAGGTTACAATAAGAATCAATAGATGTGTGTGTCAAGTATTTTGCAAATCTTAGAGCAATATATAAATGCCAGCTAGTATCATATCATTGTTACTATTTTCTTACATTTGATCCTCAAACTATTCTGTGAGGTAAGGAAGAAATTATTATCCTCAATTGAGAGACAAAGAAACTAAAGAAACTGAAAGGGTGTGTGTGTGTGTGTTTTGTGTGTGTGTATGTGTGTGTGTGTGTGTGTGTGTGTGTATGTGTGTGTGTGTGTGTGTGTGTGTGTGTGTGTGGAGTGGGGGTAAGGAATTCTACCCTTGACCCTTAACCCACAAATAAAGAGAGGGTGAAATGGTTGTGTTTCTAAGTTAAATAAAGGAGTTGTGATGAAAACAAAGTTTTAGTTGCAATTAGGTACAGTAATCAATGCGTACACAGTATATTCCTCAAGTGAGTAACTTAAGTTGACTAGATACTGTTAATCTACTTGAAAACAAGCTAAGTCTCCTTGTAGGTGTGCCCTAATGAGATTCAACTCTCAGACACTAGATAATGTCATCCCAATGCTATTCAGAGACTTCTAAGGGTGTGCCCCCTGTAGACTACAGAAAAACCAGATTCACCACCCAGATTCTTTCTTGGATGCCCTAATTTTGCTGAGATCAACTAGAAAAAAATTTGCATTTTCTTTTGTTATAAACTGTAATAGGACAGTCAATTACAGGTTACAAGTTAGACCAGTTCCTTTGAAATAAATTCTGTACAGTTGAATGTTTAAGTACTGGTATCTGTGGTATTACTGCATACATTATAAATACAGTAGCTGATATGAATGATGTTCTAAGAGTTGGCAGCTAGGTAGCCCAGTGGCTAGAGTTCCAATTTCTCTCTTTGTCTTAATCCATTGGAGAAGAAAATGGTAAATCACAGGTATCTTTGTCCAAAAAACATCATGGATAGTAAGGTCCATAGGGTCACAAAGAATCAGACACAACTAAACAAGAATAAGTCCCAAGAGAGCATTGTTCCTAGCAGTGCAGCTAGGATCACACTGAGGACTTCAAGTTAAAAGGCTGCCATAAGACTTGAGAGCATTTTGTAAGAAGCTATTGACTTTAGGGAGGTAGGGGAAAAAATTCACTAACCAATATGGGGAAAAGAACAAAATATCATCTCTTTTTTTGGAAGTACCCTGAGAACATAAATACCTCTAAAATTCCTAGCAAGGCAGAAACTTCAGAAAGTACTTGAAAACTGATTATTAAATCTCTCACAGGCAATGAGAAAATACTGCATTGGTTTAAAATGCTATTAATCAATAGAGGAATAATTGGAGATAGAATATCAGGAATAACTTGGAAGGAACAGTCATCTGACAAGCCAGAAAAAGCTACAAAAACCCACAGAGAGACCCCTACACTTTACAGTATATGGCATTGGGTCACCAGGAGACCAAAACCTGGAGTTATATGGTAAGAATAGGAATGGTAAAGAATATTTACCGACAATATTTACAGACAAATTGTGTTGGAGACACCATGACAGGCATATGCCCCAAATCCATTCAGTTTTTGTTGTTGTTCAGTCATCCATTTGGGGTTTTCGGTCAATGATACTGGAATAGTTTGCCATTTCCTTCTCCAGCTCATCTTACAGATGAGGAAACTGAGACAGAGTTAAGTGACTTGCCCAAGGTCACACAGCTTGTAAATATCTAAAGCTGGATTTGAACTCATGAACATGAGCCTTCACGATTCCAAGCCCAGTGCTCTATCCACTGAGCATTTAGCTGCCACTATAGTCTGCCAGTCTGGAAAGGGGAAAGTCTCTGGGAGTTTGGAAGTGGGATAGTCAATTCATGTACTGACTGAAAGAGAAGGAATAAAATCTGAACAAATGAATGTAGTTTTACTGAAGCTAGTGGACAGGGATATAGTAAACTCCTAAGAACTGAAAGCATGCCTTATTAATCTTGGGAAGCAATAAAAGTTGCCAAGTTTTGATCAGTTGCTTGACAGAATAAACCAGTTTATGGATGATTTACAAGCTGCTAAGAATGATCTAACTTGAGAAAACTCAGCATAGCCTACCTCCAGAACAACTTCCCATGTGTGGGCCACAGAAAGCAGACAAGAGACCATCTCTAATCATCCAAACTCAAGGACAAGAATCTACAAAAAACCTGCTGGGAAACTTAACAGCAGACAGCAACATTCCACTGGGTAAGGGACTTGAAGTCCTAATCATTTGGTGGAAGACATTACTAATAGATAGCAAAGAGGGGACAGAGACACCTTCTGCTATACCTGTAATCTAGATGCACAGAGGAATGATGTGAGCATCCAAGAAAGGAATGTAGAGTTGGTGTGTGAGAGGTTGCATTTCCAAGAAATAGCATCAGGAAACAGACCCAGCCAGGGAGGGGAAATGTCTTCAGAGCCTCAAAGATCATCATTATCATTGCTAACACTTATATAACACTTTAAAATTTGCAAAATCACTTTACAAATATTATCTCTTTTGATCTTTACAGGTAGCTTGGGAGATGTTATTATTAGCTTCATTTTACAGATAAAGAAGCTGAGGCAAATAGAAGCTAAGTGATTTGCTCAGAATCACACAACTAGGAAGTCTCTGAGACCAGATTCAAACTCAAGTGTTTCCAACACCAGTTCCAGATCTCTATGGACAATATCACCTTGCTGCCTCAACTGTATTCATTAAATATCTACTGTAAATTAAGAGATGGCACAGTGGATAGAGCAACTGGCCTGGAGTGGAATGAGGAATACTTATATTCATGAGTTCAAATTTGACTTCAGACTTGCTAGACCCAGATAAGTGAAACTGAGAAAGTCATTTTACCCTGTTTGCTTCAGTTTCCTCATCTATAAAATGATCTGGAGAAATAAATAGCAAACTACTCCTGTATCTTTGATCAGAAAACCCCAAAGAGTCATAGATGACTAAAAAACAACTGAACAACAGCATAAAACAAATGTGTTAAGCATTGAAAATCCATAAACAAAAACTAAAAGCAATCACTGCACTTAAAAAGGAATATGCTAGTGTTTGGAGTAACATGAGTATGTGGAGTAACTATGAGGAAAATGAATTTTTCCATTTTGGAGGCATAATAATAGTTACATTAACATTTTAAGGTTTGTAAAAAGTGTTTTATCTTCTTATTTAGCCTTTACAATGAGTTTGTGAGCCTGTGCTATTATTATCCTCATTTTACAAATGAAGAAACTGAGGCTGAGATTAAGTGACTTGCTCAGGGTCACTCAGAAACTGTCATGAGGTAGGATTTGACTCTAGGTCTAATATCCTACTCATTGCTCCACCAACTTGTCTCCATAGTAAAGGTGCTAAATTGATTTCAATACCAGTGATATAGAGACCTTTTCTACTTGGACTCATAGAACCCCACATAAAAGTGAGACTGAAGCTTGAAAATGAAATGCAGCCACAACATGACAAATATGGAAATGTATTTAAAAGTATTGTACATGTATAACCTATATCAGATTGCTTGCTGTCTTGGGGAGGGGGAAGGGAAGGGAAGGAGGAAGAAAAAATCTGAAACTCAAAATCTTACAAAAATGAATGCTGAAGAGGCAGCTAGGTGGCGAAGTGGATAGAGCACCAGCCCTGAAGTCAGGAGGACCTGAGTTCAAATCTGATCTCAGACACTTAACATTCCCTAGCTGTGTGACCCTGGGCAAATCACTTAACCTCAATTGCCTCAGCAAAAAAAAAAAAAAAAAAAAAGTACTTAGTTATGAAGAAGGTAGTTGATGACAAAAAAAGTGAGAAGGCTATCTGAGGTAGTTAGAGAGCTAGTCTGCAATCCAATGGTAGTACAGTTGAGAACCTGGGACTTTCACCCAAGGATAACTAACCACCAGTGAATGTGAATTCTATTGCACCCAAACCAATCCTCTATGTTATCTTTGAATGGCATGTGAGAGTTGATTGACTGACAGCGAGAATAAATGCATAATGAAGGAATAGGAGAAGTAATTCAAGCAATAAAGGGAGAGTCTGACCCTCAGGAGGTCAAATTTCATTCCTTGGAGGGGACTTTATTGTTAACACAATGGAGAAAATTGGAGCTGTGCAGTGACATGTTGTATTGAATGATAACTGATCCCATATATGGTACCAGCAAGCAGATGATGCTGCCCCCATGCATTTCATGTTATGGCTATAAAAGTGTTACATGATGACTTTGGACATCTGGGTCAAGAAAAAGCCATTGAACTAGCGAGAAATTGATTTTGGTGACCCCAGATGGTGGCAGATATGTTTCAAAAGTGCAAGGTTTATGCTTTATGTATCCAAAGGAAAGTGCTACCAATTTGTCCTACATCCTTGGAGAGTATAAGCACCAGCAAACTATTGGAGCTTGCACTGACTCTTTGTTGTTAGAAGGAACAGTAAAAATGAGTCATATTTCAGCTGGTGACTGACCAGTCTGCCCAATATTGAGGGAGCCAGCTAGCCTGAACTCAGGAGAACAATTGTTAAATTTTCCATATGAACATTTATACTTTAAAAGTTCGTATAAGGTATAAATCAGAGCTTGAATTATTATTGTTTTGTTGATTGTTTAGGCCTAAGAAAATTATGGAGAAAATGTCAGAAATGTAAATTGAACTTAAAATAATGTCACGCATACATTTGGGGGGAGGGAATAGTAGTTAAACATTTAATAGAACACCATTGCCTGATCTGCAGAGTTGCATCCAACCAGAAACCAGGTGGCTCAGTGGAGAGATGTTGAACTCAGATCAGGAAGACCTAAGTTCAAATCTAGCCACAGACACTCTCTAACTGTGTGATCCTGGGCAAGTCACAACTTCTGTTTGTGACTTTCCTCATTTGCAAAATGGGGATTAAAGTAGAAGTTCCTTTTCAGGGTTGTTTTGATTAAATTTTGATTAAATGAAATAATATTTGTAAAGGATTTTGCAAATCCTAAAGCACTATATTAATGTTACTATTACTATAATTGCTAAGGTGTTTTGGAAAGAGAAAATTTTCTTGGCATATGGCTTCCCAGTCAGATTCAATCTAATCAAGGGAGAGAATGTAAAAGCAACTGCTTAAGAAGCTATTGACTTTGGCAGGAATCAAGGAGTCTAGAACCACACCTTTCCATCCTCAGGGATGCTCTCACTTTTCTTCCTAAAAAGAACATTATTCAAAATGCTGGGAATCTTGCAGTCTGAGCCGAAATCTCAATGGAGTCAGCACGTGCATTCAATGCTCCCAGGAATGATGCCATAACATTCATTTCATTTTTGCTAATGTTTAGGATGTTTCTTGTGTTTTGGAGTTAAAGAAAAGAAGACAGAGAAACTCATAATCAGCTTCTATCTCAGTTAAGAAATGGGAGGAGAGAATGAGACCTGTCCTTTAGCAATAGCCTTACCTACAAAGAAATTCTGATAGGAACACATCTGTGTAAGCTACAATCCATTGTCAAAATCATCATATAGGTAATGGTGTTCTAGTGAGAAATCTCAGCTCATAGACAACACAAAAAGCAGATTTATGGAAAGCCACATACTGCTGAGTTGTGGAGAGCCCAAGAAACTTGCTAATGTACAAGGTATCTCCAGAGAATGGTGAGAACCCCATAAAGAAACTATATCAAAGCCATCTACTGCCTATTCAGGAGTTAGGTGAACTTCTTAATGGGCTTTTACAAGTCAGTTAAATTGACCTTGAGAAGAATAGCCCACCCACCTATTACAGGAGAGACTTATACAGCTTGGTAACAACTTGACAGATTATGATTCTGATGAGAATGGAATAGATATTATTACCCACCAGAGAGGCATGTCATGAGGCATCTTCTCTGCTCTTGAGAAGGGAGGCCCCAACTCAGAGGCAACCCTTTTTCAACACAATAACGCAGGAATAGCGGATCCCAAAAAACAGAGGACACTTATAAGAGACCGTGAAAGCCAGCCTAAGATCCTCAGAAGCTCAGGACTGGGACTGTAGCAAGCTAATAGTTAATCAACCCCTCCCAAGCTCAGAAAATCGTGGCAGAAGTGATTATTTGGCCTGTGACCAGATTTATCTATGATGCATCAGAGAAAAACGGGAAAGGTGGTTACTCATAAAGCAAGATGAAATTTATCAATGGATTATACATAATGTATGCTTTGCATGCTACTGCAATATGTTTTGCATTTCACTACGCCAAGCATTATTGCTGTTGAACTATGTTTCTGAATTTGGATGCTATGTTGATACATGCTGCTATACAATTTTCTGCATGTGCTGCTAATATGTGCTTCTCTGACATGTATCACCACCATGCATGCACATGTCATCTTGTTAGATGGTATTGTATACAACTTTATTATGTGTGCTCTATTAGAAATTATAGTATTATAGTATTCATTCAGTGTTATATTTAACCTTATGTTAATTATGTGAACCAGGTGAGCTATGGGAAATGCTAATATATTACATCCACAAGCTCCTGGTTCTCCTAAGAAATTTACAGAGACTTTAAGTTTTTCACTGAAGGGAAGATGAAAGGATGTAAAGCTGAAATTTGGAAAGGGAAACATTGAAAAATAAAAGGTAGAAAATCTTTCACAGCTTAGAGTAGTTTGCAAATGAACTGCATATGAAAAGAGCAGCATAAACAAAAAATTTGCACCAAGTCACAAATTATCTCTATACCTTTACCCCTAGTCACTTATCTGCATTAAGATCCCAAAAGATATCTGGACACTGTAAAGATCATAGGATCATAGATTTAGAGTTGGAAGAGACCTTAGAAACCATCAAATCCAACCCTCTCATTTTATAAATGAAGAAACTGAGGCACAGGGAGGTAAAGTGATTTTTCTAGGTCACACAACCAGTAAAGAAACTGAATCCAGTATTTCCCAACTGTGATGAATGAAATCTGAAATAACTGAGGAAACAAAAGTTTGAGTTTCTGAGAATATCGTTTTGTTAAACAATGTGTGTCAATTGCATTACAAATTGGGATCAGTCCTCCTTAGCTTGGCAATGGAACCTAAATGGGGTGGGGAGAGAGACAAAAGAGGCAGACTTTTAGATGTTAAAAGGAAACAATTAACAGGATATAAACTAGGATACAGGATTAAGCATTCTGATTTCTAATTGGAGGAAAGATTAGGAACTTTCCAAGTTGAGAGAGGATTGAATAAACAGATACTTTTTTGGATATAAAACAAGCTATCACTCAATTCTCATGATTACCAAGCGGGTGGAATTTCTAGGAAAATTAAATTTAGGACTCAAAATGAAGTCAGTTTTACAAGATGGAGTCAGTTTGGTTCACGTAATTCCCACAGTTCTTTCATGATTCCAAGTCTAATGCCCTATTCACTACATGACATTACCTTCTACCCTGACTGGCTGATCACCATAAGTAAGGATGAGATCCCTCACTGAGGGATTCCCTGTTCTTAATAAGGAAGAATTGTGGAATGGAAGCTCTCCAGAGGGTTCTGCTAATCTTTGGCTATATTACTGCCCAAATTGAAAGACCAAAGCAGTCTTACAGCAGAAAGGAATCCATTAATCCTTCCCATGAAAAGAACCCATAAAATGTATTTGAACCAGCTAAGCTGGAGATAGTAAGAACAAGCCCAGGGAATCCCACATATCCACCTGCTTAGCAGAAATGCCATATCTTAGGAAGAGCCCAACTGCTGAAGGAAGTTCTATCCTGGTAGTCAAGCTACTCTTATAGTCAAAGATTTCAAGTTCTTTAAGCAGTATACCATGCCAGCCCAGCTCCTATAATGGAATCTTGAGGACTCTCCAGAGAAAGAAAAGACATAAAGTCCCTGAAGTTCCATCGATGTGGGCTGCTTTGGCCATGTATTACCTGTAAATGTGCCTTATTATTATTAGGTATTAAGATTAGAACCACTCACCTCTAACACAGACTATATATTTTTGGTAGAGTTCATCCCAAGTTTAGGAGAAAATTGTGAACAAAATGTTTTTTAACCCTGTTTTTGCTATATTTGAGTAAATGTCTTTTTATTGGTTATTTCTATTATTAATAGGAAACAATATTAGTGGCTTTCTCTAAAGTCTGAGATAGCAGGTACCCTTCTAGGGATTTAGCTTTGGGGATTTAATGTAAGTTGAGGGAGTAAATATAAACAAGGTGCTACGAGCTCATAGAATGTAAGATCTGAAAGGACCTTGAAGTTCATTTACTATAGTAATATCTCCCATCCTTTGTAGAGCCTTGAGTTCTATTTGCCCTGTTATGTATTCTGGAATTGCTGACCCAGTGAGATAAGGTGGGAATATTTCTGGAATGGTAGATGAATGTTCTAGTCCTCTGACATTGCTGCTGATTTGTTGTGTGAACTTTTATTCAAGTCACAAACTTTTCAGTGCCTCCATTTTCTGATCTGTAAAGTGAAAATGACACCATTGTCTTATCTGACTCATAATTTTACTGAGAAAATTAAATTATTTCTTGCTTAATTTCTATCCTCCCAAGGGAAAAGGAGAGGGTGGGATCTCCCATCTGTTCATCCGACTTTCCAGCCTCCTTTAGGAAGTAGAATAGCATCCTTAACTAAAGGCTGAGCATTCTCACACTTGGTCAATATCCTTCACATCCCAACGATTTGGAACCCTTTAGGTCATCATCCAAATACTATTCTATTTCCCACTTCTTCCACCATATAATTCCTTATTCCCATCCCTCTCAACTCTCCCACCCTAAAGTTTCAACTTCATCCAGCCCTTTCATGGTGCCTTATAGAATGCCTGTTCCACAAGCAACAAAATTCTCTTCATTTTAAATCTCAGAGAAGTTGTGGATGAGGAAAAGATTTAAAATGAAGACAAAATATCTCTGGCCACTCTTTTTAGTGTTGGTTGTACCTTCATTCATTCTCCTCAGCTGATTGATTGAGATGGTAGAGTTGAAATACTCCCTGCTCCTCATTACCACTTCCATGTTCTCTCCCTATATCCATTACTCAGTAACCTTTTTTTTTTTTTTAATTTATAATACCTATTGTTCTGTAAGAAACGACCAGCAGGATGATTTCAGAGAGGCCTGGAGAGACTTGCATGAACTGATGCTGAGTGAAACGAGCAGAACCAGGAGATCATTTATACACAGCAACAAGACTATACGATGATCAATTCTGATGGACATGGTTCTCTTCAACAATGAAATGTTCAACCAGTTCCAATTGTTCAGTGAAGAAAGCCATATACATCCAGAGAGAAGGATGTGAAATGTGGACCACAACATAAGATTTTCATGGTCTCTATTGATATTTACTTGCATTGTGTTTCCTTTCTCTGATTTTTTTTGTTCATGTAGATACGATTGTTCTTGACAGCAAGATAAGTATGGAAATATGTATACATATATTCGACTTGTCAAGCATTTTAATATAATTAACATGTAGTGGACTTCCTGCCATCTAGGGGAGGGGAGGGGACTAGGGGGAAAATTTGTAACAGAAAGCTTTGTAAGGATCAATGTTGAGGAACTACCCATACATATGTTATACAAATAAAAAGCTTTAATAAAAAAAATAAAATTTTTAAAAAGAAATTTATAATACCAACCAATTACAATTCAGGTAACAGTTATCTATAGACATCCATAACACCCCTCTTCCTTCCTTAGTGAGTTTACTACACGGCTCACAATTTTTTTCTCATCCCCAACTTTTGCTAGGGAACTTCAACATACATATTGACTTTTCCTTCAAACACACTAACCATTCAGTTGTTCAACCTACTAAGTTCCCATGGCCTGTATCTCTACCTACCTCAATAACACACAAAAATAGTCATTCCATGACTATGGTGGTCTCACCGTCACCCACAAATGTACCACCTCTATGTTTAAAAATTCTGAAATCCCCTTATCCAATCATAATCTGACTTTTTACCTCCCTCTCTGGCTTCCCTTATACAATGCTACTTTTCACTCTCACCATGACTTTCAATCCCTTGACCCCTTAATTCTCTCCCAGATCATCTCCTCCCCCTGTCCTCATCATGGCCCCAAATCAACTCTATACTATACTCCTCTTTTGAATCCCTAGCCCTCTTATTATTTCATTGATTATGCATTGCTAAATATCAGCCTTAGATTTCTCCTATCATTTATCACCTCCTCGTGCTGTTGAATGAAGAGAGAAAATCATGTAATCATTTTGACTGGTTCCACTATAAATTTTATGTTGTACAGTCACAATCGGACCCCCCAGTGCTGATAGGCAGCACTTCTATAACTGCTTTATCATGTCACTATACCACTTTCCACAGTAATTTTTCTCAGACCTTTTTCATCTTTCTCTAAAACTCTCCAATAGCTTTCTAAAAGCCTTCCATATCCTAGCTCCCTTCTACCTTTCCAGTCTTCCTACTCTTTCTCCCAGACATGGACTCTGATTCAATGACAATGCCTGGCACATAGTAGGTACATAATAAATGGCAACTGACTAACTGATTGGATGGGAGTTGATTTAAAATGTTGTAAATTGCTCTATAAATGTGAAGTAAGCTCAGAGCTCTAAGTAGGATGGGTAAAATGGGGGTTTGCTATGGATCTCCAAATACCACTCTTTCAGCATATTACAAATAGCTGAGTTTAGCACCTAATGAGCAAGAATAGGTAGTTAAAATAGGAAATGATCAGAGATGGCTGGTTAGCTTTTCCTTTCTATCCGCTACCCCTGCCCAATACCATGAGTAGTAATTTCACTGTGTCTTGGAATCTCTGTTCTAACTTATCCCATGAGAACTTAATTTTTAAAAATAACAATAAAAATAACAACAACAAGCACTTACATATCATTTTAAAGTGTGCAAAGTCCCCAGAATATTGGCCAACAGGTGATGAATGTTTTTTCAACATTTTCTAGTGCATATAGATCCATGGTAAAAGGAAATATCCACCCCTGTCCAATCATGGCTCTTTCCAAAAACTGAAGTAAGATTTTGAGAGTTTTATTTTTTTCATTTTTTAATATTAATTTTAAAATTTAAATTTTTATCTTCACAATAACTGTCAGAAATAGATGCTATTATTTTCTTGATTTTATATATGAGGAAAAAATGAACTGGATTAGAGGTTAAATCACATAGTTAATTAGTTAAGTAGCCAATAAGAGGACAGATTTGAACTCAGGGCCAACCCAATTAGAAACCCAGCACACTATCTACTGCTCTACCTGGCTAAAACTTTGATTTGAGGATATGTTTTCCAGATCCTTCAGGTAAGGTTTTCATGATATTTCTCTTTTTAAAAATTTACCTCATCTCTCAATCTTCAATTTTTTGAAAGAACCATAATCAGGTTAGTGTGGATGTTTTTTCTATTACCATAGATCCTAATGCATTAGAAGATGATGATCAAATACATTCATTGCTTGGTGAGCATTTGCCCTGTGTGAGTGGGACATAACTTGTAATGGGACACAATCAGAGAAACTCTCTGATTGAACTCAGACACTCTTGTCA
>JAJPUD010003021.1:0-15634 GCA_023553655.1 Myrmecobius fasciatus
TCTTACCCTTCAGAAATCCCTCCTGGTCCTTAGTTTCTTTGTCAAGTAGCTTTGCAGGAAGTATTAAGAGCTTGACCAAAAGATGGATTGGGCTGTCTTTTCAGAAAGAGGGGTGGAGGAGAGAGAAAAGAGGGGTCCAACTAAACTGTTATTTATCTATAAGATTTTTCTGTCTGAATATGTATTTGGGGGGAATTGAGATAGGTGCCAGCTTGATAATTTGGGTTTAAATATTACACTAAAAAGAGCATCCCACCCACCTCCATCTACTTCCCCAATAGACAGAGCATTAACCCCAGCCTCTTTGCACTGAGATGTGCTGTCCCTACTGCTGCTCAGGTCAGTTGACATCCTTGCTGACTCAGAATGAAACCTTGTGGCAGGATGAGGCAGGGATCTGACAGGTGATAATCACTGTCCCTGAACAATATTTTTTGCCTGCTTATGTGCTGCTTTTCTGCTGCTGGAGTCCTATTCCATCCCATACTTGGGATTCATTTTTTTCTGCTCAGTGTCCCAAGGATGGGCTGTTTAATCAGAGTGTCTCAGATAGGGGCCTAATGGCTGCCAGACATGAGGGGGAATATGGAAGGGCTAAGATGGGTCTCCTTCCCATAGACCCTAGTAGGAGCAATGGGACATGGACACAGAACTAAAATATGCCTAATGGGCCGAGGGCCAGGGGAGCTCAGAGAATCCAGAGGCCTCCTTGTGGACAAGAATGGAGTGTTTGAGCAGTATGGCAGCCAGAGCAGGGCTGCTGGCACCCTGCAGGCCTCAAGGAGGGGTCTGGGAACTTCCAAAGGCTTTGACAGGGAGGCCTAGTTGTGTTGTAGGAGCAGCGGAAGACTCCAACATAGGGGAGCCAGTCAGTGGTAGAGAGCTGAGCTTAAGGAGACAGAATTTAGACAAGTTTTTTGGTTTGTTTGTTTCCCTTGAAATAGGAGAAAAAAGTTTTAGCAAGAGACTTGTTAACTCCCTCCTGTTAGGAGACTAGAAGTATTTAGAGAAGCTTCAGAGGATATTCCTTCCACCCCCCACCTCCCCCCACACAAGACCAGATTACTGTAGAAAGGAGGCTAATGAGCCTGTTCAAAACGTGAAACTTAGAGGGAGGAGAGCACAGGACCAAGACCCCTAGAGAAGGCCCATCTGCTGTTAGGAGTGGGAGGATCCTATGGGGATTTAAAGGAATGGTCAGGGAGGGAGAAAGAAGTGCAGAATGGGGGCTGGCAGCTCACCCTGGAAGCGCTGAGGAGTCCTCCCCCCCACCCCACCCCCATTGCAGCAAGTGCCAGAGATGCCCTTTGGGGAGAACCCGGTTTCCAGCCCATTTTTATGGCACTTGGTTGGAGAGGGGCTACTCATAAGGTGCCTCATGCCTGCCTGTTGCTTTAATGGTGTGTCCAGAGAGCCCAGTTTTCAGATTTGTTTTCAATCAAAATAACATTTCTGAAGGACCACATGATTTTGTGACTTCCCTGTTGGTGCAAATAAGAATACAAAGCCATTTTGTTCTCCCCAGCTTATACACCTCAGGAAATAGTCGGAGGAATCCCAGATTCGGAGTTCCTCCTTCCTGAGCTGCTGAAGAAAGCAGGCTATGTCAATAAGATTGTTGGCAAGTGGTAAGTTTGGCTTGAGTTTCCTCTCCCACCCCATCCCCCATTTTTTGGTATGTACCGTTCAGCCCAAGACGTAGACTTTTTCCAAGCAATCATTACTAAAATTTCCTAACAAGGAAAATTTGTTAGGTTGGAAATGGAAAAACTTTATGTTTTAACCCAGATAAAATCTGACATCTAAATGCTTTGGGGGGGGGGGGAAATCTGTGAGTAGAGGTCACAAGACTTGGTAATGGAACAAATACAGTGTTGTAGGACCAAAAAATTGCTTTGTGGTTTAGAATATGAACAGCTATTTTGGTCTAGTTGAGTGAATGAAGCATTTATTAAGCTCGTACTGTGTACAAAGCTCTGGAGATGCAAATAGAACTAAAATCCTTCCAGGCCCTCATATTCTAATGCATATGAAAGGTTTCAGCTACAAGTTCTGTGGAAAGTGTCACAGGCCTTAGGGAGCAGAATAGCAGAGCCTCTCTCTCGATCTCATTTTTACTGACAAAAAATCAAGTCAGTTTCTCTTGTTGAAGGATTGGATGGGATCAGGGATTTTGGCTACAAGAACTTTTTTTCTGGGTCTTCAGTGGTTGTAGTCCCTTTTGGAACAGCTGCTAGGCTGCCCTTCCCCAGATGTTTCCCAGGATGATGGTCCAAGGCTTATTCCCAAGGCTCTTGGACTCAGGGTCTGAAGCTGTCCCCTGTTGGGGTTAGAGTGGGTTGGGGGTATTGGCCTGGTCTGGCCCTCGTGGCCTCCTTTCTCTCCCTCTGGGGACCTGACTCCAAATGTACCCTTTACATAAAAACATACTTTTGTTAAAAACTTCAAGGTTCTGCAGGGTTGTCATTGTTGTGAATACTTTCTCCCAGAAGACAATAAATAGCCCTCTGTGTCTTAGTAGACAGGCTTTATGAATTGTTATCTAGTGCCCCCTCTCTGATGATGAGGGTCGAGGCTGCTCCTCGGACAGTAGTCACACAGCCCATCCCTGGACCCATGTCAGAAGCCTCTGTAGCTTGGTAGAAGGTACCAGGGCTGGGACTGGATTTGTCTGGGCTGTGGGAGGCCAACGTTGCCACAAAGAGCTCAGACCAACCAGGGGCACAGGTGACTGATCTGGAGGGAAATGTCCAGCAGAGGGGGATGGCCTTCTCACAGTGGGGACTTTAGTGGAACACCTATTATGCATGTAAAAGTAACCTCTAGCTGTCCCTTCTGTGCCCTTAACTGCCCAGGAAGCAGATATTCAGCCAGGCTGAACTTGGCATCTGTGGCCTCCTCTCTGCCTCAGTCTCCCCTGAATTGTGTTCAGAGCAGCCTGTCGACTTCAGTCCAGGCTTCCTTGGAAAAGGGACAGGAATCCTCAGTGAACTGGTGCAGAATAATGTGAACTGACTTAGAAGTTTATGAAATGACAACACCATAGAGAAAAAAAAAACAGCTCTGAAAGACTTTAGAACTCATTCTGATTGGTGACAAATCACAAATCCAAAAGAATGAAGGTTAAACATCTGCTCACCCAATTGGAGAGATGAAGAACTTGAAATGCAGAAAGAAAAGCCCATTTTTGAACACAACCAATGTGAGATAACTGTTTTAATGGACTAGGAATATATGCATCAAAGGATTGATTTTGGATTTGAAAACAATTTTGCTTTGGGGAGGGTTAGTAGGAATAGCTGGTAGGAGAACGTTAAAAGAGTAGGAATTGAGAAGAGATTGTGCAATGATATTCTACATTTTAAAAAAGTAAATGAAATGAATTAATAAAAAAAAGGGAAATGAATAAATCCCGACATGGCTCACATCTGAAAGTCTACCTTCCTTTCTCTAACTTCTCAGGTAGATAGCCAGCTTCTTCCTGAGTCCTCAAGATCCTCCGAACCCATGATTGTCTGTCACCTTGATCTTTTGGACCAGGAACTTTTGCAATACCCAACAGTATCCCTGGCCCCATGGCCTCATGGCAATATCCCAGATTTCTGAAGTACCTGAACATTCATTCTAAAGATCTGATTATTTAACCCTAAAATATTCCTTAGTCTTAGAATCCTATTAATAGAGTATTAATAGAGTGATAGAGTATTTATAGAAGTAAGAGTGAGCAGGCTTGAGCATCTGGAGTTTTCCAAAATTTGTAATGACCTCCCCCTTTCTTTGTTGTCTACCCACTCTGTCTACTCCCTCAACTCTCGTCCAAAGGCCCAACTCCAGACCTACCTCCCCTGAGAAGCCTTCTTTGTCTAATGACTGCTGTGTCTTCTGATCATCTGTGGCCTGTACCATCTATTAGAATTTCTCTATCCTGCCTTGTGTTGCTATTGATCTCCTTAGTTTTGGTCTTCCCATCTAGACTGTAAATTCTATGACGGAAGGGGTTGAGTCTTGTATTACCTCATATCCTTTCTGCCTTTGAGCACAGAACCCTCATGGAGAGCAGCTGCTCCCCAAATATCTGATAATGGTGATTAAAAATGAGCAAAGAACACCAGAAGTTTCTATTTGGAAAATCCTGGTTGTCAGGAGACTCCCTAGGGCCTGGGAAAAGCCAGTTTCTTGATCCTTCAGTTGGATGAGGAAGCTGCCCATGCCAGGCCAATCAGCTTCAAAACAATGATGAGTGCGGAGGCAAGGGAAAAACCTCTTGGGGACCTTGGAAAGACTTTGATGGAATCAAGCCCCATCAGGCTTCCAGGCTAATCTGTATAGTAGAAAAAGGGGAGAAAAGCTGAGTAAATAGCAAACTGAGAAAAAAGGGCCAAAATTAGCTCGAGGAATGGGTTGGCACACAGAAGAGTGACTGATCTAATCATGAACAGTTAACAGGCAGCAGGGTGGCCCCAGGTCTCTGGTGTGTCTCATAGTGTTGAATGAGCCGGTCTGTAATGAAACATGGGATTCTGGGTTCTTATTGATTAATGCATTCAAATGTATCAACGCCAAAACTGAATGGAGAGAAAACAGGCCAAAATCTACATCTAAAGTATTAGGAACAAGAGGAAATACTAGCAAATCAAAGTCTTCTGCAGAGGGAGGGGGGTGATTGGGGAATAGCATCCTAGAAATCAGGTATCTTGCATTTTTGTGCACAGAACCACTCAAAAAGATGGGGTGGGGGTAGAGGGAATGAAATAAGGGAAGAATTGAGCAGTTACTACTTGTCAGATACTGACAAACGTGGTGGGGAGATATAATATGAAAATAGTAAAAGAGAAATATGAGATATTTCTTTTTTATATAAATATGGGAAGAAAGGAATGAAAGGCTCTCAAGGAGTCTTAATTCTAATAGAAGAAGGCAGGGCCTCTGGGGACTGGTGACCAGAGGAAGGCTGGAATGGAGGTGTGGGATGATCTAGGGCCTAGCCAAGTGGGTTGAGCTCTAAAGCAGGAGTTCAGAGATAAGTGGATGGATTTTTTCAAAGCTTAAGGCCTAGATTCTAGAAGATCCAGCTTCAAGATAGTTCTAGGAAAGCTTGGGCCTCAGGGTCAGAGTTACAGAAACTTTGCTTCCAGAGAGTAGGGTCTCTGCAAAAAGTAGGCCCAAAGTTCAAACGTGATTAAGCAGACATGCAGAGAAAAGCCAGCAGAGGGTGACTGGCCGCTCCTGGCAAGTCCTCTTTGGCCACAGGCACTGGGAAAGCACTTCCTTAGAGAGCTTCTGGCCCAGCCCTTTTATCCTATGGGTCCCTTCTGGCTTCTAATTGACTTTGAAAACCACACACTGACATTTTCTGGGAGTTCTGTTTTTTCTGTTAAGAAATTCCCAAGTGCATTTTGATCTGGTTCAGCTGGGGCCCGAAGCTGGACACTTTCAGCTGGCATTTATATAGCGCTTTATGGTTTGCAGAATATTTTACCTATGTTATCTTATTGGATACAGAAGGCCCTATTTTACAAATGAGGAGGCTGAGGTCAAGAGATGGGGATGGACTTGTCCAGCATCACACAGCTTATTGAGCATCTGAGGCAGACTTTGAACTCAACTCTTCCTGACTCCACTGCCAACGCTCTGTGGGCTCAGTTACACTACTTGACAGGCAGCAGGTTTAGACAGGCAAGTCTCTTTTTTCAATTTCTGGTCTGTAAAAAAGTGACAGTAATACCCATCCTACCAGCCTCACAAAGTTGTTTTGATACTCAGACAAATACGTAAAAGCATTTAGAGGGTTTTGCAAAAGTATGTTATTATTACTATCATCATTATTATTGTCATTTTAGAAAGAATAGAACTTAATAATTTTATTTACAAGTAACTTCTTAATTCTGTAATTCCATTAAGTAAAGGTTGTTTACTTTAATTCTAAACCAGAATGCATCCTAGTAAGTTGTGTATGAACCAAAATAACACTACCACCATCACCCTCCAGCCCAGAAATTAATGTATTGGATTGGATTGTATGGAGAGAACATGGCAATACTTGGGTCCAACAGAGAGTATTTCTATGAGAAAATACATAGCAATTTAAAGGATAGATAGATAGAGGATGAAGTAACAACATGGATGGAATCAAATTCTTCTTTCCCCATGAATACAAAACATGAAGATTGAAAAGGCATAGCTCCAGAGTCCTCAGAAAACAATCCACTTCATTTCAGATCTGGAACTTAGAGAGCTCCTTCTTATAGCTGGAGAAATTAAAGCCTAGGAAAGTTAAATGACTTCTTTAATGTCCAGAGATAGAACTTGCTAGTCACTCGGTCAACATACCTCCAGTTTGCACCTGCCTTATAATGCAGCTGTGAGGTGCCAGTGAGAGAGCATGTTACCCCCTCTACCAGCTTTACAAAGCTGTGTAAATGGCAGCTATTGGTATCAATATTATCGTCTTGAAGTATCTGCCCTTTGGGTTGCTAGACTAGATCTTCCCTGAGGTTGGGGTAACTATGGGGATCTCAAGGACAGTGGATTGCAGGGGGTATGTGCATGCTGTGTAGAGTGGGCTCAGCTAGGATCTCTGCTGCCCCTGCTCTCTGGGCTCTCCCCTGGCTGGAGGAGTCAGAAGGATGAGCTGCTCCCCAAAGGGAAGAAGACGGCTTGACAAGACTCGGGAGGAACAGAACCTGGCAGGAAGTTCTCCACAGCTTAGATTGACGCCTCCAATGTGTGCTGGGGGTTTACAAACTGGAAATCCCCCCTCTCTCTCTTGACTCCAAGCAGATGATCTTCGTTCTTTGGAACAGATTTCACAGTTATCACCAAAGTGGGCACTTTGCCCGTTTTATCTTCTAATCACTCAAATCTACATAAATAATACAGGGCTTTGGGGGAAATTATAAGTACATAGTTAGCAGATCCTGGAGCTGTTCCAGTCTGTTACGTGGATTCGTGCTGCATCCATGATAAAGCTCGGGTACGTAAGCTTAATGTGCCTGCCTAAACCCATTAGACCTTTTGGGGCTATCTCTTGAGTAGTGACTGTCCAGAGCTGAAAGAAGAGATTATTGGAGCTCCAAGTAACCTTATCAGGGAAAGATTTCTTCCTAAAGTGCTATATGAATGTTTGTTGTCACTATTAATATTAGCAGACCAAAGAAAAAAAACCCAGTTATTGGAAAGTCATCGTTTAAAATTACTTTGCCCTCTTCTAGTAGCCTGGGTTTTGAATGAAAAGGAAGCAAAGGTACGTGGGGTGATATTTGAGGGGTTAAGATCATGGAAGTGGTTATGATTTTGAGGTCCAGAGAGTTTCCAGTTGCCAGATTGTTAATGATATAATTTTATATAATTTTTATATGATTTTAAAACTTTTACAAAAATTTATTACACACACAGTATTTGGGAAAGGTATATTTCACACCTCCCCCATTTTGTGAGTCCCTTAAATGGCTTGGATTCTTGTTTCTAGGCATTTGGGTCACAGGCCCCAGTTTCACCCCTTGAAGCACGGATTTGATGAGTGGTTTGGAGCCCCCAACTGTCATTTTGGACCTTATGACAACAAAGCTAGACCCAACATTCCTGTTTACAGGGATTGGGAGATGGTAGGCAGGTAATGGAGTTTTTTCTTCCTCATCCCCTCTCTCTGTGTAAAACATTCCATTTACTTTGCTTCTCACCTTTTCCAGGAAGCAACATGCAGTGGGGGTTTTAAACTTGCTTATTCTTGCTAAGCTGTTAAAGTAGTCCTGTCAGTATAGACTCCTCATTCTTCTCATTCAATAATCTATATTTTCCTCTTCTGTAAGTCAATGAATTAACATTCAGTCTGGGACACATTTTCAGAGGCAGCAATTAGATTTTCTTTGCAGAGACCACACAGAGCAGGTAAGCCCCACTCTGAGATGATGAGACATCAGAGCCTAGAAAGAGTCGATCTAATCAGTTGGCAGGAGTGCCCAAAGCCTGCATAAAGAATCGCCTTCATATCAGTGAAATCATCTCTTATCTGTCATCACCTAATAAAAGTTCAAGGGTATGAAGGTGCTTAAAGCTTTTTAATCTCTTAATGATATAAATCATTCCCCCCAAATGCCTAAGTTTTTATTGCATATACAGCCCTATTCTGCTGTCTTTTTAAAATATATTGCATAAGCTATACATTTCCTTACTTTTACTTAATCATAAAACCCAGGGAGGAGAAAAGTTCTCTCATTCTGGGTCTGCTGACTTTTCTTATTTTGCATTACTTTCAGACTCTTTGAAGATTTTCCCATTAATCTCAAGACAGGAGAGGCTAATCTAACTCAGATCTACTTAAAGGTATTGGAAAGCTGAGTGTGGAGTGGGCTATTCAGTGGCTGCAGTGATATTGGGGTGTTTACTTCTAGTGGCAGGAAATATTCATTTTTATTTGTAGGAAGCGGTGGATTTTATTAAGCAACAGGCCCACCAACAGCCCTTTTTTCTCTATTGGGCTGTTGATGCCACCCATGCACCTGTGTATGCTTCAAAATCTTTCCTGGGTACCAGTCAAAGAGGGCGGTAAGTAATTTTAAGTTTATTATTTTTATAAGGCCAGAAAATTGCAGTAGTATTTCTCATCTAGATCTGTTGGAAGATTAACAGGTACAACCTTGTACTTATGCAGCCTTGGTTTGTCCCCTTAAAAAAGAAAAGGAGGTAGTTACATTGGTCAATCTATTTCATTAAAGTTACAGGGTTAGTATGTCATGTGATTTTAATTGTTCAATTGGTGATTGCCCTGAGTTAATCAGTCAAAGTTTGCAATTACCCTTTTCTTGTAGATATGGAGATGCTGTTCGAGAAATTGATGATTGCATTGGGAAAATATTGAAACTCCTTCAGGACCTGGGTATCCAAGAGAACACATTTGTGTTTTTCACATCTGATAATGGAGCTGCCCTTGTTTCTGCTCCCATGCAAGGTAACCCTCCCCATCACTTTATACCTATCAATGAGACCATAGCCTTAGATTTTTAATTTTTAGATGGTATGCTCCAAAGTCTATACGCAAAACCACCTTGGGCAAGGCTCAAGGTCTGGGGTTGGAGGATGCTAGCAGGGGAAGCTTCCTACAGAGATATAACTGTGCTCTATGACATCAACCTCAGATGTTCCTACTTCCTACTGCTAACAATTCAAATATCTCTTAATGATCCACCATGGGCAGATCATTCCTAAGGTTTTCAAAAAACTTTTTTTAAAAAACTAATCATGTTTTCAAACTCTGCTGTCCCATGAGATCATCTTTCATTCCACCATAGACTTTAGAAACTGGAGGAGAATCTTAGAGCATTCCTAAGGACAATACTTTCTGGGTAAAATAGTATTTCCTTAGTTTTTTCCTAAAATTTCTTTTGTCAAGGGGTTGCCGCAATTATAGAATAATGGGAATTTTGTAAATATTTTCTCAATTATAGACATCCATTTGTCTTAAGTGGTTTGAGTGATGGTTGATTATCCCTCTTCCCCCTAATAAATATTGACTATATCTTAGAGAACCCAATTCTAGAAGTCCTGGATTTTGTCTACCTAGAAGCCCAATTTTGGCTTCCTTTGATTAGTTCCTTTATACCTTTGAGTTTTTGGGGTGCAGAGGAGCAAGGAGGTGGAAGGGGGCAGTTATATTGGGGTCATCCTTGACCTCTTTTGATCTTATACCCTTTTCAGTAAGAACTTTTGAGCACATAGCCTGTAGATAATTTAAAAGTTATATTAATGTACTGGGGTACTAAAATGATATATATTATACTTAACTGAAAATAGACATTTAAAAAGAATGAGGTAAAAATAAAATTATATTTGATCGTAGAATCAATAGGAAGCTGCTGGAGTTGGTGGAATAGGAAATGATAGGATCAGATCTATGTTTTAGGAAAAGCGCTTTGGCAGCTGAGTGGAGGATGGACCGGGGAGACAAGGAGACCAATTAGAAGCCTAATTGTAAATTCATGTTCCTGGTGTCCCCACCACCATCGGGACTCTCTCCTTGGCCTTCTCTTTGCCTCTGCACTGAGCCAGGGCAGGCCTTGTGTGAGTGGAGAAAAAAGGGTTGGATGCAAGAGGTGTGTGTGTGTGGGGGGGGGGGGGTAATGTAACAAGACTTGGCCACTGATTAGACGTGGGCAGGGAAGACAGAGGAGTGGAGGAGATCACTGGTCTGGATCCTCCAACTTAGCGATTTTCAAATTCTCCTTTCCAGGGGGCAGTAATGGGCCCTTTCTGTGTGGGAAACAAACCACCTTTGAAGGTGGGATGAGGGAGCCAGCGATCGCCTGGTGGCCTGGACGTATACCTGCCGGACAGGTGAGTAGCTCAGTTCAATCTGTGACTTGTTGAGAAGGCTTATCTTGGACCCAGCTGATATTCACTCTCTCTTTCCTATTTCTCCTTTTCAATCTCTTTTTAGACCCTTGCCTCCATCATTTTTAGTCCCCTTTTAGACCTCTATCCAGGGCCCCCTCCCTCCTCAGAAGCAAACCCTTCTTTATGTGAGCAAGCTAACAAGGCAGACTCGAGCTTAGATTGGCCAGATCTCTGTTTGAGGGGCACACATTCTAAAGAAAAGCAAGTGTGCACCGTGCCATGAGAAGAGAAGGACCAGAACACTTTAGAGATTAGTGAGACTGGGCAGGGGAGCTGGAGGGTGAGTTTGAAAAACAAAATGCTCAAATGAATCCACAGTTTCTGCTCTGAGTGATCTGCTGCCTTTCAGTATTTTCTTGGTGCTTCTCAAAATTGATGAGCTAGTGACCAGAATGATGAAACTTCAGCACTAGTGTTCTATCATTTTCTCAGTGCCAACCCGTCGTGTCCTGACTTCTGATCGCCTTCTCTGTGTCAGGCTGTTTGGTTTGTCATTGAGACTATGCCCACCCAGAATGTGGCATCTGGGGCATTTCCCACTTATTACACTCCTTATACTTACAATGTTGGACACATAGGTGCTTAGAAAATGTTTGTTTATGGCTTTAATTATGAAGAGCTAAAAGGAGAGTAGACGACATACATACCTTCAAAGAATTTAATAAGGGGGAGAGGACAAATAAAAATTTAAAGGGATAAAAAAAATCTCACCATATGTCTGTATCATGCATAGCAAATTTTAGCTATACACAGATGCTTCTGGTACTGCCGGAGTCGTCGTGGGAGCCAGGTGTGGTTAGTTTGGGAGTAGTTAATAAAGGCATTAAGAATTAAGCTGTGTTTTAAAGGAAGAGAGGAAGATCTGCTTAGCAGATGGAAGGAGGGATGCTGCTGTTCCTGGCTGGGAGAGGTGGAGAAGGTGGACACCAGTGGATAATGAAAAAGGGATGAGGATGAGCAGCCCTACCTTTCACCTGGACCCCACGTTACCCAGCGATCCCCACTTTGTCTCCTCACTTGCTCCAGACTTCTAGCATCCAGTAGCTCCCCCCCCCCCCATTTACCTCCAGGCTTTTTGGATAAACCATTTTATAATGTCATGTTATCCATTCTAGAAATAGATAGGCAGGCAGGCCTCTCTATACCACAGTACCAACTGCTGAAGATAAAAATACAAGACAAGGGGCAGTGGGTAGAGCGCCAGTCCTGAAGTCAGGAGGACCTGCATGCAGATCTGGCCTCAGGCATTTAGCACTTACTAATTGGATGACCCTAGGTAAGTCACTTAAGCCCAAATGCCTGGGCCGAAAATAAATAGAAATACGAGAAAAAAGAAAGACCAGTCCTTGTCCTTAAGGAGCTTATGTTCTCACAGTGAAAGGGCATGTTGGAGGGGGAAAGGAGAAAAAAGATGCTTACACAGGGACAAAGCCAGACAATCAGAGGCTCAACTGGGAGGAGAAAGAAGCATGGCCAGCTTGGGCCTAACCCCCAAAAGGAGGCCTGGGAAGGGACTCCCCAGAGGGAGAAGGGGCCAGTGTGGCAGGGAATGTTCTGGAGTGTGAAGGCAGCTGAGTCATAGTGACAAGGTCCATAGGCTTGCAAAGAGAGATGAACTGTATCTTTCTTGATTCAGCAAGCCTCTTCACAGCAAATCCCTTTCTGGGTATGCTCAGCCTGGTCTTGGTACCTCACTAACTCCTGCTCATCCAGTGTACCTTCTCAGAATGTGGGTGTGTGTTCAAGCTTTCTTAATGAATCTGTAGTGACATAAGCAATGGAAGCATCACTGCTTGTAGGTCTGCCTTTTCTCCTTTCAAATTAGAATCCTCTCCAGGTCGAAAACATACCCTTTGCTTCCTACATAAACCCTAGAACACTGGAAACAGGCATAGTTTCACAAGCAGAATTAGTGTATGTTAGCGTTGGGCAGTTGTTGCCTTCTGAGATCATACTTGGAAATTGTTAATAGATTATCCCTTCGGTTCTTCAGCTTCTCTAGGCTGAAAAATCCCGTTCCCTCAAGCTTTCCTAATTTGCCAGCTTTTTATCAGCTTCACCTTTGATTAGCTGTATGACCTTGAGCTTTCTTTTCTCAAAATTCCTTTAAACTCTCTACATTTTGTTCTAAGACAGATCAATAAGCTATTCTAATAAGAACCCAACCAGTTGGGACAGCTAGGTGGTGCAGTGGATAGAACACCAGCCTTGAAGTCTGGAGGACCTGAGTTCAAATCTGGTCTCAGATACTTAACATTCCCTAGATGTGTAACCCTGGGCAAGTCACTTAACCCCAATTGCCTCAGCAAAAAGCAAAAAAAAAAAAAGTTGGAAGAATGACTTGTTTTTATTTTTAATAATTATGACGAACTTTGTAGTAAACATCACTACAGTTAGGCTTGTTTTGCAACTATTTGCCTTTAAGCGATATAATTTAAGTTCATAAAACTGAACTTTTTAGAGTCACTCTCCACAAGTCTTCATCTAGATTCTCTGTCCATTTGGTCCCCAAACTTGTAAAAGCACATAGTCCAGTGCCTGACACCTAGTAGGTGCTCCACCAATGCTTATGCCCTTCCCTTCATCCTCCCTGCTTGTATGTTGCGTACATGTGCCTTCTGTTCTCCTTTTCTCACCTGGCATTATTTGGTTTGAATATAGTATTATATCTCAATGTTTGACTACAGTAGTGCATCATGACAATGTGACCATCCCCCTGTTGTTGAACATTTATCTGGTGTTTTTTAATCATAAATGATGCTTCTCTTGGGGTCTTTGAATAACACTATTAGGGCCTGTTCTCAATAATAGAAAGTTTAGAAATGAGGGCTTGCTTTTATTTTGGTGTCCCTGGCATTATATGCACTCTGTATGCAGTGGTCACTTATTGAATGTGGGTAGAATCGGTTTCACATTAAAAATAGTCAAAAGGGACTTCTGACATGTGCCCACCCTGTCAGTGGAGAGACAAGGGCCTGGGCCTGTGCTTGCCCAGGATGAAGGAGAGCCCCTCTCCTCTCACAGTGACTAACTACAGCCCTCCTCTGAAGCTCTGTGTCCTCGAGAGGTGCCCATGGCATAGGGGCTCGAGCCCGTGGCTTCTGGCCCCGCTCCTGACAGTGACAACCAAGTGGCTGCTATGACTGCCCAGCCATTGTGCAGGACAGATGGGGCGAGTCACAGAAGTGAATGGCCCACATCTCCAGTGCACAGCTGACTCAAAGCTTATGCTCCTTTGCTTCTAGGCCCCCCATCTCTGTCTCTCTGTCTTTGTCTCTCATAGTCCCTTTTTCTTGTTCTCTCTGTCTCTCCCTGTTGTTATCTGCCCGATTATATGCTCTCAGAAGGGAGGGTCTGCATCTGTCTCGCCTGACTCCTCCAGAACCAAACTTAGAAGGGGTGGTGGTGAGCTGGAAAGTTCCTCCTCAGGGGGGTCCCAGTCTGGCCAGCCCTGAGCCCTGCCTGAACAGAATCCCCTTCACACTTTCCCCAACAAGTGGTCCTTTTCAGTCTTGTCTTGAAAGTCTCTAAAGCAGACAAGTCCTCCATCTCCCAAGACAGGGTCTACTCCTTTTTAGAATTGCTCTCATTGTTAGGAATTATCAGAATCAGAGAGTCCAGATTCTTCATTTTGTGGATGAGGAAATCAGGGCCCAGAGAAGTGAGAAGCCCAGGGCAAGGGTCTAATGGATCCAGTGACAGACTTGCAGTCGGAAATACCTGCGTTCCACCTGCTTCAGAAGCTTGCTAGCGGTGTGATTATTGACCTCTGACTGCTGATAGCCATTCGGGGTCTTGGGAAAGAATTTCAGGGAGCAAGCTGGCTCTCAGGCATTGTGAGCATTGAAAAGCGATGCAGGCTTGGTCCTTAGGGGACCAGCAGCAATCGAGAGAAAGGGTCTCATCTATACAGATTTCTGGGCCAGGGGTCCCCGGGCTGACTTAGTTCATGTGTGGGCAGTTAACTACATTGAACAGAAAAACAGGGGTGCAGGGGACTTGGATCATGATCTCGATAAGCATTTGCCCTAATCCCCCCAAAACAGCCATTGTTCTTGGAAGGAGTTTCTGTTGTTTCTGAGTGGGTTTTCCACAGGGCAGAGTACATGTTCCAATCCTGCCTCAGAAGCTTACAGGCAAGTCACTTCAGTTTCCTCCTCTGTAAACTGGAAGATACAGGGAGCTAACAGACCTTAATAAATACTGGCTCTTGCTGTCATTTTTGTCCATGGTCAGATGGTCCCTTTGAGACAGAACTCTGATCCCCAAGAACACGGGCTGCAGACCTGGAAGGGACCTTGTAGATAATTTGGTCTCCTTGACCCATTTTTCAGAGCAGGACCCAAGGCCCAGCAGGTGACATAGGAGCAGGAAGAGAGCTGTGGATGCCCATGGAGGCCCTTCACTGCCTCTCATCCCCAGGCCCTCTCTGCTTGCTTAAGGCTCACTTTTCCTGCCTCGTCGGTGATAAGAAGCGAGGTTTGCTCCCTGACTCTTGGGCGGCCTCTGTATCGGTCTCAGTCTCAACATCTTAATGGTCATCTATGAGAGAGACCCCCCCCACTCAGCCTGGTATTACTGGGGTGCACAGCACAGGGCAGGGCAGCAATCCCTTTCTCCTCTTCTCACTCCATCTTCCAGATGAATTCATAGCAAACTCTCTGCCTTGTCTATCTTCTGGAAGGTTCCAGCTAAAAGAAAATTCATATTCGGGTGCTTTTTCATTGCCCACCCCCAACCTCTCTCTGATTGTTGCCCCCTGAAAGAGAAGAGAGCCTGTTTAGCCAAAGACACCGTGGCAACCTTTTCCTCGCCATCTCCCATGGGGCACACGCTGAAATTGAATTAGACAGGGATATCAGGCCTGCTCGCTGTGATAACTGAAAGGGTTTTATTTAAAAACACCCTGACATTTGTTCACCCAGTTTCAAATATTTAGCTTTCTCCCCATTCCGTTCCTGGCGGGGGCGACTTTATTAATTGTTGCCTTTGATTCAGAGTTAAAGCTTGAAAACTGTGATAACAGCAATGGTGGCTATTCTCACTGCAGTGCCCACAGCTAAAGGATTTCATTTTCTTAAAGATGTGATGTGTACACTGAGAGTTTATATTTTAAAAAAAGAGAGCTTCTTACGTGAGTACTACCAGCTGTTCCTTCCTGATATGAGGACTATCTGATCTCTCTCTCTGTCTTTCTTTCTCTCTCTCTCTCTCTCTCTCTCTCTCTCTCTCTCTCTCTCTCTCT
>JAJPUD010003021.1:20245-68982 GCA_023553655.1 Myrmecobius fasciatus
CCAGGTCCACAGGAGCTGCCTCCTAGAGTTGAGAAGACTGCTGCTCTGAGTTAAATCGGCCCCCAGACACTCCCCCACTGAGCAATAACAGGCCAGTCACTTAACCTGCTGGTCGCATTTTCCTCATCTGTGAAATGGGAGTAATAGCATCACCTCCCCAGGGCTGTTGATCCTCAGATGCACAGAGATGATATGGGTGAACAGTTGAGCGCAGAGCCTGGCCCAGGGCACGTCCTCAAGTGTTCACTGTTAGTGTGCTTGCCTGGACATGGAGCTAGGGGATGCCCAAGGCAGGCCTTGAACCCTTGAACTTCCAGCTTCCACACCTAGCACAGATGAGAGAGTTCCTTCCTCATCGCTGCCTCATCTCCATTTTTCTTTTCCTGTGTCTGCTGCTACAGTTCCCTTTCCTCTCCTTTTACCTTCACTCATTGTTTCTCTGACCTCTTCATGCTTTCTCTGTCTCTGTGTGTGTCTCTCCCTGTCTCTGTGTCTCTTGTCTCCCTCCCCTTTCCCTCTCCCTCTCTCCCTCCCCCCTCTCTCCTCCTCCCTCCTTCCCTCCCTCTCCTTCTCTCCTTACACCCATTGCCTTCTCTTCCTTTCCTCCTCCTTGTCTCTACCCTACATCTCCTTCCCCTCAGTGCTTTTAGTATTCATCAGCAGACTCTCTTCATTTCTTTTGCTGGCTTTAAGGTTCTTAGATACAGTGCGACTTCATTAATTTGGCCTAATTGGGAGAAAGGGCAGTTTTAATTGAGAAAGAGCTGAGTCAGAGAATTAGCTTTCCGGGGCCCAAAGTGGAGCAGCTGGGATCCTCGTGGGAAGTGCATTCTTTGCCTCAGGAGGACACAGCACAGAACCCAGGGGTGGGGGTGCAGGGGGGGGATCCTTTGCCACCAGGTTGGTTGTCAAGACTCCTTAGGGAAGCCGAGTAGAGATTTGCCCTCCCAGACACCCGGAAATGTCCTCACTGGGAGAAACTAGGAGCCACGTGTGCCCTCAGTTGTTTGGTTTCCAGCTGCGCCCTCATTTATCTCTTCATCCGATGACTGCCCTCTCCCTTGGAGGATGAAGATGGCAGGCTAGCTCGTCTGCCTCACCTTTGAGGTCCTTTCTGCATCTCCATTTTCTTGGTTCCAGTGCAGGGGCAGCTGAGGCCTCTCTGACTGCCCCAGCCAAACCATGAAGTGTCCCCTTTGGCCCTGTCCCCTCCAGCCACCTCCAGGGCCTTAATCCATGGAGAATTCCCCTCTGCTCTTCCTTCTCTCTCTCTCTCCCCAGGGCCTACAGATAGGTTCCCATCTTCCCTGGCCCGAGATTTTGTCTTTTCTGTTAAACTTCTACAAATAGTCACCTCAGCTACTGATGGTCTCGATGGGGGACAAAACTGTGGTTGTCTGACTGCTAAATGCAGCTGTTTCTTAATCGTTCTACTCTTTCTATAGCAGTAACACCTAGCCGCCCCCTCCTTCCAGATACTTTTCTCTCCCTTGCTCACGGGGACTTTGCTCTTTCCTGGTTCTTGTGCTCCCAAGCCGGCCATCCTTCAGTCTCCTTCCCAGCCCCCTGGTTTTGGGCTCTGTCCTCCACCTTTTTCTCCTGGCTGCTGCACTGCCACCCTTAAAATGAGAACCATAATAGTCATAGGGCCAGCCTGGCAGCGAGTTAAAGTACCTCAGGTTCCATCATTCTGTTGGTGATGAAGGGCTCAGCCCCTCAGCAGCCGAGTATGGGATGCGTTCTCTCTGATGTTTGACCTCATAAGGAGAGAACATGGTACGCCTATCAGCTTTAGAGTGACATGTAAATGTTGGGCCTAGACAGCCCCGTGTGTGTGTATGTCTCCATGTCCTCTGCCACCCACTCTGTCCCCTGTGAGGTCATCAGTGTGGTGCCTCCTGCGGTGAGAGCGCCTTCCACTGGAGGCAATGCACATTCTTCTGTCCTGGCCCCATGTGGCCCCGTGCAGCCTTGCCCCGGCCCTGTGCAGTTCTGTCCTGGGCCCATGCAGCCCTACTCTGTGCAGCCCTGTCCTGGCCCCGTGTGGCCCTGCCCCAGTTCTGTCCCAGCTATGAGGTCCTGCCCTGGCCCCATGTGGCCTTGTCCTGTGCAGCCTTGCCCTGACCCTGTGCAGCTCTGTCCTGGGCCCATGCAGCCCTGCTCTGTGCAGCCTTGCCCCAGCCCCGTGTAGCTCTGCCCCAGTTGTGCAGCCTAACCACTACACTACCTGGTGGCTCCTCCAGCCTGCATCTTCCTACCGGTTTATATGTTGTGCACCATCACCCTTTCCCCCAGCAGCCTCTTAACTCTCTGAAAGCCTTATGCAGAGTCAGCATTCAATAAATATCTGTTGAATTGAATTGCACTAAATGGCATCTATCCACAACTTGGACTCTGAGTTCTCCTGCCCCCAACTGACCCTCTTTCTAGCTCCCCTCTTCCCAATGATGGTTGATACTTGGGTGCAAACCTTACATCGCCCAGGACATGTCCCTGCACGCGTGTTCATCTGCCAAGTCCTGTCCATTCTGTCTTCACTCTCTCTCCCTGTCTTGGCCATCATCACCTCTGATCCCCTGAGCTCCCTGCTTCCAACGTCTCTCTTCTCCCACGTGTCATTAAGCTCGGTTACCACAATAATCTCATGATGTACCACTCTTCCCCGGGATCAAAACAAGTTTAGTGGTTCTCTAGTGTCTGCTTGATGAGATGACATTTTAGGTTCCAACCTGCTTGACCAGCCTTAGCTCCCCTTGTTCCCTTCAGGGACTCATTATAGACAGAGTGACCCCTAACCTCAGCCTGCCTGCCCCCTTCTTCCTGTGTCCTCCTCTTCAGACATTGCTTAAAATGTGCTCTGAACTCCTCTCTGCAGGCCCAGCTCAGCCGCTAACTACTTGGTGCAGGGAACTTGCCTTGGTCCCTCAAACTGAAAAATTACCCATCCTGCCCCAGATTTCCTTGGAAATGGCAGAAGTTCCCAAGACACTTTGTCTTGATTTTCTCTTTATTTAGAAGGACACACTATTCTTTTGTAAATCTCAGGTCCAAACATTTCTGAGTTTTGAGAGTTCTTCATTTAAAAAAAATCACTTCTATTTCCATTTCTCCAGGTTTTCCTAAGTCTTGGGTCATAAGTTACATTCTGCTCGTGCCTGACATCTATGCATTTCTCACTGTATATTTGGTGACTAATTTGCAGGCCTTACTATTCAAGTTGAACTATAAGTACTCTGAGATGATTATATTCTCAGAAATGAAGCTGGAGCATTAGGGGACCACTTTGAATAATTTCTGTAGCAGGGTAATTGGTGCTGCAAGGTTATTGTGACCATAATTATTACAACTACATTATGTTTGTTATTAGAATTGTTAAGTAAGCCCTAGGGGCAAAATATATATTTTTAAATGGCAACAGCATCTGTGAATATGAAAATAAACATGTTAGTTCCACAGTTGAAGATTGAGTAGATTGGAAAGAAGGAACAAGTGGATTGGAGAATTGTGGTATTCAGCGAGCCCAGATGGGGTTGGGGACTTAATGGGCAGCTGATTTAGCACAAAGGGTCTGATTTGTGGTGTACCAGCGACACAGACAGATGAGGTAGATTCAAATTCGAGTTCTGCAAGGACCAATGAATGTATTCAAACGGCAGCCATACAATTTAGCCTATCTTGGACAAACAAAGAATGAAGGGAATTTTTGTTCCCCTCTCTCTTTCCACCAGGATGAAGTCGTTTACGTGTTAGAGGGCAGACTTGTTTCAGAAATGCATTTTATTTCTCTGCACAGTGTGAAAAAAAAAAAGAAAAAGAAAGACTATTTTTCTACCTAAACAACCCCAGAAGACAAAACGCAGCATAAACCTGTCTATATCCATCTGAATCTGTACCCAGTGACAAGAATGGGGCCAGTTATTCATTTCAAAGATTCTCCTACTGTGAGCAGCAGCAATTGTGCAATTAAGCAATATTTATTTCTTTCCAAGTCTTTGTTTAACTACTGGCTGATAAAAGTCAGCATTATACTGTACATCAGAGAAATGATTAAAAATTCATTTGATTTCCTGCAGTTTGTATCACATGTGGTTGATGGGGGTAAAATTGGAACACATTAGTGGACAAAATAGCCATTAACAACACGCAGAGGAGGCAGGAGCTGAAATTTGTTCCAATTCTTCTCATGTCTTCCAGACATTAATTACAGCTCTTATATGGAAAAGATTTCAGAATACTGGCTATTTTACTGTTCTGCTCTTTTTCTCCCCCTCCCTCTCATTTTCCTCTTTTTTTTTCCCCCTTTCACGAGACTTAATTGCTACTGACTCCCATCCTTGTTACTGGTGGGCCTGTTATCAATATTATTGATGGAGTTTGAGTTTATCCAACCGAACTGGAGTGACCAGTTTCACGAGCCAATTTCATTACAAAGGGAGCTCAGTACCTGCTTTTGTGGGACTTTGGAGCCGTGACCTGGAAACTTTATGATTTTTTTAAGTAGACAAAGTACACACTCTGACTGTGTATCTCTAGCCAGGAAGAAACCTAAGCCATGGACTTAATTACATGGGGTTTCACTCTTTTGTACTTTGACTTCCCTTGTCACCCATGGGATGATAATAGAGAGGAGATGCCTGTAAAGCATTTCCCAAGACCTTTAGGAAGATCAGGTAAGAAGATGGGAATAGCTGGGAATAGAACAGGGAGTGGAGATGAGAATAGCAGGGGAAACACTCTTTGGAAGGCAGGAATAACAAAGAGAAACAGAAGAGGAGTTTGGAAAAAAAAGAGGATTTTCTTTTTTTTTCTATCTGGGAGTTGGCAAATGACTCAAAGTATTTTCATTTTCTTTGTCTCCTTTGGACCCTTTGTAGCTCAGTGAAGACTAAGACTGTTGAGGGAAGGGTTTGGAGTTTTTTAGACATTTTGGCTTTTGGTTTGGTTTGTTTTGTTTTACATAGTGAATGCTTAATAAATGCTTATTGAATGACTTATCTTTGGATTACACATTCCTAGTAACTTCAAGGTTCCTTTTATGGCCTAGTCTACAGTCTTTTTTTTTTTTTTTAATCAACTATGAGTTGTCTATCGTAAGATGTGCTGCCCAAAACTAGACATTGTCTTACAGGTGTGATTGGATTAGGGCATAATATGAAGCAGATTTGGCCACATTTCCTTCTATTTTTTGTATGTGTGTGGGGAATCGGGGTTACATGACTTGCCCAAGGTCACGAAGTCAGTAAATGTTAAGTAAATAAGTTCAGATTTCAATTCAAGTCATCCTGACTTGGGGACTAGTGCTCTATGCCATCTAACTATCCCCTTTATCTACTTTTGAAGTTGATTTTGGGAACCAAAGGATAGTACATTATAGCCAATCCTATCGAATATCATTCCATTTATAATTGATAATCCCAGCCCAGAATTATTTAGCACTTCGGGATTTACCTTATGATTTTTCTCTTACTGTTCATTGAATTGTTAATACAAAGTATCATCTTGCAATTTTGTGAATAAGGAAACTGAGGTCTAGTTTTTGGCGACTCAGCTAGTATCTTTTTCTTTTCTTTTTTTTTTTAAAACATTTTTATTTAAAGTTTTGAATTCCAAGTTCTGTTCTTCCTCCTCTAACCTGAGACAGTAAGCAATCAAATCTAGTTATACATGTGCATTTCCCTATTAGTCATTTTATATAAGAGGATATCTATAAAATATCAAAAATAAGATGTCCTATCAAATTAAAAAAAGAAAGTAAGTGAAAAGTAGCATCCTTTGGTCTATATTCAGTCATTATTAGTTCTTTCTCTGGAGGCAAGTAGTATGCTTCATGATTAGTCCTTTGGGATCATCTTGGATCATTGTCTTGTTGAGAATAGCCAAGTAAGTCTCTCACGGTTCAATATTGATGTAAATTTGAAAGCTGAGATTTAAAGGTGGGTTCTCTTGTCAGTGCACTACAGCTGTTCCTCCCTATTACGTGTTCCATGAAATGAAATATTTGTTAAACACTTACTCTGTGCAAGGCATATTCTAGGTGCTAAGAAGATGAGAATGGAAAATAGTTGCAGTTCTCACAGGATTTGGATTTTCTTAGAGGGGATCCACTGGGAATAGAGACAGGTAAACTCAAAATATTTGCAAACTAAGTTAACATGGAAATATGCTTTGCATGATCTCACATGTATAATTAAAATCAAATTACTTGGTTTCTTGAGGGATGAGGGAGAGAGAAAATTGAAAACTCAATTAAAAAAAAATAGAGATTATTGGGGCAGCTAGGTGGTTCAGTGGATAGAGCACCAGTCCTGAAGTCAGGAGTATCTGAGTTCAAATCTGGTCTCAGACACTTAACGCTTCCTAGCTGTGTGACCCTAGGCAAGTCATTTACTTGCCTCAGGAAAAAAAATAGATTATTTTTAAAAATTTTTACATGTACTTGGGAAATATCTAAGGAAATAAAATAATTTTAAAGAGAAAAAAGCAAGGCAAAATAAGTTAAAGGGATCTTATAAAGGCCTTGTGGAAATGAATACTAATTAGTTGATTGATTTATAAGGGGCTCTGACTTAGCTTTGAAGGAAGCTAGAAGTGAGGAAGGAGTACATAGTAGGTGCTTAATAAACATTTGTTAAATTGAAAACTTGCTATACCAAGTTAACGATGCAGCCAAATTATTTGCTGTTTTGTTGTTTGGGTTTTTTTTTTTTTTTTAATAAAAATTTGATCTATACCAGTGATGTAAGAGAGCATCTTTAATTCAAGGGAAAGACAAGCATCCTTCTTCTGAAAGCCAGGTCTAAACCTTATCCTGCAGCACTCCCGCCTTGAGATGTCTGATGGGCTCTAAGTCTGAGTATCCAGATTTCTAGTTTGCAGGTTGAGGTTTCTGGCTGCCTGGTGCCTCTAAGGAAGGACTGCTGTGTCCTTAAAAGGTTCCTGTGTTCTCCCTCTGCCTGTTTCTCCCCCTCCTTCCTTCTGAAGACACCATTGTTCTCATGTAAAATGCCAAAGGGGTTATTCCTGCTCCAGTCTATTTTGATTGCCCTTCTCCTCAACATCCAAGGATCAATAAACTCGAGGGGGGGGGAAGAGGGAAGAGGAGGGAGCTGTGAAGTCAAGTATAGCCTCACAAATAATGACATTTGATTGTGGTCCTCCGAGCCTGCCAGGCAGCCATCGATCCCTTCTGCTTGAGAGCCGATAGAGACTTTTCGATTTGCCCCCTCTTTCCAGGCCCTTCCAGACAGTTAACACATTAGAAGCGATTTTTGTTCAGTGGGGCTGACGCAGCTGCCAAGGCTGACTAAGTGCGGCCCTTTCTCATGTCTGCCCTTCTCCGAAGGCCTCAGGAGCTCCCAAGGGCAGCTGGGAGGAGGCTCTGGGATGATGCCTCATCCCATGGCATCCCCTGCCATCCCAGGAGGATTCTTGACGTGTGTGGTCTTCCCTTTGGCGCCTGGAGACATTGACTCACACACAAAAGGTCCAGTGTCTGCCCCAGTACATGGTGCTATGGCTGGAGCTTGGTCTCAGTGCCCAGAGGAAGCGGGCTCTCACATCTGTACTGGCATCCTGGCATTAAATGGTTCCTGCACTCTGGAGATGAGTGAACACAGGCCGGGCAGTCCTGAGCAGTTTGTCTGAAGGAGAGCGGCTGAAAAATGAGGTCTTGTATGATAACCAGGAACCCTTGGAAGCTCTCTGGGCTAGACTGCCTTCCGGTTTTTCTTGGGGTAACCGGTGAGCTTTCTGTCCTTCCTGTGGGGGCCATTTTCTAACAGAGCTCAGAAAGTCAGGGATCTTTTACCCATCAGTGAGCATTATTCAGTGTTTGTGGTGTGCTGAGCTGATTTGGGTTACAGACATCCTTCTTCTCTGCCCTTTCTCCTCTCTCACCTCCAGCCTGCTGACCTGTCACTCACCTTGGGCAGCCCATGTCACTCCTCAGGAAAGGATTGGACCACATCCGAGGCCTCCTTCCAGCTCCAAGGCTGTGATCCCCTGAGGTCAAACCATCATCATGTTATATGTCACCTTCATCATGGCCAGTGTTCCCAGTTTGCCTAAACACCTGTCTCCCGGGCAGCAGGCTCATGGGATCATCTCAGCATATCCATGACTTTCTGCCATGCTCCCTTCTGTCCCAGACTAGCAGGGATGGAAGAAGAGTGATGGATCTTCTCCAGATGCAGCCCAAGCTGTGATCGATGTCTGCTCATGCTCTCCCTTCTGCCTAGAACATCATCCCTGCTCTCCCCATTTCTGCCTGCTGTCATTCTAGCCAAACTTTGAGGTCCAGAGAAGATACTTCCCTGTTAAAAGCTTCCTTCATTATTGCTATGGCTCATTCATTCAGTCACGTCTGACTCTTTGGGACCCTGTGAACTCTACTGTCCATGAGGTTTTCTTGGCAAGGATGGCAAGTGGTTTGCCACTCCACACCAAAAATGACCTCTCCTTCACTCTAATGTCCCCTAACACTTTATACCTCAAATCTGTAAGTTCAGAGACCTTAGAAATCAACCAGCTCCCTTCCTTGGGAAGGGAAACCGAGGTCCAGCCAAGTTCAAATGGCTTCTTTGGGCTAGCACGGTCTTAGATAAAGCTTGCATTTGAACCCCAGGCTGCCTGACTCAGAAATCCAGGCATTCCTTCTGCCTCCCCTGCTGCATCTCATTATTGTACTTTACTATTCTGCTCAACATTTTAGTTATTAATATTTGTCTGGACTGTCAGCACTTGTGGAGGACAGGGCTTCTATCCATTTTCATGTCAGACCTATTGCCTGGCGGAAAGCCTTGTTCCTCAGTAGACAATCTAATGGTATTTCGGGCTAGAAAGGACCTTGGAGAGCATCTCGACTCATTCCCCCCACCCATCCCCTTCATAGAGGAACAAACAAAAGGTCTGGATTTTTGAGCGAATGACTCTTCTTTAAAGGACATTTCTCCCTTGTTCAGAGACCTCCAGCAGGGCCCCATCCAACATGTTCAGCTTTATGTACCTTTCTAACAATTAGCTCCTCCTTCCAGCAGAGCTGTATCTTGCTCATTGGGTTCCTCCTTGACCAGAATCTCTTCTCTTTCCTCTCAAATAGCTTTTCTCTTTCCCTCTCCTTCTCAGAATCCCTAAAGAAGTAGCTGTGTGATGCTGGCAAGGCACTTGACTTCCATCGGCCTTCATTTCCTCTAAAAGGAGGGTCTTAATAGCCCCTATTTCTAAGATTGTAGTGAGGACAAAATGAAATAATATTTATAGTGTTCAACACAGCTTCTGGCACATAGTAAAGACATATGAAGCTAGTATCTTCATTATTGTAATTCATAAAGTACTTAGCTCCAAAGTTGTTGTGAGGATCAAATGAAATAAGATTTGTAAAGCACTTAGCCCAGTGCCTGGCACATAGTAAGCACTTAATAAAGGCTTATTTCCTTCTTTCCTTCCTTCCTTCCTTCCTTTTCCCTTCCTTCCTGCTTTCCTTATTTCCTTTCTCTTCTTCCTCCCTTCCTCCCTCTCCTTCCCTTTTCTTTCCCTCCTTCCCTCTCTCCCTTCTTGTTTGCCTTTTTTTTCTTCTTTCCTTCCTTCCTTCCCTCTCTCTCTGCCTTCTTCTCTCCTTTGCTTCCTTTCTTCCTTCTCTCCCTCTGTTTCTCCCTCCCTCCCTCCTTTCCTTCCTTCCTCCCTAATTTGTTAATTAAAATACAAGACAGTAGGCCAAAGGATCCTTCTCTTGGGTCCCCCACATTTCTTTATCCCTAGGAGAGCTGAGCTATGACAGTTTGTGAAGAGGGTGATGGGTTTAAAGGTAGGGAACCCAGATTTGAGGACTAGCCTCAACCCTCAGCACTGGTGTGACTAAGGGCCAGTCATTTGCTGATCTGGGCCTCGGGTCACTCACCAATAAATCATGATTTTTGGTCAGGATGCCCCCTTAGAGTTCTCAGAAACTTTGGGGATCTTTAGATTCTGAGCCCCCTTGGGGGTCTAGGAATTATAATCCAAAAGACATGGCCTCCTTAGATAGTGCCTCCTGAACTTTTTACTGATGAGGAGACCAAGGTCAGAGAAGAACAGGGATTTTGTTTTCTGCTCCCACTTTCTGCTCTTAGCCATCAGGACATGAATAACCCTAGGAAATTATCTGAAGCTGTTTGTGTGACTCTCCTTACATGACAAGAGAGGGGGGAGGAAGGGCCTGTAAACAGAAACAGATCAGACACTAATGCCCAAGAGAGGACAAGGTCTTCCCTCAGACTACAGTATTTGTGAGAGAGAAATCCTGTACCAATTAGCAGGCATCTTAATTAAATAGCTTATTTGATTTGCATCCAAATTATAATTTGTACATTCAGCCTTGGCTTTGATATCTCTCTGTTAACCGCTCAGCTTCCTTTTGCATTAAATTCTGCTATTTCCCTCCACTATTCAATCTTTATTTGTTCTCCAGAGCCCCGACTACCAAAAGGGGAAAAGGTCGTCCATTTTTGTATCCATTTAAAATCCATCATCGGCCCCCTGTCCAACCTATCACGCTAGCCCCCTGATTTTTCCAGCCACTGATTCAGGAATCCATAGCTCAGTGCAGATAAATGGGATTTCATGGGCTTTTCACCTTCTTGCTTTATTGAAAAGCAGAATATTAACTGCTCCACTGACCAGCTGTCCATTTAAAAACACAGGATATTTTAGAAAATTGTTTGCCAATCACATCCCACTAGCTTCTACCGAAAGCATTGTGGTGGTTTTTGCTTTATGAGTACATGCTGCAGCTGCTTCACCCCCATCACCCTGAACCCCCCATTTAAGTATTACCACTTACCACATGTCAGGTTAGCAGTTCATTCCCTCTTGGGGTAACAGACTATAATAAGTAGTTTATGGTGTAAGCTGAAATTGTTACAAATAAAAAAAAAAAGACAGCTTTAAAAAAACTCTCCAAGTTGCCAGCTCTCGGTAAGCCCAGGGACCCCTCTTTGCATGTTCAATTCTCTTCCAAGGTATTAGCAGGCTTAGATTTCTGGGGGCTTTTTCCCTTTCCCAGAATAAGTATCATTCTCATAAAGCGTGAGCTCAGAGGTTAAACTTTTCAGGTGCCAGAAAACAAATATATCAAGCTTATCTTCTATTGGGTGTGGGAGATAGCCCCTCGAAAGGCATTAAGAAGCATCATATCCCCATTAGAGAGGTCGGTCCCAGGGGGCACGCGGGGCTCAGAACAAACCAAATTTGCTCTTTTTCAGTCTCGCTCAACTCTCAGATGTTTTTAATATACCTGAAAGCCCTGTAGAATGACCATCCAGGGTTACCTCAAAGGGGAAAATAGTCAAAGGCCAACAGGTAATTTGAAGATGCTGTATGCAAGGGGCCCTGAGGATTAAAGGGACAGAGAGGGGGACTCAGAGTATGGGCTGATGTTATGTGTCTGTGAAGCTAAGACCATCTTTTTAGTGCCAGTTGGTGGGAGCTCCTTCCTCCTCTCCTGACTGCGTCCTCCCTGAATCGGGGTCCCCCTCCTTGGGATGGGGGCTTTTCCCAAGCGCCCGGAAGTTTCCATTCTTCCCATCCCAGTTTTACTTACACCATGGCTGTTTGTTTGTTAAAGAGTCCCACCTCTGAGGCTTTAAAGACCATAAAAATGATCCAGTTTCCTGGGTCCAGTAACATTGCACCCCAAAGGCTGTGAAACTACTCATAGCCTAAGTTAGAATGGGCTTGAAGCAGGCATGAGGTCAGGCAACAGCACATCTCAGTCAGTAAATGCAGAGTTCCATCAGCAGCAGGATTCAGGGTGCTGATGCTCCCTGGACCTCCTGATGTGGGGCAGGAGATTGGTCTAGGGCCTCAGAGGTCTGGGTTCCTCTCTGGCTGTATCACCAAGGCCTTGGTCTCTGCCTTCTGTCAAGTCCTAATAGATATGAACACAGGCTATGACAGCAATAATAAATGAATGATCATAGTAGCTAATATTTATATGGCACTTGCTGTGTCAGGCACTGGGCTGAGTGCTCTGTGATCTCATTTGATCTCACAACAACCCTGGACATAGGTGCTGTGACTGTCCCATTTTACAGGCAAACATGGAGGTAAACTGACTTGGCCAGGGTCACACAGCTGGTAAGTGTCTGGGCTCAGGTTTTCTGTAGTCTGTCCACTGTGACACCTACAAATAGTAGCTAACATTCTGTGGCGTTTTCAAGTTTGCAAAGTCTCTCTGGATGTTCAAGTTGGGTCCTGTTATTACCCCCCATTTTACAAAAGAGGAAACTGAGATTAAGAGAGTTAAAGTATCATGTCAAGTATCATACAGTGAGGAAATAATTTGAATTCAAGTCTTCCTAATTCTCAAGCCCAGAGCTCTTGCTCTACAAATCCTTAATAGGGATTAACTCAAACTCCTTCCCTTTCCTTTCCCTCCTCTATTGTTCCTTTCCCTCCCATCCCTTTCCCCCTCCTCTCTCAGGCTGGGTCAGTTAAACTGATCTCTCACCCTGGGACAGTCTTAATCTCTAAAGTGAAGGATGCCAGATTCTCCTGCACCAGTCCCCTCCATCTTGTCCTCTCTGCCTCCTGGATGGCAAGGATGGTAAAGGAAGGTCTCCATAATAGGTCAGGGATCTTTTCTTTTTTTTTCTCTTTCAATCAAGGCTGAGAAAAATTGAGAATCGTGGGACTTGGATGCATTTTTTTTTGTCTTTTCCTGGGTAATTTGACACACAACAAAGGAAGCCTCCTCCTTCAAATCAAAACCTCTTTCAACCTGTTGTCTCCCTTGCAGGGTATTGATTTCTGCCCTGGGCAGAATATCTCTGGAGTTACCACCCACAGCCAAGAGGAACATACAAAATTGCCCCTGCTTTTCCATTTGGGAAGAGATCCAGGGGAGAAATATCCCATCAGGTAAGCTCTTTTTAAAAAATTTTACCAAAATTTTGTACCCTTTGTCTTCTTGTCTTCTTCTTCTTGTCTCATTTCTGCTGCCTCCAAATGGTGTTGGAAAGACAAGCAAATGAAATTAATTGGGACTGTTCTGCTAGTAAGGGCGCTTCAGGAAGACCTGAATTCCAGTCCTCCCTCGAGCATTTAATGACTATGGGACCCTTTTATCCTTGGACCAGAGGGCTCCTCAGGGGTCAGTTCTCTGCTGCTAAGAAGGGTTACAACTCAAGGAGGACCCACAGTGGCCCATCCTTGTCGAGAGGAGCGATGGATGGCACAGTGTTCTGTGGTACCTACCATGGGAGGGCTCCTTATTCATAAAATGGGAATGATGGTATTCCCATTTTCAATATTTACATATTGTTTTGAAGATCAAATCAGATAAAGCTCATAAAGTGTTTTGCAGATCTTAAAGCATTATATAAATATGTTATAGTGTTACTATGCTATTGGTCATTGAGTATTAGAAAACTAGATTCAGGACTCTGTATTAAGGAACATCATCTCTGTGATTTCTTTCTCCTCTTGGAGAAGGAAAAACCTTATCTTTTGGTCTTCAAGATCCTTTTAGGATAACCTGCCCCAATCGATTCTTGTGTCTTTGTTGCTTTTAGTATGGTTTTTAATACTCACATTAATAGAGTGCTTTCCTCACCCCACCTCTGTGAGGTGGATGGCACGTGTATCCTTAGCTCCATTTTATAGATGAGGATGCTGAGGGTAAAGTGACCTGCCTCAGACTGAGGTGGGTGTTGGGCCCAGTCTTCCTCAGAGCTGCCAGAGGACAGAGGGTATTGAATTAAGTCAGGGAGCGATGAATTCAAGGTGCTCTCTCTCTACCTCTCCCCATGGAAATATGGTCTAAGAAAGGGCCCTGGGTTTGGCAGCTGAAAATCTGGGTTCAAGTCCTGCCCAGACTTTCAGTAACAGATGCAAACTATCACTCAGAACCATGGCCTGAGACCTTGGTTGAAGAAACAAAAGCCTTCAGTTTCTCCCTCACAAAATCAAAGAACCTGGGCCAGGCTCAGTTGGAGTAGGCCTCAGGAAGCAGCCCAACATGGCGCCCTGGCCTGCGAGGAGAGCTCTGCTTTTTAAAATTCACTTCCCAAAGGCCTGAATTTCCAGAACTATGAATTTGTCTGATAACAAAGGCGATAGCTTATTGTGCGACATAACTCAGGTCCGTTATCTCTGGCAGGTAGTGAGGCATAACACTAACTATTAATTGGATCTGTGAGGTCCAAATACATCGCCCCCATCCTTTATGGGGAAAGTGAAGCAGAGAAATCTCAAATGATCTGGACAAAAGAAAAATCCTCTGAAGGGCGCTGGGCTCCAGTAACAAGGTCCAGCCAAGTGTGACTCAATAAAAAAAAAAGGATATATTGTGAGGAAGGCACAGAAGATAAACAGTTCCCATCAATTAGAGCACCAACTGGAAACTCAAGAGGCAGCTCTCCGTGGCTCCCAGAGTAGGTGCTCCAGGAAGCTGGGCCATTGCTTGGGGGAGGTCTACAAGCATCCTCTGCGGGTGGTCCTTTAGTTGTAACCTTCCTTAGCAACAGAGAACTGACCCCTGAGGAGCCCTCTGGTCCTAAGAGGCTTTCAAGTGTGCATGGATTTAGTTACCCACCTTCTGGCACAAAGAGGGCACAGGTCTCCCCCAAGACAGACCCACCATGGGAGGGTAACAGAGTGAATTGGCGTCGGACGTCTGATGACCAGACTGGTCCCATCCCTGCATTCATGAGATGCTGACCCTTTGTTCGGAGGCAGAAAAACCCAAACTTGTTCTGAGCATTTCCCCACTCCCCAAAGAAACCTTGTCAGCTTTGACCTTGGGCTAAGCCCTCCATAAATGTCTGGAACTAAATTTGACTCAGACCTTTTTCTCAATTGTTATTCTGAGACCTGCCATTTTGTTGCCGTGTAATTGCTGAGCTTTGGGGGAGAGAGCGGCCCCCAGTAAGGCTCTTTTAACTGAAGGCTTCATGCACACGGGTCTGACCACCCATGGTGGGCAGGAACAAAACCCCCATTTCTTTCTGGCATAGTATGGCTGGCAGGACCAACCGAGAGATGGAAGAGGAGGTGGCCTCTGTGCCTGCCCTCTCATCAGGGCCATGAGGACAGAAGGGCTTTTCGTGGCCACCCCAAGTCCACCAGGGTTTTGGTTATCCCCTGTAACTCACCCACTCCCCTCTCCAGCCACGCTGGGCAGCCACAGGCACTATACCCCATGTTGGAAAGCCCCTTTGCCATCTGTTTGTTGAGCTCCCTGGTGTCCTGGATGTAGAACTCCAACTCTGTCTTAAAACAGTTTGGGAATGCCTCTTTTTTAGAGATTTTAACGCCATTTCTTTCGATTCTCGCCGCTTTGTCTCTTTCAAACAAACCCTGCTTCGTTTTGCCAGGGCACTCGCTAGCCATCACCTTTAGAAGTAAGTGTAAAGAAAAATGGGAAGCAATGAAGCATCTTAATTTCCCTTTGAAGGACTCACAATTAGTAACAAGCCTGCACTGGAGACCTCAGAGCTCAGGACCACATGGCGATGAGGTTTGGAAGATTAAAATGAAATTGTGGGAGCAGGAAAAAGCAATATGTGAAAGGCCGAGTTTCCCTCTGCCCCCCTTCCCCTCCTCGTTAACCTCCCCCAACAGGAATGTCACTGTCGGGCTTGGATGGCGGTGTTAATAACGCAGCAGGCTCCACATTGAGTTGTTTGGAGGAGGAGGAGAGCCGAGCAGATTGCCAAAGCCCAATTACATTAAATGAACGGAGCCCGAGCCACACCTGGGACTGGGACTGAGGGCTTGCAGCCCAGGCCTGATTGGCTCTCCGGGGACTACCTAGAGGTTAAAAGTGTCAATTAATGTAATGACCTGGACTCAGTCCACTCAGTTCCGCTGTTCAGTGCATGGAATAATTTTGTGTACACGGGGGATTTTTTTTTCCCCATAACTCCTCTCAGCAACACCTGTTCACCCTTTTTCTCTGGTTCTCTTTTTTTTTTTTTATTGCTATTCCTGCCTCTCCTTCAGCTGGCTGTTGTGATAGAATATAAAATTCCAACTTTCCCTGGGGGAGCTGCAGTTGAAAATCTTTAGTCATTGAGGTTCAGACACCTTCAGGATCTGAAAATGTATCATTATTTTTAAAACCAATTCTGCAGAGAAAGATGACCCTTTAAAAGGCCAAGAACCCCGAGGCTTACTGGTAGTTTTAAGTTTAGTTGCAAAGAGACTTTATCTGCTAAAGCTTCAGTCTTGCATTTCCCACTGAAGTCAAACAAAAGTAATTTGGGCCTCATTAGCCCCTTTCCCCTTTCTCTGTATGACATATAATAATGCACATTTTATTCTCTACAAATATTATATTGTTATATTACATTTTATTATTTCTCTTTTGGGTGAGCCTATCTGAACAAGAGCACAAGTACAAAGTGAGATAGCATGCTGCCTTATTACATGTATATGCTATATCATCTCATGTCATATCATTCACTCTTTGAATTGACCCTATCTGAGCAACAGCACAAGGATGAAATGGGATACGATCCTACCTTAAGGTACTCTGGACTACTTGGTGAAGAACTTACACTGAAAGCAGTGACTCAGGTGTTGCCCTTTGGTTAGCAGGTATAAATATCTATTCCTTTGACCATTCTCCTGATAAAGACCTCTCACTCTGTAGCTGAGTAAATAAAACCCAGACAGTTTCTTTAGCTGCCAGCCCTGTTCTCACTGTAGTTTACAAAGCAGTGGGCCCATGTTGGCCATCATATTATGAACTGATCTATTGAATTGTGGTTAAAAATGAGTTATGCAAGCATATTTAAATATATTATACAATGTTTTTATGTCTGTGTTTAGAGAATGTGACAGGATGTACTTAAGTTTTTAAAACAAATCATGAAACTATTGTCAAGATAAGTAGTGACTAACCAATCTTTTATGGACCATTTCAACAGAGTGAATGAAATCTAATTTAAATCTAATGAAATCTTGTCAGGATCAACAAAATGGGAGAAAGCTTCCTTCTCATTCCCATGTCTCCAAGTGCAAGAAGGCAGTGGTATTGCTGTATTTTGTCCATCAGAAATGGAAGCAGGGATTAGTTGTGGCTTCAGGAGAGTCCAGACCAGTTTTTGTAGGTAGCTGGAAACCATAGTAAATTTAATGAACAGCCCAGTGAATGCAAAAATGTAAAGCAATCTCAACCCCAAGCTCTTTATGGACAGGTGCTTGGTAAACATTTGTCAAATGCATTATAGTGCCTTGGGAACAGGGTGGGCTCCCCCATCATTGAGGGTTTTCAGGTAGAAACTAGATGACCACTCATTGGGCATGGAGAATAATATCAATCCCTCTTGGATACCTTATGGTAGAAACTCAATGATCAATGAGTTTTTTCCAACTCTCAATTTCTTAGATTCTCCAGAACGGGGATGGCATTTTACTAAGGAAATCACCATAAGGGCCAACAAGGGAAAAAAATGAAGAAATAGGAAACTGAGAATGTTAAACAAAACTAATTAGGTGAAAGCCTTATATAAGCTGGAGAAGAATATAATAATAAAGCCTGCATCACATCACCATCCTAGGCCAAAGACTAAACAAACAAACAAAAAACTGCTATTTATATAAGTGAAGGAAAATCACTACACTCTGAAGTACTCAAGGAAGCCTTGATACAGGCATCACTAATTGGGAGCCATGATAGTATTTCAGCAAATTAAGAAGTATTAAGTGCCTAATATGTTTCAGGTATTGTGCTAGATGCTACGGATAGACTAAAATGAAGCCATCCTTCCCCTTGAGAAGCTTATAGTCTAACCACTTTAGAAGCTCATAATTCCTGCTTTGAATAAGGGAGTAAGTGATTTGAAATTTTAATTAGTATTTTCCCCAATTACATGTAAAAACAATTTTCAACATCCATTTTAAAAATTTAGTTCCAGTTTCTCTCCCTTCCTTCTCACTCTTCTCATTGAAAAGGCAAGCAATTTGATGTAGGTTACACATGTGTAGTCATACACAATATAATTCCATATTAGTCATGCTGTAAAAGAAAATATAGACCAAAATAAAAGACCTGAGAAAATTAAAGAAAGTAAAAAAAAAAAGTATGCTTCAATCTGTCTTCAGACTTTTATCAGTTCTTCCTCTGGGGATGGACAGCATTTTAAGTCCTTCAGGGTTGTCTTGGGTCATTGTATTGCTGAGAATACCTAAATCATTCACAGCTGATCATAATACAACATCATTTTTACTATGTCCGATGTTCTTCTGTTTCTCTTCATTTCACTTTGCTTCAGTTCATGTGAGTCTTTTGAGAGCATCTTGCTCATCATTTCTTTTGCACTGTAGCATTAAGAGAGTGATTTGAAAGGGATACTTAAAGGTAGATTAATTAATAGTGGAAGGAAAAGAATCAAAAATGCTAATGAAGAGACTTCCAGTAATAATTCTAGATGGGAGGGGATAATGGCCCAAACTAGCAGTGGAAATGATATGGAGGAAAGGATGAGATGTCAGAGCCATTTCACAGGAAAAAAATTGTTAAGATAGGTGAGGGTGATGTATAAGGAAACAGCTTTCTTCTTTCCCACATTAAAATTGTCTATTTGAATAAAGTAAATTAATGTAACTGTTTAATCTAGTGAGATTCAGGAGTCTCATTCCCCCTGGGTGAGGAGATGCTAGAATGATGGATTATCAAAGAAAATCTGGGAAAGGGGACCGAGCTGCTAACCTGAGCTTAGGGCAGAGCTTATGTTCTGCCCAGGAGGTAAGCTGAAGGCATCTCATACAGGAGTCGGAAACTTAGGAGACGTGCACTTTGAAACTTCTCTGAGGCCTTTAAACATCCCTCTGCCCTTCACTTCTCTGTGACACTGGGCAAGTCACTCCAGTGCTAGAACTTCTTCACTGGTAGAATTGAGAGACAGAGCTAAATGATTTCTGAATTCTCCTTCAATTAAAACCCCACGATCTTGTCATTCAAATCAGCAGGAAGTAGAACATGAATTCCATTCCTATGTGTTCAGATCAGTTGGCATGTGTCATGGAGTGTTCAAAGAGCTGTCTGAATTTACCAAAAAACAATGTATTTGAGAATCCTTAGATTACTGTTCTTAAATAATAAAGAGGGACGGCTAGGTGGCACAGTGGATAGAGCACCAGCCCTGAAGTCAGGAGGATCTGAGTTCAAGTGTGGACTAGATTCTTAATACTTCATAGCTATGTGAGACCTTGGGCAAATCACTTAACCCCAATCGCCTCAGCAGAAAAAAACAAACAAACAAACAAAAAGAATAAAGACAGGTTGAATTTAAGTCCTTTTTTTAAAAAAAAAAAAGAGGGACAATCTCATATATGTTAGATGAATCAGCTTATCTTTGATACCTCCTCATACCTGTGGTTTAGGGTGGCAAATGTCTGACAGCTCCCCTCAGAGACTAAGTGGCCCCAAACCCATTTATTTTGTGGTGTGAGTAAAACCTGGCAGCAGAATATTGGAGTGGTAACTGACCAAACCATGTTCTGGTCCAAAAATTCTCTCCCCTTTCTCTGCCAGTTACCTTGTGCCCATCTCTCCACTCTCCTTCTCTTGGAATACTGCCTAATAGATATGATATTTATAGAGCTTACTGGAAGCTGCTTACCCATTGCTGGCCTCCAAACTTATTTTGGTTTTTTGTCAAGAAGGACTTGAACCAGATAATTAGAGCCACTGCTCATTAGAGGGTTAATACAAGAATCAGTATTATCCTAGCAATTCTTTTTAGACCCAGAAACAAGTCATTTTTTGGATTTCTCCACACACATGCACATTGATATATACAAGCACTTCTCAGACTAGGGATTGCACTTGATGGGCAAAGTGAAATCCCTAGTCTGACAAGTGCTTAGAACATTACCAATTATACAAAATTAGTATAAGCCACTTAAACATAGACTTGTCTAAATAGAGGGGGTTCACAAGGTTAGAACTATCTCTTACTCTTAGTGAAAATTAGTGGAAACTTAGATGTTCCCTTGAGCCTTCAAACTAAATCCATTTGGAGACTAATATTCTCCAGCTTTCTCTCTAGCTAAGGATGGGAAGGATGGCATGAGATGCTTTGATTCTCAAGAAGATCAGCCCATTTCCCCTTGGATCCTCAGGGTAAGGAACTAGACTAGGTCTGGGAGACTTACAGTGAGACACAAAGGAGACCCTGAAAACTGGGTAGCTCTTGGACCTGCTTTAAGGTAGTCTGTTGGCTCTGAAACTCTTAGACCTTCATGGCCCAGGGGATGGGAAATCATTTAATCTTCAAAACTTATCCAGATGGGTTCTTGGGACCCTTTAATATTCTTCAGATTGTCCCAGACCAATATTTGGCATGTACCCAATTTGAGCTCTTCAAGTGAAATGGCACTATTCTCCAGAAGACAGAAGGCATGGGAGAAAAGCGTTCAATAACAGACTGTAAATCCTTAGCCTATCAGATCAGACCCTCCTGAGCTGCCAGCACATAAAAGAACAAATTGTCCTCGAGATCTGACCCTGAGGAGAGTCTTAGAGACCTTTATACCTCCTTGAGTAGCATCCTTTCATCCTTTCTTCTACTCCCTGTGAGCCTAGAGTTCCAGACTCTCTTTTGGGATCACTTCCATAGCTTTCAAATCCATATCTCTGGTCCTGAACTCCAGACATGGGTCATTTTCCTTTGGATATCATTTTCCTGACTTTGCCACTTTATCAGTGGTATGCATCCTCTCCTAGGCACTCATGTTTATAACCTCAGAATCATCTTTCATTCCTTGGCTACATCATGTAGTGAAAAGAAGTTTGGTTTGGAGTCAGGAAGCCTGGGGTTCGACCATTAACTGTATATTAATCTGTAGCCTTGGGTTAGATGCTGACCATCTTTGAACCTCAGTTCCCTTATTGAGAAAACAAGAGCTTATGTTATCCCCATCTCACAGGGTTCTTGTGTGAATCAAATAAGATAATTAAAATATAAAGCACTTTTTAAAATTATAAAGTACTACATACATTTTAGCCTACATTTTTATTAACCTCACTTTATATATATTTTAGTCTCATCAGTTCTTTGCAGTATCTCTTTGGATAACCTTAGTTAAGTGTGTGATGATTGTCAGTAGCTTTTTTGATTTATGTCTCTGCCCCCAGCTTGGTCTTCCTAAAACAATACTCTCATCAGGTTATTCCCCTGTTCAAAATACTTAACTCATTCCCTACGAAGGTTCTGTGAAAAATTCATATTCTAAAAGAGAGTTTGACAAAATATAATACCCATTTACTATACTATCAATTCTATGGAGCACAGGCATATAAGAATCATTTTAATATAATAAAAATATCTAAAATCAAAAGCTAGCATTATTTGCAGTATGACATTAAATTTTCTCAATAAAATTAGAGTAAGACAAGGATACCTTCTCTCCTCACTGTTTTTTGACCCACTTCTAAAAATGCTGGTGTTAACAATGAAACTAGAGAAAGAAATTAAAGGCCTATTGGCAGAGGTGATAAAATTATCCTTATTTACTGCAAATATGGTGGTTAGAAACATCTAGAGAATCAGCCATGCAACTATTGAGACAACAGCTTCTATAAAATTGCTGTTCAGTCATTTTTCAATTGTGTCCAACTCTTGGAGAACCCATATGGAGTTTTCTTGGCAAAGTTACTGGAGTGGTTTGTCATTCCTTCCTCCAATCCAGAAACTGAGGCAAATGGGCCTAAATGATTTGCTCAGGGTCACACATCTAGTAGTATCTGAGGCCAGATTTGAACTCAGGAAGAAGAGTCCTGATTCCATACCTAGCATTCTATCCATTATAACACCTAGCTGCTAGTAAAATTGGACACTACAAAATAAGTCTGCAAAAATAAACAGGATTTCTGCATAGTCCTAATTGAACTTAGGAGGAGATAATGGAAATAAAATCCTATTCAAAATCACTACAAAACATAGAAAAGAATCCAGAATTAGTCTATCAAAGCACATTTAATACTTATTAAAAATGCTATTACAGAGCTTTTCTCGTAGAAATAAAGAATGGTTTAAGTAACTGAAGGAATGTTTGTAGTTCATAGTTCAGCTGTACCAATATATTAAAAAATGATACTTCCTAAATTAATTTTACAGATTTATCATTATACTAGTCAACTACACAAGTGGGGCATTTTATAGAGCTAGACAAAATACAAACAAAATACAAACAATCTCAAGAGAAGTCATGAAAAAAGTTGAAATGAGGAGAGAATACTCCTCCACTTAAATTATGTAGCAGTAATCATCAAACCTTTGTAGTAATGATTAAAGATTAAATTAAGTAGATCAGTAAACCAATGAAGAACCAGAAATAATCAACTCTATAGTCCAGTTTTTGATAGATCAGAGAACATATGTGGAAGAACTCTTCATGTGATAAGAACCTGTTTGGCAAACTAAAAATCAGTTTGACAGAAATTAGATCTAAACCATCATCTTATACCAAAATAAAAGTGTAAAAATAGATATGAAACTTGAAAATAAAAGGTCACACCAAAAAAAGAAATAAATTACATTATTTTGTTACATGATTTTATTTAAATAAAATTAAAAGAGCCAGGTCAGAGACCTTTCCTAGTTCTAGCTAAAGAGAGAATGTTTAACCATCCAAAGGATAGAGAGGATCACAAAAGATTAAATGCCTCATTTCTATTACATGAAATTCAAAAGCTTTTGCATGAACAAAATCAGCTGATATTGAAGGGTGTGAAAGGAAGTTGATTGATTGGCAGGAACAGAAGATTCATCTGATAATTATTGACTAAGGGAATTAATATCAACATATAAGCCATTACCCAGTAGGCAAAAAGTGCTCAAAAGAAATACAAACTATTAAGTACCACATAAAGGACTGCTTCAGTACACTAATAATAAGAGAAATACAAATCAAATCAACTCTTGAGGTTTCCCCTCACACCCAGCAGATTGGCAAAGATGCCCCCAAAAATTGAAATAGTTTGTATTAGAGGGACTGCAGAATGACAGGGTCAATTAATAACACTGTTGTCGAAGCTGTGAGTTGGTTCAGCTGTTGTAGAAAATCATTAGGAATTATGCTTTAAAAAAAAAAAAAGACCAGACTGTCTGAACTCTTTGATCCTACTACTATACATCAAAAAGATAAAAAACTAGAAGGGTCTCATATAGCCCTACATAGTCTTAATGGCTTTTTCCAAAGCAGCAAAGAATCTCACTTCTTCCCCTGCCTTTGTTTCCGCTGTCCATCCTCTCCTCCCTGGATTCTGACACAATACTATCTCCTGGTCTCCCTTTCTTTCTCAGGCTCTTTTACTGGTCCATCATCCAGATCATGCCCCCTAACTAGGGCTGTTCCCCAAGGCCCTGTCTCAGTGTCCCTCCCCCTCTCACTTCCTTCTCCACTCCTGATGATCTCATCCGCTCCCCTGGGTTTAATTATCATCTCTACGCCAGTGCTTCCCAGATGTATACATCCATCTCCAGACTCCCCCCTGAGTTTCATCTCATGTTACCAGTTGCCTGTAGGACCTTTCAAATGAAGTCTCCTAATCCCAAACAGAACTCACCATTTCTCTACCCGCCTCTCTTTCATGCTTCCCTATTTCTGGGAAATTCAGCATCCCTTTCCCTGTACCCATCCAGCTACTGCCTGAATTCCAACCCTCCTTGCCTCTTGCTCAGATTATTGCAGTGGCTTTTAGTCTAGTCTCCACACTGCCACCAAAATGATTTTCCTTTAATGCAGATATGACTTCCACTGACTCATTAAACTCTCTTAAGATAAAAATATTCACTCTATTTTGCATTTTAAAGTCCTTCCCAACCTGCCTAGCCTCATTGCGTATTTCTTCCCATACTTAATGATAAAGTCAATCTGCCCTTCTTTCTGCACTTCCCACCCTTCCCCCCCATCTTCCTTTTCTGGCTTCCTCCCATGCCTGGGAAGTTGATGGTTAGCCATTTGAATGTGAGCTCCCTCAGAGCAGAGTGTATCTCTTGAGTGTGTGTTTGTATCCTTAGCAACTAATACTGTGCCTAGCCCTTGGTATTTACTTCCAAATACTTGTTGATTGATTGACGCCCAGCAGTTGGGGAACCGTGAAGCAAACTGGGGCATGATTCTGTTGGAATATATTACTGTGCCATAAGAAACAAGTTGAGGAATTCAGAGGAAAAAATAGGAAGACATGAAAAAAATAAAAAATGACACAGGGTGACTCAGCTGTGGGAAAAAAAAGAGAAAAAAATAGGATCAAACTCAACAGGACATAATTAGGATGACTATGTTTGACCCTGAAGACAAGTTGAGAAAATGTACTTCTTCTGTTCTTTGCAGAGGTGAAGTACTGTGCCTTTATACTGCTGTGGTGTTGCCATGGTGGTCAACTTTACTGAATTGCTTTTTTGATTTACTTTTATTATAAGGGATGGATCACTGGATAGGAGAAGAAATATTTTCATAGTGGAGGTGATAGAAAAAAATACAAAATACTTTGATAAAAATTTTTTTAAAGATCCACATTCCAAAATAGTTATTTAATGCATTTCTAAGGAGGCTCTGAGTGTTTAGGGAGAAGGAGCACAAGGTAGGCTTTTTGCCTTCTTGAGAATCTAGCATGGATGTAGTACATCTCACAAGTTACCCTGCCCAGAAGTTACTATTGGGGTGATAAAACTCAAAGAATTACAAACTATTAAGTACCATATAAAGGACTGTTTGAATGTACTAATAATAAGAGAAATAAAAGTCAAAACAATTCTGAAATTTCCCTTCACACCCAGCAGATTGGCTGAAACTAGCTGAAATAAAACTCTACTTAAGGAAGACCAATTAGACTTCCCTGTAAAGAAAATGTGCTTGAAAAAATCCCACATTAAGTTCCATAATTTCATTGTATTACAGTAAAGATATGTTAGCTTACTTCTGATGAAGTGATATTTTTAGCTTTGGAGAGAAAATTCTTTGTACTAGAAAGACTTCGCTGTCCAATGTCATGTGTGTGGCATTCTAATATTCTAGCGTTCCTTAACATTTCATTGCCACCTACATAACCCATTATTATTTACTTGAGGTTCTTCTAGCATGAATGACACCCAAAAGAGAGAAGGATATATTTTTTTTGTTTAGATGTTTAGATCTAAATGTTTAGAGCAGCTCTTTATTGTGGTGGCAAGGAAGTGCCCATCAACCGGGAAATGGCTAAACAAGTTATGTTATATGATTGTTATGGAATAATACTGTGCTATAAGAAATGACAAGCAGGATGCTTTCAGAAAAACCTGGGAAGATTTATATGAACCAATGCAAAATGAAATGAACAGAACCAGAACATTTTTCACAGGGATAGCAGTATTTTAACGATGATCTGTTGTGAATGATTTAGCTATTCTCAACAATATGGTGATCCAAGACAATTCCAAAGGATTCATGATAATAAAAAAAAGAAAAATGCTGACCCCCTCCAGAGAAAAAAACTGATAAAATCTGATCGTAGGGTATAGCAAATTTTTTTTTTACTTTTCTCCCTTTTTTGTCAGGTTTTTTTTTTTTGCAACATGGCTAATATGGAAATGTTTTGCATGATTTCACATGTATAATTGATATCAAATTGCTTGTCTTTTCAAGAAGGGGAGAGGAAGAGGGAGAATTTGCAACTCAAGATCTTTTAAAATGCCTAAAAAGATTTTACATGTAATTGGGAAATTAGTGAAATAAAAATATGCTAAAAATTAATATCCCAAATAAAAGTTATAATCTTTCCAATTTCTATTCATTTCTTTCCTAGTTAAAAACTGTGAACTAAGAAATATGCTATATTAAGCAAATAGACCTCCTATAAACTGAATAAATGTATCATGCCTACATGTATTACTATTTTTCAAGTATGTCTAGATGTTTTGTGATATAAACAGATGTATATTTTATTTGAAAAGCCTGTGAGCTTTCTGTAACATGACACTTAACTTTATCCAAATGGCTTGGAGAAGTCAGCCAAAAGATTTCTTATAAAGTGGTAATATCCTTTGATCATTCATTCCTCTTGTGTCCAGTTTTTCCAGCCTGGAGTACCAGAATGTTCTTCTTAAAATATTCCCAATTGTTGAGGAACACAAGAAGACCATGATACCAGCAGAGCCACAGCTCAATGTGTGCAACCAAGCTGTCATGGTAAGTGGCTTATAACCAAAATGAAATATCGCTAAGCTTCCATCTCAGGGCTTTGGTGAAATGGCAAAAAAAAAAAAAAAGGCTTTAACTTTCCACTGAAAAAGCTGAAGTGTCAAAGGCTTGAGAGGAAGCAGACTTGGAGTATTATCTGCCAGGTGAAGTAGTATAAGAGGACCAAGAATGGAGACCAACAAATCTGCCAATGCATGGTTAATAATAATAATGGGATAACTGTCTACAAGTGCAGATGCTGTGTAATCTCATGCCCCCTCTCTTTTCCCTAATCCCTGTATGTAGTAGGTGCAGAAGCTCCAGTTCACTTAGGGTAATTGAACTTATATCCCTTCTTACTCATGTTTGTTCAGTATACCATTGAAGGTGATTCTTCAACCTCCAGCCTTCTGAAAAGTTGGTCTTCCCATTGTTGCAACTGGAGTTGCAAAAAGTTACCCGACCACTTGTAGCCTCTGAGTATAGATTACATGATCTCTAGCCTTACAACAATGGCCAAGATGAGCCAAGGCTCACCATTCTAAAGTATTTCCTGATTTCACACAGAGTTCTTTGTTGATGTGATTACAAGAGATTTTCTGCTATGGCGAATCCAGCACAGAGATCACTCTTTCAGTCCACAAATGTAAATCACTCGATTAAGTAACCTAGCAGGTTCACCAGCTGGTAATAGCGACATACTTTGAGAAACTTTGGTTGGCAGAACACATTTATCTTGCTCTTTTAAGCCAAGCTCTAGTGTTCAATAGCACAGTCCCCCAACTGCTGTCCCTCTGGGTTATTCATTCCTCCCCAGCTTCAATTTGCAAATGCTCACTGGAGACCTAGAAATCAGGCCTGTGTTTTAAGGTTATGTAGAAGGGGAAAGGAACGCTATACAGTTTTGTTTCTTGGGACAAATTCACTCCCTTCCCTCCCTTTTGATCCCAGAGGACAGTTTTAGAAGGCACGTAAGGATGAAAACACAAAACAAAGACCCAGAGGGACCAAGACTTCATAGCTTCTCTGTTATGCTTGGACAGACCACTCGTAGCAATTTTACTTTCCTGTGAATCCCTCCCCATCTCACGCATTGCAATTTCTCTCTCAGACCAAGACAGCTCAACTTATAAAGTCCAAGAGTATTTATTAAGCATATCTGTTTGTATATGATGCCCTATGCTAGATATAGTGAGAGAGGCAGGTACAAGACACAGTAATGGAGCTTAACATGGTGGTGGAGGAGATAAGAAAGAAACTCAGAAAACAGGAAAAAAAGATTGGAATATAACCAGGACTAGATTGTGTGGAAGAAAAGAGAACAGTGTTTTGTCGAGAAGTTTTCATGGGAAAAAGGGGAGCTGAGTTTAGAAAAAGGACAGAAAATTAAGACCAGAACAGAGGGAGGGAAGGGGGTCATGGCATTCATGAAAAGCAAGTATCCCCAATGGAGGGATGACAGTAAGTAAGATTTCTGTGGGCCGTGAAAGAATGAAATTCATACTATGAGACTAGGGTTTTAGGATCCAGCAGAATAAAATAATACATTTATACATATGAGGTCTAGGAGCTTAGATTAAGAAAGCTTGGATGTGAAGGTTTGTGCCATGTAGTTTTTTCCAAAAGAAAAAGCAGTTTGCTGCAGGAGATTTTTTTGGAAAAAAACTGAAGTCATTCCTTAAGAACTCCATTTTCTCCCCATCTTGCCCTTCTTACTAAATTCATCCCTTCCCTGACTTTGTCTTTCTCTCTCTCTCATCATACTAATTTTCAGTCACTCCCTGCTCAGTTCTTTTCTGGATCTTCATCCAGGGTGCTTTTATTTGTGGTTATCTTCGAAGGCTCATCAGCTTCCATGTGTTCAGTTATCAGATGTTTCCTGGGTCTGTATATCCAGCCCTAGTCTTTCCCTAGAGCATCAGCTTCAAATCATCAGCTGCCTATTGAACATTTACTCTTCTCTTGAGTCTTTCCTAAAATCTAGAGCCTAGAACCAAACCCCATTCTATGGGTGCTGAATGGATAAAGCAGAATTATCACAACTTCCTTATTATGGGCACCATGTTGTTATTCAATTATGTCTGACCCTTTGCAGCCCTACTTGAGGTTTTCTTGGCAGAGATACTGGAGTCTTTTGTCATTTCCCTCTCCAGCTTATTTTACAGATGAGGAAACTGAGGCAAACAGGATTAAGTGACCTATGTAGGGTCATACAACTTGTAAATAGCTTGGACTGGATTTGAACCGACGATGCCTTTTTAATGAGAGTCCACTCAAACTGTGGTCTAGCCAAACTCTGTGCCCGAAGAGCTGATTTTTGAACCCAAGGATAGAATTGTGCTTTTATCCATTTTTCATTTTTGTTCAGTCGGGCCCAGTTCTGTCACCAAGAAGATTAGTTATCTCTCCCTGCTTTTTATCATCCTCAGATTTGACAAGTGTGAAGGAGTGTGGTATAATAGGGAGTCTGCTTCCTGTGTGCGTGACATTGAGCATGTCCCTGTCCTCAGACATCTGTAAAATGACCACTTAGATCACTTCCAACCCTCTGCCTGGTATCATGGAGAGATCCCAGGATTTGTACCCCAGCTCTGAAACTTAATAGCTCTGTGATCATGGCTACTTACTAAGTTCTTTCAGTTTTCTTAATAATAAATCAGGGAAAAATAATGTTTACACTACCTGCCTCTCAGGTCTGTTGTGGGCTAAGGGCTTTGTAAACCTTAAAACAATATATAAATGTCAACTAGTTATGCCTTCATCTAAGTCTTTAGTAAAACTTAAAGAGAATGGAGCCCTGTGGTGGTCTGCCAGAGGTATTTGTTCCATCTGGGAGGGACCTCTCTGGCCAAGAGTCCCGGAGCTCTGTGATTCCACCAAGTTTCAGTTATACCTAGGAGATCAAATTTAAGTTCTTGCTTAATATCTTGGCTTATTACTGATTCTCTGTGCATTTGTGTGTGCACAATGGAAATCATAGGTGTTATTATTGTCCCTCTGGCCGGGTTACATAGAGAGTTCATCCATTTAACAAACTCCCTGTATAGAAACCCCCTTCTACTGATACAGATAACTATTAGAAGCACCTCCTACATAACTGCTCCAAGTACCAAGGGTTTCAATTTAATTAAAGTAAAGAAGAAACCATGTTTACCCGTGGTTTTTTAGAGTGTGGCCCATAGTCACACAGCTCCTGTGGGTCAGAGGTACAACTTAGCCAAGCCCAGCTCCCTGCAATTGGACCTTTCTTAGTTCTTTGATCCTGTAATTACTGGGTCCTTCCCTGCTTTATTCTCCTCTTATCAGAACAACTGGTCTCTATGTACCTGGCTTAATGGATGTATGGGGGCAGTTTTCAGGCTCTCACGTTTTCAAATTAAAGTCTTTTTTAATCAGATTTTTTGAAACTCCAGGCAAATTCATGCTTCATTAGACAAACTAAAGTCCCATCCTGGCTAAGATCTTGTCGATTCCTGTATCTTAAGCCCTGGACTAGAAATTCAAATTCTGGTCACCCGCACCATCTTTTTTAAACAGCTTGTTCATGAACCGTATCCACTTTTCTTTTTTGAAGCCTTCATCAAAAGGCAACAGCACTGATAAAAATGCCCCATTCTGCCCCGAAAATCTGACATTTCCTTTCTGGATTCCTTCTGGTCTTAGGGTTGACTTATAATTGCAGAAAGCTATGAATAAGCTGCCTGACTCCTCTCAACTGGCTAAAGCCTGTTCACATAGATGATATTATGATTATGAATTTTTCTAATTGTTTTGTGCTTGTCTTTATCTTTTTTTTCTGTGGTTTCACTATCTCTTTCCTTTTTTCCATTAATGTTCATGTAAATTTTAAACTTAAGTTTAAAATAATTCTAAAGATGGATTTTGGAGGGGGGTTTTGTTTATTTGTTTAGTTCTTTTCATAAAAACCCAGTGATGTTGATACCAGGAGAAAAAGGCAGAATTAAAAGGAACTTAAAGTAATCAAAATTAATTTAACTCAATCCCACTTTTAAACCAAGAAGTACATGTGTAGACAATTTTCCCTACTTTCCCAAAAGCATCACCTTATTAAATCTAAGGCTGCAAAGGCCCATGGGAGATTTGAGTATGTTGTGCAGGCTGTCGGTACAGCCTAAGCAGCCTGGGCCTCCAGGGGCTCCCAGGACCACCTGGCAAAGAATAGACAACCAACTTCCAGAACCCACGAGTGAGGCTCAGTCTGGCCAATCAATTCAAGGCTCTCCCTTCTCATCCCAGCTTTCTAATTGCCTTGTTACTAATGAGCTGTATAACCCTGGGCAAGTCACACTTAATATCCCAAGGCCTCTGTCTCCTCTGTCAAGTGCATAGAGAGGGGGGATGGCAGGGAGCAGGGACCCAGGGAGGTCAGTGGCTGAACCACATGATCTCTCAAGCCTTTTCCAGTTCTAATATTGGAGGGTCCCATGACTGCCCTTCCTCAGACTTGGCACCTCCCACTGTTTCCAGACTGACTCACCAACTCCTGCTGTCAGGCTCCAAATCTCCCTTTGTCTCCCTTTGCAAAGTGGCCTTTTTCTTCCACATCCCTTTTTCCCCTTCTCCCTTTCTCCAGTGTCACTCCTCATTCTGCTTGTGGGAATGGATAGCAAGTGAGTTCTGGGAGAAAAGGAGCTATTTTTGCCTTTTTTTGCATCCCCGGCACTTAGCACAGTGCCCGGTACATAGCAGGCACTTAATAAATGCTTGTTGACCAATTCACAAAGATGCATTTCCATCATTTAACTGCTATAATGTATCTTCAAAACAGCCCCAGATCCTTCATCGGTTTTTTTTTAAACTGAGACAAACATGTTTCTTCCATAAATGTTTACTGAATATCCATCAGATGAAAAACACTGCTTTAGGGGACCCAGGGATGATCCAGATATAGTCCCTGCCCTCGAGGGGCTTACCAGCAGCAGAGTAAACAGGAGTCCTGTGCAAATCACCATCATACCGAGCTCCGAGGAACGAGTGCCTGTGAGAGCCACAGGACTTCCTTCCAGCTGGGATGACCAAAAGAAACAGTTTTCCTCTGTGTCCAGTGCAACACGTTTCTGTTCTGTTTAGGAGAAAGAATTTAAGATCCAATTCCAGGATCAAACTAAATGGCAGAGTTGGTAACTATAAGTTGCCTTTTATGTTGAGAGGGCTTGATTTTGAGGGCTCCTAAGCTTCCTTGAAAGCCCAAGATTTGGGGTCTGAATTGTCGATAAGTCCAGATAGGTACATGTGCCGAGGGACTAAAATCATTGTTTAGAGCAATCCAGGAGTGAATAATGAAGACTAATGGGAAGAAATTGTGCAAAGGAAAATTTAGTCTGAATATTAGGAAAATTTTCCTAGCAGCAAGGTCTCTGAGGTGGTGGAATAGTCCCCTCCAAGGTAGCAGTGGATGCCCCACTGATTGAGTCATTTAAAACCAAACGGGACAAAGCCCAGGAGAACAAGCTGAAGGAAACAAGCCTTCCTTGGCTCGATGGGAGCCAGGGGAGTAACAAGCTGACTTAATAGGTCTTTGCAGAGCTTGGTTCCTTTGATTCTCTGTTTTGCTGCAAAAACCCTCTAACAGCCATGGGTTAGCCCCATGCCTTTCTTCCTCGCTTTTATAAAAGTCTCAAGTGGCAGAGTTAACCCTTGGTATTCAAGTCGGCCAGTGAGAGTGGAAATGCTCATTGGAGGATTCGGACTGTGGTTTTCATAAGACCTCGGCTTTTTTGGCTACCTTTGAGCTCTGGCACTCCCTTCCTGGGGCAGCCCTCGCTTGTCAGGAGAGAACGTGCTCTTCCCCGGCCAGGGAAGAAGCTTTATGGCCTTCTTCACCCCAATTAGGTTTTTGAATGGATGTTGGTACAAGCCGACTGCTTCCTGGCTGCCCTTCCTGGCCAACTTGCTCTTTTCCCTATGGAGTTTAATCCTATATTTGACAGGCCGTTTCTTCACTTTGTCACTGAGGAGGCTATTTCAAGGTGTTAGCAGCCCCACCCAACTGCCTACTCAGTGACAAGTTCTACTTTCTGTCATCCAGATCATTGATGTGAAAACATGGCCCTTGTTAGAAAAATTGGGGTGATTGCTGGTGCGCCGCTGCCATCTTCTGCTCCCTTGAAGGAACTGCCGTACCAGGTCTTGAAAATGGCAGAGTATTGATGGCCACCAATTGAGGAACTGAGCTTAAAAGAAAGAATCTCCACAATTGAATTGCCAGATTAAAAACGAGATTTCCTGTTCAAGACACAACGTGTATGTTTAAATGGATCTTTGTTTCCTGCTTTTCTTCATCATGCTATAATCCATCTGGACTCTTTCCTGCCCTTTTCTCCCAAACAGGATCCTTCTCCCCTTCATGGAGAGAGGGAAAAGGATGAGAAGAACTTCATTTGGCATAAAACTTCATCTCCCTCCATCACTAACCAGGAATAACGCACATCTAGATTACAAAGGGTGTCAGGATGTTTGCCACTGTGTTCTGCTAATGTTCTACACAAAAGAAAAACCCCACTGTGCGTGTGTTAATTGCCCATCTACAGAAAATGACAGGTTTGGAAATGGGCTGGTCTGTCTGCATATTGACAGCTATGACCCAGGGCTTTTAAAATCTAAAACAAACAAAAAAACAAGTTCACATAAGTAAATGTTTTCACTTTGAAAGTCGGTATGTGCTAGTGGATAGCAAGCCACTCTCAGAGCCAGAAAGACTGGTTCAAATCTGGCCTATGACCCATGCTGCCTCCAACCCTGAGCACATATTTAACTCGACAGTGCTCTCGGCAGCTCTCTGAGCTTACGGTAACTTACAGAACAGGTGCTGACCTGCATTGGAAGAGGGAGTTTTCTCATCTGGGAGCTCGTTGTACCAATGAAATCGCAGCTCTCATCTCTATCCCTGTCTTTATCGCATTTAAATATATCCACAATCATAATTGCAAGCACTTTATGCATATTATCTCAGCTGTTCCTCACAACCATACTGTACAGATGAGAAAGTTGAGGTTCAGATGTTTCTTGCCCAGGTTCACAACACAGTATCTCAGGCCTTCTATCTCCAGGACTGGCCATCTATCCATAGTGTGGTCTAGCTACTTAATGAGTCTATTTAAAAATCTTCATTGTGGGGCAGCGAGGTGGCTCAGTGGATAGAGCACCAGCCCTGAAGTCAGGAGGACCTGAGTTCAAATCTGGTCTCAGACATTTAACATTCCCTAGCTGTGTGACTCTGGGCAACTCACTTAACCCCAATTGCCTCAGCAAAAAGCAAAAACCTTCATTGTTTAGCCCAGCGTGTTTCAATTTAGTAGAAGAATTTGCTATATTATGATCTGGAACTTAACTTAGAGTTAAGGTTTGGCAGATGTTTGATTGTGTGAAAGTGTCCTCAGGACAAAGTCTCTGTCTTATTTATCTTTGGATGACCTCCACCACTTGGAACCCAACAGACACCTAATAGATGCTCCATGGATTGAATTAGTAGGTGCTTAGTAAACGTCAAATGGCCAACCAGCAAAAGGATAGATAGAGTGAAACTGGACTTGGCTCCATTTTAGCAGAGATGGACCTTTATACAATTAGGCATCATTCAGGACAATTGTTTTCAGATGTAGAGAATAAATAATTCTTAGGACAAAAGGTGGGAGGTGAAAAAAGCCTGCCCTTTTATGGAAGGTGTCACAACTAAGGTCAGTCCACTTTTGTTTCCATTGGGAAAATACCGTAAATGGAAGAAGAAATCAATTTGAACAGTGGTAGAAAATAGTATTTGTTCTTAATGAATATACGAAAATTCTCTGAAAATTACAATAACTATTATTCCAGTCTTCTTATAGTTACTTTCAATTCAGAATAGCAACTGAATAGCAGTACCAATTTTACAAGATTTTTTTAACTGAATTTTTTTTTTAACTTGCTGTGTTTCAACTCAATAAGAGACCTTATTAAAATACATTATGGATCTTGGCTAGTTCATTTGTTGGGATTTGTTGAGATTATTCCTACAGGGTATTTTTAAAAAGGCTTTGGAAGAAAGCTGGGCTCTCATAGAAATTCCATGGAATTCACAGAAGATGGCAGCAGAGCCAGGGATGTACTTGGGGAAAAGTCATGTCGGCCTCGCCTTGTCAGTCTTGATCTGGGTCCTTGCCAGCACCTAACACAATACCAGCTGGCTGGCTTGCTTTTCATTTGTCGACCTGACCCCAATCATTTCCTCATCTCTGCTGCCTCTGCCAGCTCTATTGGGATATCATGAATCCTTCCTACCCCATCAGAGCCAAAGATGGGGGATCTCAGTGCTGAGTCACCAGCTTCTGCTGGCTTTAAAAAAATAATAATAATTGCCAGTCCTCCTTGCCAGTGAATCATGAAATAGATCCAAACTAATATCATCATCATCTTTTCTGTTCTTGTTTGTCAGAACTGGGCTCCTCCTGGTTGTGAGAAGTTGGGGAGGTGCTTGACCCAGCCAGAGTCCAAACCCAAGAAGTGCTTTTGGCCCCACTAGCCACCTGTGGATCCCAGAAGCCCATGGGGCAGAAGTGGGGAGCACATCTGCCCTGGTGGGGCTCATCATGGAGGCAAGAACAAAAACTGTGGAAAGATGAGTGGTCACATCCCTTTGTTCCAGCAGTGATTTTCATCAGGTCCCTGGTGAGAGACAGGAGCACACGCCTGTCTTTGCAAGCTGTTGCCCAGTGTTCAATTCCTGTGCAACATTTTTTTTTTAGGGAGTGAAGGATTGTGGCCCAGAGGATGACCTCCCAGGAGAAAAACATGGAGTTGTCTTCTCTTCCTGTTAAGAATCATGTTTCACAAAGACCAGCATTTGAAAACAGGGGAACACCCTTGAACTTATCCTAAAACCCGCTCCCAAGAGACTACCCCTCATATCAGCCACAGTCACTGTTTGACAATAGATAAGGAGAAAAAGCAAATGCTCTGTATTTCTGTCCTCTTTTCCTCTTTAAATCTCCAAATGCTTTCTGACATGTGTATTCCGTTGATCTTCCCATTGGTACTGTGAAAGAACAGCTATTATTATCCCCAGTGCTTCTAATTACCTCCTTGACAAGCTTTCTCTAGGGCCTGGAACCTGAGTTCAGACAACCTGTGTGTGGGGTTTGTGTGTGTGTGTTTATATGAGTGTGTGTGTATGAGTGTGTGTGTGAGTGTGTGTATACCAAGCTCTAGCTTCTCTTGCCTTTGTATTTCAGTGCCAGTATTAACAGTGCAGCTGCCAAACTGGAGTTTCAGTTACTAACAGTAGAGGAAGGAACCAGGAGTATTGCAATGATCCATCCAGCCCAGCACATCCTGCCCCAAGGTTTCCTAGTTTCCTCTTGGGCCGCTCTCCCCATCAGCATGGGCCACAGATGGCTTAAGGGACAGATATTGTGTGTGAGAAAGGAAGTCTAGAGCAGGGCTGGGTGGGAGTGGAACTTAGAGAAGAGGGGATGTTCGGCTATTACTGATGTCAGCCCACAGAGAGTAGAAAGGGGGACTGGGGAGATGGCCCGTTCCCCAAAACACAGGCGCTACTGAAAAGTAAAGATAGCCAGAAGACGGTTTTCTGTGCTGTCTTCAGTGAGAATCTGGAATTTCACCTCCATTGATCTCCCTTCTTTAGGAGGAGTTCAAAAGGAAGAGTACCTTATTTCATGCCCAGAGGATGGCATTAGACTGGAAGCCACTCTGGAGCCAGAAGGCCAGCCTGAGATTCTAGAAGGCCCCCTCAGCTTAGACAAGGCAGAACGGGAAGGGGAACCAGGGCGCGGAGCTTCAGTTCCTTTTCTTCCCCATAGTGAGTGCTCAGAGGGAGCAGCAGGTGGCTTTTCCTGTCCTTGCAGTGACCTCAAGGAACAAAAAATGAGAGCCATCCTCTTCATCTCTCTACCATGAGACAGGTAAATGGACCATTTTCTCTCCCCACAAAAGGCTGGCTCTGATTTGGAGATGCCTTCTCAGCAGAGACACAGCATCCTCTGGGTGCCCACGAGAGAGATTAGACTGGGAGGAGATGGGAAGTGGGAATCCCAGGCTTCCACAGCCATTCCCAGCTGCCTTCTACATCCTTAACAAGCACAAAATCTGACACAAGAGCCGTACCTGGGAGCTGGGGCCCTACAGAGCAGGCTTTGCCCTCTGCTCTGGAGCAGCAGGAGGGGAAGTCGCAGACTGGGCCCTCAATGTGGGACAGATTTTAGGCAGGCTAGAACCACACCCTTCTCCCTTCCATTGCAGACCTGGAGCTGTCTATTGGGGGGGGGGATGTTCTGGCTCCCTGACCTTCCTGTCATTGAGGTGGGGAGGAGCCCCTGGCTTTTTCTCTGCCCATGATACTCTCCTCAATCTCCTTTGCTGCATCTTCATCCGCATCATACCTGCAGCTCCTGTGGGCTCACTTACCGCTGTGTAAATGATTTCCAGATCTCCACTTCCAGCCCTAACCTGTATCTCCCGGGCTCCTTTCCTAACGTAGATATCTATGTTCTGTACACATCAAAACAAGTCATTATTTCCCCCCCCACAAACCAGCCCCTTTTCCTGAACTTCCCTGTCACAATTGAGGGTACCACCAGCCTCCCACTCAGCCAGGTCCCCTATTTCAGTGTGGTCCTTGACTCCTCACTCTCACCCCACTCAGCCGGGTCATTACCAAATCTTATTGTTTCTACCTTCATGGACATCTCTTGCTCCATTCCTTTCCTATTCTGCTAGAGAAATGTCCACAATTTATTTTTCTATTATTCCAAAGATTATAATGAATATAATTCCAAAGATTCTAATTCTAATTTTAAACATTGATAATGCTGCTTTTAAGAGTGATTTGGTATTAAGGATTATAAAATAAATATCGGATTAAAAATAGTGTTTGTCTAAAAAAATCAATTTTCTGTTCAGGATGTAAAAATAAACGATTCCAAGGAAACAGTAACTCCTACTTAATTGTATTTTTTCTCCATCAGATTTGAAGGTTGGGGGTTAACCACAAGGTAATGAGAACATTTATTAAACGCCTACTATGTGCCAGGCACTAGATCCTGGGGATACAGATACAAGCAATAAGAAAGACAATCCCTTCCCTCAAGAAACTTACATTTTAATGGAGGAAAACGACAAAAAAGGGAACTGAGAAGCTGGAGTGGGAGAGGGAGACAGGTACCCACTGAGAGACCCTGGTTTTCAAGTCCTGAAAGTCACAAGCAGCACCAGGAAGGGAATGAATTTTGACCAGCCTGCCCCCTGCTCCAAATGGAGACTCCCTGAGAGGAAGTCACAATCAGGAGAAGGGAGCTAGCATGGCAAGAGAGAAGGACTGGGGGACCAGAAAGTCAGGAGAAGGGATGGGGGGAAATGAGAGAGAGGGGACAGTCAATGAAGGGAAAAAGGAAAAGGGATGGGAAGAGGGATAGCAAACTGTCTGTGAAGAAGGGCCCTTTTTTCTTCCCTAGTTTTTTCCTTCACAGGTTAAGGATGTTCTGATTGTAGCCCTTCCCCAAAGATGCTGTATCAAATGAAAGAACACAGGCACCTGCACATGTACACACTCACACATGCACACTTGTACACCCATACACACACACACACACCCCTCCTCCTCCTCCCTCCATCACCTCAGAACCCAGAACTTTGTCCCAGGACCTAGTTCTCATCTCACTTCTGCCAATTATTCCCTGCCCTCCTTGGGCATTCATTTAGATTCCCTGGGTCTCATTTTTTTCAACTGAAAATAATGATGTTGGATGAGATCAGTGCTTTCAAATTCAAATGGAAATGGATTCCATCTTAGTTTATAAAACCACAAATTGACATGATCTATACTATGTCGCGTTTTACTTTATTTGGTTAACCAATTCCCAAATACATTTTAATTAGCACTTGGGGGTTTTGCAGATTGCTTTTCTGGGTCTGACATTTGATGATGACTTCTACAGCCCCTTCTAACTCAACATTAGATTGTTGAGTTTTTTTATAATAATAGCTTTTTTTTTTTTTTTGCTGAGGCAATTGAGGTTAAGTGACTTGCCCAGGGTCACACAGCTAGGGAGTGTTAAGAGTGAGACTAGGTTTGAATTCAGGTCCTCCTGACTTCAGGGCTGTTGCTCTATCCACTGCGCCACCTAGCTGCCCCTAATAATAGTTTTTTATTTCTCAAAACACATGCAAAGATAGTTTTCATATTCACCCTTGCAAAACCTTGTGTTCCAGATTTTTCTCCTTCCCTCTTTATCTCCCCCTTCCCTTAAACAGCAAGTAATCCAATGTGCAATTCTTCTAAACATATTTCCACATTTATCATGCTGCTAGAGGAAAAAGGGAAAAAAATGAGAAAAAAAAAAGCCAACAACAAAAGAGGTGAAAATACTATGTGGTGATCCAGATTCAATTCTTATAGTCCTCTCCCTGGATGCAAATGACTCTCTTCGTCACAAGTCATTTGAATTGGACTAAATCACCTCATTCAACATCAGTTTGTTGTTCCTGGGGACACTTCCTCTGAGCTGTTCCACTGGCATCTTAATCTTTTGCCTCATGTTTATCATATATACATATATATCTCATTATCCCCATTCCAACCATCCCCATATATATCCCCACGTGGAAAATAATAAGCATATTGTATCCCTAGCACCATAATTGGTCTTTAACACACACCCAAATTGAATTGTATTGAGATTTTAGCTGGGATTGAAGGAAACCTGGAAGGAGGGAGAGAATTTCAGGCAATGGGGTGGAATTGGGATGGGGCAGGGGTGGAGAGGGGAGAAGGATAGCCAGTAAGAATTTATAGACTTAAAAGATGGAGTTCTTTAAGAAACACAGGGCAGCCAATGGCTTCAGAGGACAGAATGCATGGTTCGGTTTGGGGGAGAAGAATAAGGTATAAGAAGAATGGAAAATTGGGGTCGGGAAAATTGAACAGCAGACACAAGGTTTTGTATTTGACCCTATTGGTCCACTTGAGTTTATTAAGTAAGAGAGTGTCGTAATCAGACCGGTGCTGTAGGAAAATCAAAGCAGAATGGAACATGGACTGACAAGAGGCAGGCTATTGCAACACTCCCAGCAGGCTATTGCAACAACACAATTGTACAATAATGAGGGCCTGCACTGGAGAGGTGGCATAGAAGGGGGCACATTTACAGCTGTTGCCACAGTGAAGCTAGCAGCATATCCAGCATGAGAAGTAGTGAGGAATCCAGTTGTGAGCCTAGGGACTGAGAAGCAATGCTGCTTTCTACAGTAAAGGGAGGATGGTTGAGACATGTTGAGTTTAAGACATGGCTACACAAGGTCCAATTCTGGGTATACCAAAGCCGGTTGGAGATGCTAAACCGGGGTCAACAGAGAGGTTAGGGGTTCTAATTTTAGAGGATCTGCTAGGGAGAAGTAACATGCACCTCAAAAGTTATGTTTTCAGGGAAGAGAACCGGTCTAATACAAAGGACAGTTACCAATAGAATAGGGATCTCAGAGGGCACCACTAACTGAGTTTTTAAAGCCCTCCACAATTTGGTTCCCATTTTTTTCCTTTTGTGAACTCTTATGTTCTAGGCAATCCAGCCTCTGGCTAACCAGGACATGTCATCTGTCTTCATATCTTTGTGCAGGTCATCCCTTCCCTTTTCCCCTTCTCCATAACTCTACGTCTTAGAAGCCTATTAGAACCCTATTTTGGGGTTGGGAGACCTCAGAGGCCATCTAATTCATCCCCTCCCTTCATTTTATAGTTGGGGAAATGGATACCAGGACAGATTTAGTGATTTGCCCAGTGTCACACCAATAGTAACATAGTAGGTGATTAATAAATGTTTGAAGTGGAGCCAGAAAGTTACCTGAACTTATACACAGCAACAAGACTATATGATGATCAATTCTGATGAACGTGGCTCTCAACAATGAAATGTTTCAAACCAGTTCCAGTTGTTCAGTGAAGAAAGCCATATACACCCAGAGAGAGGGATGTGAAATGTGAACCACAACATAACATTTTCATGCTCTCTATTGATGTTTGCTTTTGATGTATATTTGCATTGCATATTTCCTTTCTCTGATTTTTCCTTCTTGTAGATATGATTTTTCTTGCACAGCAAGATAACTGTAAAAAATATGTATACACATATTTGATTTGTCAAGTATTTTAACATAATTAACATGTAGTAGACTTCCTGCTATCTAGGGGAGGGGTGGGGATTAGGGGGGGAGGGAATTTGTAACAGGAAGCTTTGTAAGGGTCAAGGTTGAAGAATTACCCATACATATGTTTTGCAAATAAAAAGCTTTAACAAAAAAAAAAAAATCAAAGAGAAAAAAAAAAAGAAAAAGTTACTTACTTGAGTCTTCTCCAGTTCCCCTCAATGTTATAGGAGCCACCTGCTGGGGTGGACTGCTGGGGATCTAATTCTGACCAGCAGAATAAATCGTGTCATGTAAAAGGATGATAATGATACAAGGAGATGAAGAGGCAATTTCAGTGAAAATCTCTGAGCCTTTCTCTTTATTCCATTCCTAACACAGAATACATAAAAGTTTTTAAGTACAACAAAGTTATTAAAATAAAAGCATACATTCTTTCACAAGCAATATCTGCATCAGTAAATTTGTTTTATGATCACCAGACTTATGACTAAATGCCAGTGTGGGTGAAAGCGGTTCCTGAAGTCATCCATTTCTGCTGAGAGAGTGAGATAAAGATAACCAAAACAAGGAGAAACATTGTCAATGTGCCTATATGCTAAGCCTCAAAGGTGCATATTTATTGGTTTTGAGCTCAAAAAGTCCTCCTGGAAGAGCTCAGAAAGGATTTTTAAAAATCAAGTAAGAAAGGGAGAAGAAAAATTGGGAAAAAAATGAGAAGTCTGTAAAAGAATTATGGGGGGTGGGGGGGAAGTCAACAGCTTGGAAAAGAAAGCACAAAAAATAACCGAAGAAAACAATTCCTTTAAAAAGATAGAATTGGTTAAATGGAAGAAAAAAATCCACTGAAGAAAACAACTTCTTTAAAAGTAGAATTGGCCAAATGGAAAAGGACGTACAAAAGTTCAATGAAGAAAATAACTCCTTAAAAAAATAGAATTGGGCATGTAGGAGCTAGTAAGATTGTGAGACATTGAGAATCAGTCAAACAAAATGAAAACAATGATAAAAAAAAGAAAATGTAAGATACTTCATTGGAAAAAACAACTGACTTGAAAAAATAGATCAAAGAAAGATAATTTAAGAATTATTGGACTACCCAAAAGTCATGATAAAAATTATTGGGCCACATGAAAGCCACGATAAAAAAAAAAAAAAAGAGCTTGGACAGCATCTTTCAAGAAATTATCAAGGAAAATTGCCCTAATATCCTAAAAACCAGAGAGTACAATAGTCATTGAAAGAATCATTGAAGACCTCCTGAAAGAGATCCCAAAATGAAAACTCCAAGAGATATTATAACCAAATTCCAGAACTATCAGGTTAAGGAGAAAATACTGGAAGCAGCCAGAAACAATTCAAACATTAAGAAACCGCAATCAGAATTACACAGGAATTAGCAGCTTCTACATTAAAGGCTTGGAACATGATATTCCAGTAGGCAAAAGAGTTTAGATTACAAGCAAGAATCAATTACCCAGTAAAATTGAACATGATCATTCAAGGGGAAAGAGTCATTAAGTGAAATTGGGAACTTTCAAACTTTCCTAATGAAAAGACCAGAAGTTAACAAAAAACTTGACCTTCAAATACAAGACTCAAGAGAAACATAAAAAGGTAAAATAGTAAAAAATAAAACAACAACAACAACAAAAACATTGTATTTTATAAAGTTGAACTGTTAACATCCCTACATGGGAAGATGATACTTGTAACTCTGAAGAACTCTATCTCTATTAGGATAGCTAGAAGGACTATATTTAGAATATGTGGGTATAAGTTGACTTTCATGTGATGATAAAAATATTAAGAGGTGAAAAAACAATTCTATTGGGAGGAGAAGAAAAAAGGGAAGGCAGAATGGTAAATTATTACAAGAGGCATGAAAGATCCATTACAGTAGAGGGAAAGAAAGGAAATGATGAGTATTGTTGGAACCTTATTGTCATTGGATTTGACTCAAAGAGGTAATGATATAAATATTAGGTTGGTAGGGAAATGTATCTTACTCTATATGGAAGTAGAAAGGGAAGGGGGAAAGAAAAGGAGGAGACTAATAGAAGGCAAGATAGATTGGGGAAGGTGGTAATCAGAAGCAAAACACTGGTGAGGTGGGACAGGATGAAAGGAGAGAGAAAAGTATAAACAAGGAAAATAAGATGGAGGGAGATCCACAATTAGTAGTCATAACTGTGAATGTAAATGGAATGAACTTTCCTGTCAAGTTAAAGTGAATAGCAAAGTAGATTAAAAAACAGAATCCTACAATATGTTGTTAGAGTAAAGGTAGAGACTGGAGCAAAATATATTATGCTTCTGCTAAAGTTAAAAAAAAAACAGGAATAGCAAACTTGATCTCAGACAAGGCAAAAGCAAAAATCCGATTAAAAGAGACAAGAAAGAAAACTACATTGTACTAAAAGGTACCATAACAATGAAGTAATTTAGATACTAAACACATATGCACCAAGTGATATAGCATCTATATTCTTGGAGAAATTAAGTGAGATATAGTAAAAAATAACAAAACTATATTAATGGGGCACTTAAACCTTTACCTCTCAGAACTAGATAAATTTAATCACAAAACAAACAAGAAAGAGGTTAAGGAGGTGAATAGAATTTTTTAAAAGTTAGATATGATAGACCTCTGGAGAAAACTGACTGGGGAGACAAAGAAATAAACCTTTTTCTCAGTAGTACATAACATCTACACAAAAATAGACCATGCATTAGACATCACAATCAAATGCAGAAAACTAGAAATATTAAATGCATTCTTTTCAGAGCATGATGTAATAAAATTTGCTTGTAATAAAGGGCCATGGAAAGATAGATTAAAAATTGTTTGGAAACTTAGTAATCTAATCGTAAGGAATGAGTGGGTCAAGCACCAAATCATAGAAACAATAATTTCATCAAAGATGACAACAATGAGACAATGTCAAAATTTGTGGGATGCAACCAAAGCAATACTTAGGGGAAATTTTATCTCTCTAAATACTTACATGAATATAATAAAGAGAAAAAAAATGAATGAATTAGGCATGCAATTTAAAAAGCTAGAAAAAGAACAAATTAAAAGCCCCAATACCAAATTAGAAATTTTGAAAATCTAAGATTTATAAAATTGAAAGTAAGAAAACTAATAAATAGTACTAAAAGCTGGTTTTATGAGGGAAAAAATAATAAAATAAGCAAACCTTGGATTAATCTGATTTTTAAAAAGACAAAAGAAAACCAAATTAACAGAATCAAAAATGAAAAGGGTGAATTCACCACCAATGAAGAGGAAATTAGAACAATAATTTGGAGATATTTTGCTCAGCTGTAGGCCAATCTGACAATCTAAGTGTAATGGATGGATATTTACAAAAACATAAATTGCCCAGATTAATAGAAGAGGAAATTGTTGAAATAACTTCATTTTATTTTTTTTCTCAATAGCATTTTATTTTTTCAAATACATGTGAAAATAGTTTTCAACATTTATTTTTGTGAGATTGTGTTCCATTTTTTTTCCTCTTCCCTCACCTCCCCTACTCAAGATAGCAAGCAATCTGATATGTTTTACATGTACAATTTTTTAAAAACATATTTCCATATTTGTCATATTGTGCAAGAAAAATCAGAGCAAAAGGGGAAAAGACCATAAGAAAGAAAAAGCAACCAAACAAAAAAAGGTGAAAATACTATGATTCAATCTGTATTCAATCTCTATAGTTCTCTTTCTGAATGTGGATAGTATTTTCCATCACAACTCTGTTAGAATTATCTTGGATCACTACATTGCTGAGAGCTAACTCTATCATAGTTGATCATCACATGATCTTGCTGTTCTTGTGTACAATGTTCTTCTGGTTCTGCTCACTGAACTCAGCATCATTTCATGTAAGTCTTTCCAGGCTTTTCTGAAATCAGCCTTCTCATCATTTCTTATAGAATAATAATATTGTATTACATTTATATATCATAACTCGCTAAGCCATTCCCCAGTTGATGAGTATCCCCTCAATTTCCAGTTCTTTGCCACTACAAAAAAAAAAAAAAACTACAACAAACATTTTTGCACATATGGGTTCTTTTCCTTCATCTATGATCTCTTTAGGATGCAGATCCAATACTGAAACAGCTGAATCAAAGAGTATGCACAGCTTTATAACCTTTTGGACATAGTTCCAAATTTTTCTCTAGGATGGTTGGATCAGTTCACAACTCCACCAATGCATTAGTGCGTCCCAGTTTTCTCACATTTCTTCCAACATTTATCATCTTTTCCTGTCATTAGAGTCAATCTGATAGGTGTGAAGTGGTGCCTCTGAGTTATCTTAATTTGTATTTTTTTTAATAAATAGTGATTTAGAAAAAAATTTTTCACATTTTTCACATTTTTTCAAATGGCCTTAATTTCTTCATCTGAAAATTGTGTCTTCATATCTTTTGACCATATCAATTGAGGAATGACTTGTATTCTTATAAATTTGATCCAGTTCTTTATTTATTTTAGAAATGAGGCCTTTATCAGAAACACTGGCTATAAAAAAATATTTCCCAACTTTCCTTCTAATTTTGGCTGAATTGGTCTTGTTTGTGCAAAAACTTTTTAATTAAATGTAATCAAAATTATCCATTTTGCATATCATAATATTTTCTAGTTTTGGGGGTTCTTTTGTTTTTGTTTTTTGGCTGAGGCAATTGGGATTAAGTGACTTGCCCAAGGTCACACAGCTAGGAAGTGTTAAGTGTTTGAGGTCAGATTTGAACTCAAGTCCTCCTGACTTCAGGGCTGGTGCTCTATCCACTGTGCCACCTAGCTGCCCCTCTAGTTCTTTTTTGGCCATAACATTTTCCCTTTCCCAAAGATCTGAAGTTATACTATTCCTTACTCTCCTAATCAGTGCATGTATCAAACTCATTCACAATGTGTATATCCCTGGAAAGTATACTTCCAAGGTAAGTGAACTTATCCATAGGATTCAAAATTTCTCCATTTACTGTAACTGATGATTCCACATGAATGATGTGGTGCTGGCTAATGAAGTATCTGTGTCTTCTTGGTGTTAATTGTTACTCACATTGCCAGAACTAGCTCAGTGTTTGGGAGTCTCCAGAGGAAAGTGTAGAAGAGAAGAGGTATTAGACTGATTACCAAGGTGAAGGTCTATAAAGTTTTTGAGCCAACCTCATTGTTGTATGTCTGTGAACCTGGAGAGTATACCAGCTCCACACCAGGAAACTGAAGTGCTTCCATTTGAATTGTCTTAGGAAGATTCTGAAGGTCACCTGGCAGGATCAGATAGCAGACACTGAGATCCTTTCTCGAACTAAAATGCCAAGCAATCAAACTCTGCTGCAAAGTGCATGATTCCATTGGGCTGGCCACACTGTTTGGAGACCAAATGTACCCTTGCCAAATAGAGAACTCACACCTGGCAAGCACGCACAAGGTAGCCATAAAAAAGTGACACTCTCAAGGTCTCTCTTATAAACTTTGGAATTGATTGTATGACATGGGAGACACTGGCACAGGACTGCCCACCATGGTGTGCCCTCATCAGAGAAGGGGCTGTGCTCTATGAACAAAGCAGAATTGAATTAGCTCAGAAGAAATGCAAGATGGGCAAAGTTAGAGAATCCACCCTAAGTATTCACTATTTATGTCTGACCCATGGCAGAGCATTTCAAGCTTGTACTGGTGTAATTAGTCACAGTGGGACACACTAACTTGACTCTAACATAACATTTTGATCCTCTTTGAGAATCTTTGAGAAACCACCCAACCAATTCTCTTACAGTATTACCCTTCTGACCTTAAATGGTACATGGTGTGAGTTGTTGGTCTCCTAGTTTTGGTGGCACTATTTTCCAATTTTCCCAACAAGTTTTGTTATCTAGTGGATTCTTATCCCCAAAGCTGGAGTCTTTGTATTTATCATAGGCATTGACTATTTTATCTTGTATACCTAACCTATTCCACTGATCCATTTAGCCAGTACCAAATGGTTTTGATGACTGTTACTTTATAATATAGTTTTAGGTCTGGAATAGCTAGGCCACCTTCCTTTGCATTTTTTTTCATAATTCCCTTGAAATTCTTGACCTTTTGTTCTTCCAGATCAATTTCATTATTTTTTTCTAGCTCTATAAAATAATTTTTTGGCAGTTTGATTGGTATGGCACTAAATAAGTAGATTAATTTAGGTAGAATTGTTATTTTTATTATATTAGTTCAGTCTACCCATGGACAATTGACATATTTCCAATTGAATAATCTCATTTTAGAAAAAAAACTGAACAAAGGTAAAAATGAACTCCTTTAAAAAAAATCTCCAGTATTAGATTTACAAGTGAATTCTATCAAACATCTGAAGAACAATTTATTCTAATACTATATAAACTATTTGGAAAAATAATAAAAGAATGTATTCTACCAAATTCCTTTTATGATACAAATATAGTGCTGATACCTAAATCAGGAAGAGCCAAAACAGAAAAAGAAAATTATAGATCAATTTCCTTAATGAGTATTGATACAAAACTTTTAAATAAAATTTTAGCAAAAGAGATTACAGCAATTTATCACAAGGTTAAGACACAATGACCAGATAGGATTTATACTAGGAATTCAAAGTTGGTTCAATATTAGGAAAACGACTATATCAGTGACAAAAGCAACAGAAATCATCATCACTTGCCATTTTGAGGAGGAGATATGGGAGGGAGGAAGAAAATAATTGAAATTCGACCTCTTATAGAAAATGAGTGCTGAAAATTATCTTTACATGTAATTGGGGAAAAATAGAATGCTATTTATCAAAAAATAAAAATAAAAATAAATGTTTGAATCAAAGAAAATAAGGTTGCCAGCCTGGAACAGAAAGAATTTTCTCTAAAGGTTTAAACCACTGGAGAGGCCCACATTCCCCAATTTAGCCTTATCTCCTACTAGGTACTCTGTGCCCTACACAAAGTCCAAGAGGTACCATTCTCCCAAGCACATTCTGTACTTCCCAACTCACCTTTGCCTTTTTCCTCTTCACCTGGAATGCCCTTTTGCCTCATTTGTGCCAGCCTTCAAATGTCCTTTCTTCCAAGAAGCTTTTCTTGGTCCTTGCAACTAGGAGTGATGAGAAAGCTCTTCCTATACATATCTTAATCCTTCCTACTGAGGTAGGAGTATAAGGATCATTTAATGTTTACTTTTATCTTAGAGTCAGAGTCAAGCACATGGGAGATGCCCCATCACTTTCTATTTGAAGCGTCTGTCCTTGCTGAATGAACAATCACTACAACTTAGCAGAAAGAACTTGGGAGTTCATGCTGGCCCTTCTGCTTATTAGCTGTGTGTCCTTATTAGCAAGGGGGTTTTAGCAAAGAGATTGAGACCGGATCCAACAATCCATTTCCACAAGCTTTTGTTGTACTTCTCCTCTAACAATAATAGCTACCATTTGCATGGCTGGTTATGGCGGGCAGAACACTGTTTTCTAAAATGAGTTAGCAAATGATTTAGCTAGGAGCCTCGGGCACTTACTAGCCAAGTGGTGCTGGGCAAGTCAATTCCCTTCCATCTGCCTGTTTGGTCAGCTATAAAATGGGGAGAACAAAGTGCCCACTTCACAGAGTTGTTGTGAGGATCAAGGGAAATGATCATGGCAAAATCCCTAAGAGAATCCTCAAGACTTTCGACAGATGCACTGCTCACAAGCCATTCTGCCCCCTTTCAGTCTGTTCTTTATGCCCCAAGGCAGCAATTTTCCTGTATCCCCTTAAATTTTATCTTAGATAATATTAGTTATTGTCATCATCATTAAAGCACCTGGCACATAGTAGGTGCTATATAAATGCCAGCTATTGTTATTAAAGTGTTCATCACAAAATGGGTACTATGTAACTGCTAGCTATTATTATAGTTTCTGTCACACAGTAGGTACTATGTAACTGCTAGCTATCATTAGTAAAACTCCTGGAATGTAATAGGGTTTTATATTCATGCTAGCTGTTATTGTTATGAAAGCCCTGGCATGTACTAGGTGCCATGTAAATGCTAATTATTATAGTTTCTGTCACACAGTAGGTGCTATGTAAATGCTATCTATTATTATTATTACTCTTGTTATAGTACCTGGAATTTAGTAGGTGCTATATAAATATTAGCTATTTTTACTATTATTATAATAGTGCCTACAACATAGTAGTTACTATATAAATGCTAGCTATTAATATTATTATTATACTTCCTGGAACATACGAGGTGCTGTATAAATGCTAGTTATTAATAATATTAATATAGTGCCTGGAACACACTAGGTGCTGTATAAATGCTAGTTATTAATAGTATTAATATAGTGCCTGGAACACACTAGGTGCTGTATAAATGCTAGTTACTAATAATATTATTATAGTGCCTGGAACACACTAGGTGCTGTATAAATGCT
>JAJPUD010003021.1:68992-87167 GCA_023553655.1 Myrmecobius fasciatus
TAATATTATTATAGTGCCTGGAACACACTAGGTGCTGTATAAATGCTATATGATTGCTAGCTAGTATTAAAGCACCGGGCAAACAGTAGGCGCTTTGTAATATTATTTTTCTCGATTGACCCTGTCCTTACTTCCCCATTGGATGGCTGGGGAGCTGGGGGAGCTCGGCGGTAGGCCACAGCTCCCCCTAGCCGCCAAGGGCAGACTTCGAGGGCCGCGGCCTCCCTCAGCCAAAGGGCACGTCCGGGAGCCCGGCGGAGGGCGGGGCCTCTCCTCTCTCCCCGCCCCTTCCCGCTCCTGCGCAGTCCGGGCCTCGGCCAGGAGCAGGCATGGCGGAGTCCCAGTTGCAGCTGGTGTCCCGGCGGGTCCGGAGCTTTCCCGACTTCCCCAAGCCCGGCATCCTGTTCCGGTGAGGGCCGGGGCTGGGGGCGGGGCTGGGGGTCCGGGCCGAGGGAAGGCATCGCCGCGAGCACCGACCCCTCGGGTGCTGCGCACTGGGGATTCGAACCCAGGACCTCGCTTCCCAGGCTGCCCCCGGGCCTCCAAGCCCCTGGCTGGTTTCACGGGGTTTGAGGAGAAAACGATTGTAGAGGGGGGAGGTCACGGGCTCACGGGCGTTTAGACTTTAACCGGGTTGGTTGGGATTAGAATCCAGGCCCCGGCGCTGGGGAGCCTCAGCCCAGCCCCGCAGCGTAATGCTCTGCCGGGCCTGTCGCAGCCGGGGGCGGAGAGAGGGCTCTTGGCAGTGGCCACCCCCGGAGTGACCGCGGGCACCTCGTCCCCCGCCCCATTGGGTGAGAGGGTTGGGCTAGGGGTCCCGACGGCCTCGAAGCCCCCGTGGCGGCTTCTGCCCGTGCGGGCGCGACTGCCCCTGGAGCAGCCCTGGGCTCCTGTGACCCTTCCCAGCCCCCCTCACCCTCTATCGGCTTAGCCCCTTGCTCTTCGATCCAGCCCAGCAGCCTCCCCCTTTCCCCGCTGCCTGGAGGGGCCCGCCCTTGGGGAAGTCCTGCTTCCTCCCGGAAGGCCCCCAGCTTTGGCCTTGGGTGGAGCCCTAAGTAACCCCAGGATTCGTGACAGCCCCTGAGGGCCGGGAACAGAGGGCACTGCTGCTCCTGCTCCCCAACCCCGCCTTCCGGGAAGGAGCCGGGCCTCCTGTGGGGGTCCCCAGGATTCAGTCTAGTGCCCCGTGCCGGTGCACTGGCCCCAGCTATGACCGCCCCCCCCCCACTGGAAGCCTCCCTTCACCCCCCATTCTCCCCAGGGAGCCCGCCACTGAGGCTTGGGCCCCCACTTAAAGAGAGAGGCCCCGCTTGGGATCAGCAGCTGTTTGTCACTGCCCCAGGGTAGCAGGGAGCCTGTGGTGCATCTCTGGGGGCACACACACATCCCCCACCCCCAAGGAGACAGTGACTACTCTTGGACGTCTTGACTCTTGGATGGACCTCCAGGGTGGGTCAGCAGAGCCAGTCTGTGACCTGGAGCCAGGGGTCTCCATCATATAGTGGACTGGGCCTCTGCCCTGCTCACCCCCAGGGGCTTGGGAGGAGGAGGAGCACCTCCTATTTGGCCACTGCTGACTTCCTGGGTGTCCGCCAAGCCTCTGTGGGGGGCTGGGCCCCTCTCTTCCCCCTGTTGTGCCTCTTTCTTGGCACCTTGCTTCCCAATACCCGTTCCTTTCTTCCCAGGGACGTCAGCCCTTTACTAAAGGACCCAGATGCTTTCAAGGCTTCCATTGACCTTCTGGCTGATCACCTGAAAGAAAATCACAAGACGAAGATTGATTATATTGCAGGTGAGTGAGGGGCCGACCTCGCTGCCCGCTTGCCTGTTTCAGTCCAGCCAGGCTCCAGATACTAATAAAAACTAAGGCCGTCCCTGCCTTCAAGGATCTTGCCCTCTAAAATGGGGGGAAACTCCACCGAAAAGGAAGAGGGGAAGAGAGGATGATGGGGCTCAGCAGGGGAGCTGGTGGGAAATGGGGAGAAGCCCCCTCCGTAGGAGCGAGGAGCCTGCCCTCCAGCCTTCAGAGGCTGAGATGGGAGGACCAAGCTGTGCTGCTGACAGCCCAAGATTTCTCCAGGATGAATTTCCTAGGAGAGAAAGCCCAGAGTGGTACTTAGGGGAAAATGGGCAAGAAATGTCTTTGCAGTCAGTCAGCATTTCTAGCTTTGCCACTCCAGGCGAGGAAGTGTAAAGTAGCCACGGGTGTTGTTTTGGCCAGAAACCCTGAGGGCCTCCCCTGCCAGACTAAATAAGAGGCCATTCCTTGCCTCACTTCTTCCCTAGCCTTCATCAGGGTTTGGGTTGCCTTGGTTAGGTGGAGCTTAAAAAGGCCCCCAGAACCTTCTCCTCATTGTTATCTGAAGCTGGATGGCAATGGAGGAGAAAGTGGGGCACCGCCCCCTTAAACCCAGTTCGCTGGCCCATGTGGCCCCACCTCCCTGATGTCCCGGCCCTCTTTATTCATCACCATTCTGGGCTGAGCACTGTGCATTGCTCATACCCAGCCAGGAATAGCTTGGATCAACGTTCAGGTGCTTTCAGTTTTGCAGAGCACTTTCCATATGTTCTCTTGGGTGATCCTCATCCCGGATCCTATTCTACAGATGAGGACACTGAGGCAGACAGACTCAAGGACTTGCCCAGGGTCATACAGCTAACAAGGCCCAGCCTGGACTTCTGCCCAGGACTGTGCTGCCTCCTCCCCATCACAGGAAGCAGCCCAGGCAGAAGTCGGCGGCTCTAGGTCGCCGGGCCAGCACCCTGTGGGTGCCGTCTTGACTTCCTGAATCTCCCCTTCCACAGCCAGGCCACTGGCTCTATTTCTCCAATCTCATCTCCATCTGAGTCTTTTGGCCATTTCTTTTCTGGCCCTAGTCCCCAGACTACTGACAGCGGCCGGCGACCCAGAAGAGTCCCCCTCTCCCAGGGATCCCCACCTGACTTCGGTCATTGCCTGAAGTCCTCCAGCAGAGGTGGAACCTGCTCCCTCCAGGGCCACTTTGGGCCGTTTGGATGGTTAGGAGATGTTCCTGTAGTCTCAGCCTCTATTTGCCTCTCATTATTGGGGGGGGGGGATAATGGGGAGGTGAGGCTGATGAACAGAAGCAGAGCAGCAGATTGATGATAAGCAACAGGACCTGAATTCAATCCCAGCTCTTCTGATTCCAAGCCAGGGCTTTCCCCACCTCTCCCCCTGTTCCTGTACTAAGGGAAGCTCTGCACCAGCTAATCCTCCAGGTCACCACAGGGCCTGGCGCAGAGGGGGTGCTCAGTAAATACCACTTTCCCTGGGTGCCAGATCACCGAAGGGCTTTGGAATTAAATAGATTCACCAAACAAGAGGCATATGAGTAATTTACATTTTAAAAACCCAGTTTTATTGATTCCTTTTGTATTTGCCTCCTGCTTGTTTGTAGATGGTTTTGCCCCCCTTCCCCTCCTCATAGAAGGCCATACCCTCCCTGGAACAAAGAAAAAACAATAAAAACGACCAAAGCAGTAATTATGTGGGACATTCCGGCCCATAATCCTTTCCTTTACCAAGAGGCAGGAATGTTTCCTTCTCTGTTCTTTGAGACCAAGATTGATTATGATGATTACTCAAGGTTTGGCTTCCTTTTAACATTTTTTTAAAATCACATTTCATTTTTATCATGTACATAATCATAAACACATATGCTTTGGTATAAATGAAGACTGAGGCTTGTAGGATAAGCTGGGGGCTTGCCGTACTTTTGGGTTTTTCAGTCATTCCTTAGATTTTAGCAGTTATTCCTTTTATTCACATTATTATTATGTTTGTCAGTATTCTCCCAGCTTTGCTTTTTTCACTCTGGTTGGACTAGTTTCTACCTCTACCCACAGTGTGTACCTGTCTTCCCACCACCTTCCATTTTTGATCACTTCCATAAGTCATCTACCATCTTTGATCCCATTGGTCATCCACCATCTTTGCTTGCTCCTGTTGATTGTCCACCATCCACCATCTGATTGTTCCCATCCGCCATGGTCTGCTATCTTTGCTCCCATTGATTGTCCACCGTCTTTGATTGCTCTTTTTGACTGTCCGCTTTCTTTGTTGGCTGTTCAGTGAAACTCAGTATTATTTTGATCTGTATTTTTTCTTATTGGTGATTTAGGAAATTTTATCATATACTCATTGGTAACTTGAAATTTTTTTAAGCATTTGTTCACGGCCATTGACTACTATTTAGGAAACAGCTCTTGACTTTTGTGTCTGTTGGTGCTATTTGTTGGATAGCTCCATGAGGATGTCCTAGAGACATTGCAAACTCGGTGTGTCCAAGGATACCAACAGCCTTCCAGTCATCCGGGTCTAATCAGTAGCCAGTCTGTATGATTCTTTCCCCCTCCTCATCTCCAGTCTCCTGGGGACTGCCTCCATCTGTAGCAGGGCCTCCCTGCTCTCCCATCATCTCTGCCTTTGGCTAGCTCTTCCCCCTTCTCACCTGTGCTCTTGGGGGCGTGCACACCCAAGTTCTGCTTCCATCGGGATGTCCTGATCCCCTGCTGCTGTCTGCTCCATCTCCACCCCCCCCCCACCCCGATTCCCTGCATTTACAGCGGTCCGCTCTGCTCCTGGTTGGATGCTGCTGCCCTGAGAACCACTGAATGTCTGGCGGTTCCCAGAAGCTTAGCCATGAGGAAGCTTTCCTTTGGCCTCTGGCCCCCTCTTGTTCCTTATCCAGGTGTGCCTGTTCCGGGAAGTCCCTGCGGGCTCTGGGGACAGACATTTTGTCAGGGTTTGTGTCATTCCCCTTTTCTTGGACCACAGAGACTATGAGCCCCTGGTCTACAGGGGGCCAGCCTGCCCTGCCTTCCCAGTACTGAACTGCTGCTCCATGGGATGGTGCTCGTTAATGATTGGGGGTGGAAGGAGAGCTGAACCTGCCCTTTTACTCTAATCCTTATCCTTATGTGACCTGGTAGAAGCCATTTTCCAGCTTGGTGGCTGTGACCTTCCACCTTTGGCACTAGGCAGGGGAAAGCTGCTAAACCTTTTGCCCAGGTGCCTCAGTCTTTTAAGGGGAGCAGTTGGGAAACTCCCCCCTTTATTAAAGCCCCCTAATTTTCTCACCCCTCCCAGGTTTGGATGCTCGGGGTTTCCTGTTCGGTCCCCCTCTGGCCCAGAAGCTTGGAATTGGGTTTGTGCCCATTCGAAAGCAGGGGAAGCTTCCAGGGCCCACAGTATCCACCAGTTACTCTCTGGAGTATGGCCAGGTAAGTCGGGACCACCTGGGTCAGTAGATTGGAAAGGTGATGTGTGGCAAAGAAGTCTGGATTCAGAGTCAGAAATCATGCTCTTGGATCCCAGTTCAGCCTGGAGACAAGTCACCTTACTTTGAGTCAGGTCTCATAGAGACCTTTGGACAGGAGTTTCTTGCCCAGCTCGTTGGAGAGGTTCCTTTCAGTTCATCACACTGGCCTTAGGAGCATTTATTAGGCGCTTACTGTGTGCTGAGCACTGGGAATACATAAAAGCAAAAAGGACAGCCTCAGACCAAGGGGAGAGAAGGCTCATCTGAGAGCTCGGGATAAAGGTCAGAGTGTGTGTGTGTGTGTGTAGATATTTGGGCCCTCCCCAGAAGGGTTCATCAGCAGGAGGACAGTGGGAGCATGGCCAAAAAGTCTGGGGGGTTCCCTGGGTCAGAGGTGGGGAGGGAAGGAGGTGGCTTGACTTCTCATGGTGGCCTTCCTTATCAGGAGCAACAATAGCCAGTTTGGTTCCGGCTTGGGAGCTGTGATGTAGGCGCTGAGGACCACAGGCCAATTTGTGGGGGGAGCGCCACTTATGGCCCTAAGTGGGGACCAAAGAGCTGCCCCCCAGCTCTTCCCAGTGTCCTGCAGGGAAAGGGTTAAGTCTGTGGAACAGAATGGGGGGATTAAACAAACTTAGGAATATTTGGAAGAGGATGTTGTGGAAAAGCCAAGGGCATTGTTAAGAGGCCGGAGCCAAGGCCACAGCTGGAGAGAGGGGCCTGATGGCCCAGGACCGCGGTGATGCCTCCCCCCTCCATCTCCCCCACCACTATGGCTTCTGTTGAGGCCATTCAGAAGCAGGCCTGGAATGACAGCAGAGACCCAGGGGACCAGGCTCCGTCCCAGCCAGAGCAATAATGACTAACGCTGACACAGCGCTCCATGTCGCTCATTCACCTCTCTGGCCTGGGGAGGAAGGTGCAGTCCCCATTTGACGAAAGGGGAGGTGGAGGTTGCCGGGTGAGGTGACCAGGGCCATGCAGCTGGCAGGGGTCTGAGGCTGCATCGTGACCCCACGTGCGGTGAGGGCTGAGCCGGCCGCCTCTTGGTGTAGGGGATTGTTTCTCTGCCCCGGTGACTGGCGTTTCATTCTCCAGGCAGAATTGGAGATCCAGGCAGACGCCATTGAGCCTGGCCAGAAGGTGGTGATTGTGGACGACCTGCTGGCCACTGGAGGTAACTGGCTGGAGGGAGGTGGGGCCACCGGAGGTAGTCCTGGACAGGGGGCACTTGGCACGAGCTTTGTAACAACCTTCTGAGGGAGGAGTTGGTAATAGCCCCGTTTTGCAGACGAGGAAACTGAGGATGAGAGAAATGGCCCACCCAGATCACCCAGGCAGGAAGTAAGATTGGGTCTGGGGCCAGCATCAGCGCTCTTGTGCCAGCAAGCTGCCCACCTCAGTGTGGGGGACGGAAGGCTGGTGCATCAGGCCAGAACTAAGGGTTCCCAGCTGATAGGAGTACCTGGATGATGTGCCAGAGGGCAGAGGGGCTGCCTAGTCTCCCTCTGGCTCTGGAGCCAGTCCAGGTGAGGGTGGCCTTGGAGCTCCCCCTGCACACCCTGGAGAGGACAGTCAGGCTGTGAATGTTTCCTTAAGGTTGTGCTCCTGGCTAAGCCCTGCCTCAGGGAGCTCCTGTCCAAATGAGGCACACCTTTGTTTGAGATCTAAGACTAGAGTCTTCAGGAGTTGTGGCTTAAAACAGCCTGTATGCAGCCAGACACCCCTCGGCACTGTTCAGTGGGCCCCATTTCTTTTGGGTTTGGCCCTTGCTTGGGGAACACTCCCAGGTGCCCCGTCATGGGGTGGCAGGGAGTCTGGAATGACAGGTTGGGGAGAGTTCCCTCCTTGGGGACATCACCCTCACTGAGCCCTCCTGATGGCTATCCTTATCACCCACACAGGTACCATGGGGGCAGCCTGCAAGCTGCTGCAGAGTCTCAAGGCCGAGGTGCTGGAGGGCTTGACCTTGCTGGAGCTGACGTCCCTCAAGGGCAGAGAGAAGCTGGCACCCATGCCCTTCTTCTCCCTGCTGCAGTACAACTGAGGCTGGACTTGGACCAGCACAGCCAAGTACCTCCAACTGGACAGCTATGCAATGGCACCATAAGCCAGCCAGCCTCCTGGAGAGGCTCCTGCAGCCTAGAACTTTGGTGCCCACCCTCCCTACCCCAGCCATGGGCCACCCATCACTGGACTCCCCCACCTCCCCGTGGGAAACATGGATACAAGCTCCCAGAGGAGGGCACACCTGGGCAGTGCCCCTTCTCTGAAGCCACTGAGCTCACTCTTGATCTTTAAATTGGAGGAATGAAAAGTTGATTTTGTGGTTTAGAATTTGGAATACAATTTGTGTTTTCCAGGCCAATCAATTCCTGTTTACTTGAGAGGTTGTAGACCTCTGACCTGCATAGCCAGTGACCTTAACCTCTCTGCCCCTGCCAGGCTCTGTCTCTAGAGGGCATTGCCCCCCAGAGTTCTCTGGCCGTGGTGAAGGATCATCTTTGTGACCCTAAAAGCCATAGCTGCTCTGCCTGCCCCCATCCACAGCCCTGGCAGACCCCAGGGCCTTCTGCAGGTGAGGAGACCACTACAGCAGGCTCATGACCTGGCTCCTCTTAGGTTTCCCATTCTATCCCAACCTAAGCCTGGCTTAGGCCCTGGGAGGACCGCTGTACAAGGAGGGCCAGCTAAGTGGCCTGGCCGTGCAGCCTCTAGGACTCGGAGCCCAATGTCCGTGGGGCGGCCTTCTCTGCACCCTTCAGCTTCCCCTCTGGTGCTGTCTGTATTTGATAATTAAATATCATTTCATAATAAATGTCGGGCAGGAGGCTTCCTTCCAAGCCCAAGCAGACACAAGTAGGACCCCCGAGTTGAGGTGCTCCCCCAAGACACTTCACCCCAGCATTCCACAAACAAAAGTCCGTCAAAGTTTAATGGCAACACGACTAATGAGCTCCAACACTAGTATACAGGCTTTGTGCCCAGGCACTTTCACAGTGGGTTACATGCCAGGTGAGTGCCCTCCACACAGCAAACCCTAAGAAACACCAGCCCCAAGCCTGGGGGCGCAGAATGGCTACGATCACACCCCTTGCACCCACAAAGAATCATCTTTATTTTCCAATGGGGATAAAACGCGTGCTTCCTGGGAGTTAGTGTTTGTAAAAGTCCTGCTTCCCCAACACATATACACACACACAATGACCTTCCCCAGAGCCTTCAGTTACTTGGCCAAAACTCAGAGTCCAGCCCCGTCTGCCCACAGGGCCTGGCTTACAGCTGCTGCTCCTCCTGCTGGGTGATCCTGGTGAGTCTCTCTGAAATGTGACCCAGGTCCATCGACTTGTCCAGCTTCAGGTAGGTGTCTGTCCGGATCTGGTGGAGACTGAGCCAGTCGGGAAGCAGCTCAGAGAGGACCTGCAGGTGCTTCTCCATTTCCCCTGGGGAGAGAGAGCAGGAATGAGTGGCCCACGCCCTGCCCTGCAGCCTCTGGAGCCAGCTTGTCCCAACCCCTGGGACAGCTGCCCTTGGGGAAGGGGCGATCCGGCCTCTCAGTGAACAGCAGCACCCTGGGCAGCCTTGTCAAGTCTGGCCGGTCAGCACTCTGCCCCCACAACTCCCAATTCCTCCTAGGTGCAGAAGTGTTCCCAGGTAAATTACAGACATGGGAGGAAGCCAGAGCCTCCGGCGGTCACTCTTTATTGGTGACCCCACTCGGGGTTTTCTTGGCAGAAAGACCGAAGCAGTTGGCCCTCTCCTCCTCCAGCTCATTTTACAGAAGGGGAGGCTGAGGCAGAGAGAGTAAAATGACTGGGCCAGGGTCACACAGCTAGGAAGCATCTGAGGCTGGGTCAGAACTCAAGGAGATAAGTTTCTGACTCCAGGCCTGGCACACGATCTACCTGTGGAACATTTATGAAGCACCTACTGTGGGCACTCCAGAAAGCCGCTGACACAGATGCAAAGAGCTTCGTCCTCAGCCCCCACCGTAGGCCTCCTTCCTGTTCCAGCCTCTCAGACTGATGCCTCATTAACCCTCCAGGGGCAGCCCCCAAAAGGTGACGTGACTCTGTTCATCAGTGTGCAAACATTTATTAAGCATCTACTAGGCGTCAGGCGCTCAGTCTAATGGGGAGAGCCCTAAACCACTATGAAGATGACGAGGAGGGGAGGGGCACTCTCTGGGGTAACCCCCCCGCCCCAGGCCCAGAGTGGGATCTGATCCCGTTTTTAAAAGGCTGCGCCAGGCCCAGACCCCAGCTGCCCTGCCCCAGGGACCCTACAAAGGCCCTACATACCTGACGTCATGGACGAGCGGTAACTGCTGACCATCCGGGCACAGGCCACCTCCATGGTCAGCGCCGGCTTCTTCTCGGCCACAAAGACGCCCCGGAGGATGCGCGCCAGCTCAGGCAGCCTGGACAGCACCAGCAGCCGCTCTTCCTGCTGAGGCTTGCGCGTCATCATGGCCTGCAGTTTCTGGCTTTCCTTGGCGCGTATCTTTGGAGGGGAGGGAAGGAGGCGAGCAGTCAGTTGCGCTGGGCCTGGAGGATGCTGGGGTGCCCCGTCCTCCCTGCTGGTGCTCCCCATCCCGTACTTACCCGCTCCAGCAGGGCCTGGGAGATGCCCTTCAGGGCCCCGGGAGAGCTGGATGGCGAAGCTGGATTCAGGGGGCTACTGAGGCCAGGTGAGCCCGGTGTGGGGGGGCTGCCGGGGCCGGCTGTCTTCAGGGCCAGCTGGCCCAAAGCCCTTTCCATCTGGGTCCGCCCGTGAAGAGAGAGACAATCATCAGGACCTCTGGGACTCCACTAGGAGATGACCTCCCCCGCCCCGATCCAGACGGCCCTTCTCTCCAGGCCGGCCCCGTGCTGCAGCAAACAGCCCTCACCTTCGGTGTCAGCATCGTCTGAGCCCTGGCCAGCATCTCCTGCACGGTCGTGATCTTGTCCGTCTGAGGCGGCTTCGGCAGCTCAGCGGGGACGATGTCCGGCACCTCATCCACATTAAACTTGGGGTGCCACCTGGTTAGCTGGTCTTCAGGTACCACCAGCGGTGGGTTTAGGGAGGCCAGGAAAATCTGAAAGAAAGTGAACAGGTGAGAGCAGGGCAAGCAGCCCAGCCTCCCAAAGGGGCCCTAGCCACCTGCCCATCTCTCCAGGACCGAGCAAGACGGCCTCAAAGAGGCCGGGGTTCATGGCAACCAGACCCGAGCGCTGCAGCCAGGGGTGGGGGAACCATAGCACCTGGCTATGCCCGAGGGCCTCCCACCCACCAGACAGACCCCAGGGCAGCCTCTAGAGAGCCTGTGATCGGGGCCCCCCCAGACTGACTCTAGTCTCTCGCAGTTTTCACTCGGCTCCAGTGGCCTTTTCCAGTGTCCTGGGGGTCCTCCCTCATCCTCGTGGGTCTGACTGTCACTAGCACAGCCCGGTGTATTACATAACCGTCCTCACCACCGGGCATTCAGGCTGCTGCCAGTGAGGGAGGACCCTACAGAATGCGGTCGCTAGTCTTTGTGAAGAGGACAATGATGGGGAAATGCAAAAGCCACATAAAAATATATTCCCACAGAAAAAGGGTTAAAAAAAAAAAAAACCCACGAGTGGCTGCCCACAAACCCAAGCCCACTGGTGAGAAGTACAATTCAGAACTGCCAACATGCAGGGTAAGGGGTGACCCTCTCAGCTCAGGGGTGCACATCTTCTGTGCTTCAATGTGAGGGCCTGGTACTGTGGCAGCAGAGCTGAGTGCCAGGCCTAGCTCAACCCTGTGTGTCTCCCAGCCTGGTATAGAGAAAGATCTGAGAAGCTTGCTGATTATCTACCAAAGGAAGGGGGGGGGGGGGTGCGAAAGGGTGGCAAGGGTGTGAGGAGAGGCCGCCGGTCTCCTAGACCAGAACCAGGGGACAACACATCTGGGAAATCTTCTACAGAATGAAAACACTGTCATAAAGCACAGGTAAAATTACACGTTGGGACTAAGACACCGTGCAGCCAGCCCACGGGGATGGGGGATGTGGGTGAGTGGCCCCCATCTCCATTTGAGGCCGACGCCGCTGTCCTGGAGCCATCTTGGTCCCAACTCTGTGCTCAATGCTCTCCCTAAGCCAATGATCGTGGACACTATTCTGCTTAGCCTCCACCCCAGGACCCCCTCACCTGGGGACCCTGGGTAAGCCCCCTCATTCACCCCCCTTCCCTCTGTGCCAGACCCATCTCCAAGGACCCTTGGGTCATGATCCAAGTCACCCTAAGGCCCCACAAGGACTGGACAGGGAGGGCACCAAAAAGGGCAAAGGGCAGAGCTGCGGCCAAGGGCCAGACTGAGGATCTGCCGGGGATCCCGGGGGTGCAGCCGCCTCTCCCCCGCCATGGCTGCTCGTTGCTGGGTGCGCCTGCCTCAGCCGGCCCTCCACGCTCACCTTGTGCTGCTCCTTGACCAGGTTCACCAAGTTCCTGCTGAAGATGTGCCGGCGCTGCAGGAGACGGGAGGCCGAGAGCTGGGCTGCTCGCTCCCCACCCTCCTCTGGGGAGAGAAGCCAGGCCATTACTTGGTGACCTCCAGGCCGCCCCACCCCAGCTCCCGCCGCTCAGGCCTCTGCCCACTAGGAGCACCGACTCCACATCAGGGACACCCCATGCGGGGGGCGCAGGGCCGAGGCCCGGCCTCCCCACGGCCTCCCTCCCTCCTGCCCCAGAGGCTCACTCACCTTGCTCCAGCAGGGGCTCGATGGTCAGCTGGTAATCCGAGCGCTTCACATTGTCGTTAAAGGTGGGGATGTTCCGCTCCTGCCGGAAGCGATAGGAGGCTGGGTAGACGGTCTTGATCTGCCCCACGTTGCGCTCCTCAAACCTCCTGGCAAAGGCAAGCATGGGGCCTGGTGAATGAGAGGCCCAGGACCTGAGGGTCCTTTGTCACCAGGCAGCTTCCACCCCCCACCCCCCTTATCTCAGACAGGCAGCCAGTTGGGGTCTGCCTCCGTTTCCCCATCTGTGAAATGGGAACAGCAGCACCTACCCCACAAGGCTGTTGGCAGAACCTTAAAAGGTGCCACAGCAACACTAGCAAATACGAGACAAAACATCAGAGAGGTTTACAAAGCGCTGACTAGGCGCCCAGCACATAGGAGGTGCTCAACAAGCATTCGTTCTCTTCTTTTGGGGGCTGCTGCTGCTAGGGATGAGTGACCCAGGTCTAAGTGAAACAGTGGCACGAAGGCCACCTCTCTGGCTCCTTCGGCAAAGCGTCCAGGGCCACAAGGGAGAGGAGACCAGAGCAAAGGAGGGAGCCCGGGACCCACCAGCCTCCCAAGACTCACTTGCGCATCATGTCCTGGACACCCTGCTTGACCTTGGCAAAGGTCACTGTCTCAGAGCGATTGAAGAGCATGCCCACCACGGTGTCCATGCTGCGGAACATCTCGGCCAGCACCTTGTACTTGTAGGGCAGTGTGAGGCCCGGGGGGCCAGCCTGGGCGAGGGCGTGGAAGCGCTCATACGCGGGGGCCGGAGCCTGGGAGCTGCTGGGGCAGAAGCAAGCCAGAGGTTAGGAAGGTTCGGGGCAGCTGCCCGCCCCTGCAGGCCGGTCTGGCTCCCGGCCTAGTCAGGGACTCCAGAAGAGACCAGAGATTCAGGCCCCGACGGGAGCTGTGGGGCCTCACCTCCCAGACTGGACCAGCCTCCTCAAAGTGCCAGCAACTTGTGCCAATCCGGGCCCAGGTCACCTGTGACACCCCCCATCAGCTGTGATCAACAGTGCTTGTTTTAAAAGGCTGGTACACCTAATATGGAAATGCTCTACAACTGCACAGGTCACCTGCATCAGATTGCTAACTGTCCCAGGGAGGAAGGAAACACAACTCGCAACTCAAAAACATTTTTCTAATGTTAAAAATTCTTTTTAAATGTAACTGTTAGAAAAAAGAAAAATATTATTGAGAAAGAGAGAGAGAAGGGAGGGCTGTTGTTCACCTCCAGGCCAACAGTCCCAGCTCTAACTGCATATAATGTAGAGAACAGGGTTAGAGATCCAAGTCAGAAGTCTGGATTCTTGACGCTGAGTGAACCAGAACACTGGACACAGTAACAGCAATACTTACAGATGATCAATTATGATAGACTTGGCTCTTCTCAACAATATAGTGACCTAAGACATTTCCGATAGAGTTGAGATGGAAAATGCCATCAATGTCTAGAGAGAGAACTATGGAAATTGACTGTGGATCGAAGGATAGTATTTTCACCTTTATGTTTTTAGTTTTTCCTTTTTGGTCTGATTTTTCTTTCCTAACATGACTAATATAAAAATGTTAAAAACTAATTGTACAAGTACATCCTATATTAGATTTCTTGCTGTCTTGGGGACAAGGAAGGGGAAAAAATTGTGGAACTTAAAACAGATGCTGAAAACGATCTTTATTTGCAATTGGATAAATAATATACTCTCAAAATAAAATGGGGGGGGAGGGGGAAGAGAAAATCGTTGAGACTTATACGGACCAAAAAAAAAAAGTTTTCTTAAAAACAAGGGCAGCTAAATGGTGCAGTGAATAGAGTCCTGGCCCTGAATCAGGAGGACCCAAGTTGAATTTCAGCCTTAGACATTTAACACTTCCTAGCTGCATGACTCTAGACAAGTTATTAACCCCCAATTGCCTCACCAAAAGGGTAAAAAAAAAAAAAAAAAAGAATTAAAACATTTTAAATAACAAGAAAAGTCCTGCTAGCTATGGAGTTTAGAGGCAAGTCTGTAGCTCCCATAAGGGCCTGGAATCTTCTCAACTCTCAGATGTAACAATCACATTTATCTTCATCCCTGGGTTATGGACAAGAAAATGCTTTGCAAATTTCAGAGTGCTCTAGATGCTCATGAATATTATTATTAGTGAAATGTGAGCTATGGTGATGACCAAGAGTAAAGGTATAAATAGAAAGGCTATCCTAAACATCTTAATGCAATTTTAAACCATTAAAGCTTTACTAAAAGCTTTACTTTTACTAAAGCTTTACTTTTTTAAGAGGTTTTTAATTAAAATTTAAAGCAAATTTGTTCAATATGTGCTATGTTTATAAATATATTTTCTATATGAATGTTATACATATTTAAACTGAATTAAAATTACAATTTTAATGAAAAAAGCTTTAATAGTTTATAAAAATAGCACTTGAAAACTTCTTCAAAATTTAAGCTAAATTTATCAAAATTAATACATTTAAATTAAATTTCAATAAACACTTAATTTTGCAAAGCCAATAAAGCTTTGCAAAACTAAAAAACATTTTTTCATCACATTATTAAAATAGCTATTAAAGTTTTTAATGGTTTAAAACTTCACTAAGACTTGTGGGGATACCCTGTTATTTTTCTTAAAAAAATTATAAATGGAAATGTTCAATTGGGTGCCAAGTGCACTTAGCATTTGTAGACTAACAAAGATTCAGATTTTTTTTTTTTTTTTTTAAATCACCAGAAGAGGTGAGAAAATTGCAGGGTTTAGTTTCTGGGTAGACTATGGAGAACTCAGTGCCATCCCTTTCCTCCCCACCAGCATCTCACCGTGGCTCTGCTGTGCGTTCTTCTACCTCCTGAGGACCCGACTCTTCAGTTTTCTTCTCACCAGCAGAAGTCTCCCCCTGGATCCGGGCCCCTAGCTCCCGTGCTCGCTGGAGTTGGTTCTTGAGATTTTTGTTGGCACTTGGGGTGGAAGTGAGGGGTGCAGCTCTGTGGGTCAGCTCCCGAACCTTCTGCAGCCGGGACTTCAGCTCGGTGAGATTTGGCTTTGAGTCGCCCTGAGTGGCAGGTATGAGAGTGAGAAGGGAGGGCCAGCCCAGGCACAGAGGCATCCTCCCCCTCCCCAAGCCCTGGGAAAGGAAGAAGCTGAACCACAAGCTTATGGAGCAGCTTGGGCAGACATGGCTGAAGAGCGTGACAAACCCGACATAGAAAAACTCAAATTCACCCATTATCAGTGGAGGGCATTTCTTTTTTTATGGAAGGATTATTTACTGCCCCTCCAAAACCTCCCAAACCAAGGGTTCCTTGAAAGAAATTTGTGTGTGTGTGTGTGTGTGTGTGTATTTTGGCTTCCAAACCTCCTATTCCTTTATTTTTTTTTATTAAAAGTTTTTATTTGCAAAACATATGTATGGGTAATTCTTCAACATTAACCCTTACAAAGCTTTTTGTTACACATTTCCCTCCCCCCCCCCCAGTCCCCACCCCTCCCCTAGATGGCAGGATATCCACTACATGTTAATTATATTAAAATACTTGACAAGTCGAATATATGTATACATATAAGAAATTTGTATTTTAAAATAATGGATAATACATTCCATAGGCAGAGCACTATATAATTGGCAAACTGCTTTTCCAAGTGTTATCCCAGGTCGTTGGGACATTATTCTTCCCATTTTCCATATGAAGCACTTCCGTTTTGGAAGGGGATTAGAAGCCATGCACTTCTAATGCCAGAGACAGAGCATAAAGGCCATGTGTCTCGGAATATGTCTCGAATGGAAAGCCTAGCACCCGTTTACAGACAGGTTCTTCCCAAGATAGAGGGTACCATCCAAGACAGACAGGATTACAAAGCTACAAGGGCTGAGAAGGACCAGGTACACAGGGAACATTCATCTCTGTAGGGATGTACTTACAGTAGTCTTTGGGGAATCTAGGCTGGGCTTCGAGCCTGGTGAGAGGGGAACGGTCTTTTCCTCCTTTTCCAAAGAAGGGGAAGTGGATGAGCTAGAAACCTGTATGGAAGACCAAAAAATGAAAGTCAGTGTTGGCAGCTGAGCATCCCCTGCCTAGGGGGACGAGCTCTGGGGTCAGAGCCAGGGTCACTCTGGAAGGAAACATCTAAGAAGCCCTTCCTCTAGACCCTAAGACAGCAGCAAAGAAGCAAAACTGACATCAATTCCCCAACTCAAGGGCCTTGGGTCACAACAAGAGCAGGAAGGGCCAAACTAGAGAGTAAAACAGCTCACATTCAGATAATGCTTTTTGGTTTATGAGATTTATAATATTATATTAACTATATTTTTAGCTAATTAGTAATATCTCATTCTCACCAACAACTCCGTAGAATGATTTGTATCCCCCATTCTGCAGATGAGGAAACCAAGGCTGGGGAATATACAGTGATGTGTCCCAAAGCACACAAAAATGACAGAGCTGCAACTTCAATCCCAATCTTCCTGAGAGCTTTTTGTCTGAACCCACTATATCAACAATGAGCTTCGAGTGTCAGCAGACAGCAACTGCTTAAGGATAGCTGGATGCTGAAGGGAAAGGTCTTTTTTTTCCCCCCTTCATTTTAATTTAAATTTAAACATGGGAGATGAGTCTTGGGCCAACTTCTGGACCTTTCTAGTTTTGATCTAGCACCGTTCACTGCATATGCTGGGTGCTTAAAAGTCTTGATTAGCAAAGGGTTCCTATCGAGCCCAAGAAACCCATTTATCCCTCTGTAAAGAGTGCTAAAGCATAACTCAGCAAGTTAAAGAGCTGGGAAAGGCCATCTCCTCAGGTCAATCTTTTTCTCCATCACTCCCCCCAGTTCATACATTATTTAGCTCTTCAATTTTACCACATTTTTACTTAGAAACTATGATAAAAAAACCCAAAACCCTAAAAAGGGGAAAGTAGAGGCCCAGACTCATCACTCCATCACTGCTACTGTAGGATCACAGACCAGTAAGTAACCTCCCCTCTCTCTGGATCTGTTTCTTCATCTGTCAAATGGAGATAATATTTGTGCCCAATCTATGCCACACTGTTTTTGTAGGGAAAGCACTCTATCAGCATAAGCCATTATTAGGGTTAAGATAATCATTTCCAACTTAAATATTCTAAAATTGAATTAGGAAGTCCTAGCCACCCCAAAGAGAAATCGGCTCTGCAAAATCCCTAACAAAGCATCACTGGTCTTTCGATCAAAACCCCCAGGGCCAAGAAACTCACTAGATGGGGAGGCGGCCCAACGCACTTGGGACAAACCCCAATCTTTCGGATAATTTAGCAAAGAAAAATGGGAAAACAGACATTTATGTCTCTTTCTAGTCCTGCCCTCGGAGTCCAGGGGACAGTCTTTTAACCACAAGACTAAGAAAGTCTCCAGTTCAGTCCTCTGGGGGTGGCTACTCCTACGTGGTCTCCTTAACTTTCTTCTCTGGGAACAGCCCAAGATTTCAACAGATGGAGAACTGGCAAGAACCATACAGGCCACAAGTGGGGTCCAACCCCCTCATCCTGGAAATGAGGAACCCGACAGGTGACTTGGAAAAACAAGTGATAGGATTCGAATGTCCAAGCCGGGGGGGGCCTCCCGGGCCACCCCCACCTGCTGCTGGCCTCTCCCCAGGGCTGCCACTTGGGCTGAGCCAGTAAGCAGAGCGCTCGGTCCCCTTCCGCCATTCAACACCAGCGGGTGGCTCCGGGACGTTCTTCCCCAACTTTAAAATAAGCTATTGGGGTTTTAAAGTTCTCGAAGGTCTTTACGAGCGATTTCACTGGGCCCAACACAGCAAGTTCCCCTAGCACTGTAAGGATTTCCATTTTAGAGTCAATCAATCAAGAAGCAAGCATTAAGCACCTATTGTATGCCTGACACAGTGTTAAGTAACTAGAGAAGGAAACTGAGCTGCAGCCGGCTGAGTTCTCGGACCCCGGGTCTTGCTGAACTCCCAAAGCTCGGTTCTGGGGACCCCCTGGGGGCTCGCTCACCGTGACCTCCGAGGGTTCGGGGTCGTCGGACAGCACCAGCCTCCTCCGGGCGGCACGGCGCACTGGGGGGGCTTCCCCTTCCTGCTCCGGGTCCGAGGTCTGGCGGCTCCGCTTCCTGCCGCTGCCGCTCGGGGTGACCGTAGGGGCGGCGGCCGGGGTGCCGG
>JAJPUD010003021.1:87567-108348 GCA_023553655.1 Myrmecobius fasciatus
CGGCGGTCCGCGCCGGGGTGCGCGGGGACGCCACCCGGGATCGGGCGCGCGCCCCAGTGCCCAAAGACCCCAGGGGCTTGGTGGGGCTCCTGCGGAGTTTCAAGGGGCCGCGGAGGGACGAGCCTCTAGTCCACGAGCCCTTGCGCAAAGAGAAGAAGTCGGTGACTCGGCGCTGCGCCATGGCGAGCGCTGCCAGGGGGAGGCGGAAGGAACGCTGAGGCCACCACCGAGTATACAAAAGGTTCCTCTACGTTCGGAACGGAAGCCGCGGCTCGGCTCGGCTCGCGCGCGCGTTTTCGCGCCACCGTCGCTGGCTCCGCCCCTTCCGGTCAGGCATCACCTCCGATAGCGCGGGCTCAGCAGGCGAATTAGGAAGCGGAGCTCGACGCACGCCAATCCCAGGCGAAGAGCTTCTGCCCCGTCCCCTTCCTTCCACGCGGGGTCCGCCTCCTCGCCACTTGGGAACTGGGTGTGGGGAGTTTCTCTTCTGAGTCGGAGGGCGGAGGAAATGGAGGAAGCTTGGGACGGTCGGAAAGTGATTAAAAGACGTCCAAGAGAAGGCTCAGGCCCACCCATAGGTTTTATTTCTGTATTAGCCAAAAACAAAAACTAGAAGCTGAGCAAGGACCCAAGCCTTGGGGGTTGACTGTAATGTCACGTGGTATCTTTTGAAATCTAATTTAAATGAGAATTTCGAGAAAACTAAACCAGAAGTAAATAATAAGGGTAATAGAATAGCTAACATATAGGTGGAACTCACCGTGTGCCAGGCACTGTAATGAGCACTTCACAATTACATTAATATCGGGGCAGCTAGGTGGCGCAGTGGTGGCCCTGAAGTCAGGAGGACCTGAGTTCAAATCTGGTCTCAGACACTTAACATTCCCTAGCTGTGTGACCCTGGGCAAATCACTTACCCCCAATTGCCTCAGCACACACACACACACAAAACCAATTACATTAATATCTCTTGATTCTCAATGAAAACACTACAAAGTGCTGCTTACAAGTGCGTAATAAATGTCGGTGGTTTGAAATTGAACTGAATATACGCCCCAAGTCAAATCTATAAAAGCGATCCTCCGCAAGCAGTCTTGGTTGGAGTGGGTAGGTAAGATATTAAGCCCTAACTGCTAGGAATACAAATAAAAGCAGAAAGAAAATTAACTCCTGCCCCCAAGGAGACTGCAATCTAATAATAAAAAATCCGTGTTTGTCCTTCAGCCGAAGCAAGCCGAGGTGGAGCTGTGAGAGAAGTCCCATTGTAAAGGAAGGGCCAGAGCCTCCTTAAAATGGAGGTTTGAGGAGGAAGCAACCAATCAGAGGGAGGAGGTGCAGAGAGGAAGCCCAGGGGAAATGGAGTTGGCTGGTGGAAAGAGATCCTGGAGAATGGGGAGGGACCGTAGAGAGGAAGGAAGCTTTAGTTAGCCTGGGTGTCCTTCCGAAGCAATGCAGGTATATGTCATTAGCCAGCGCTGGTCCCACGTGGAAAAGGAGGGAGGCTAGAGCCTATTAGCCTACAACAGCCATCCCGCTAGCTAGCTAGGAAAGTGTCCAGTGAGAACTCGGTTACAAAATTAAACTTTAGGGGGCAGCTAGGTGGCGCAGCGGATAGAGCATCAGCCCTGAAGTCAGGAGGACCTGAGTTCAAATATGGTCTCAGACACTTAACATTCCCTAGCTGTGTGACCCTGGGCAAGTCACTTAACCCCAATTGCCTCAGCAAAAAGAAAAAACAAACAAACAAACAAAAAACAATAAACACCAAACTTGGGCATTTCCTTCTCCATTCCTCTTAATTAGTCAAAAAGCATTCATCAAGGACGTTGGGAAGCCTGCTCATTAGAGTAAAACTGCAGTAAAGCTGCATCCAGGGCCATCCCCAGCATCCTGATCTCTATGTGCCCACTGGACCCAGGTGGCTCTGGAGGGGAGGGTGAGGCAGGTGACCTTCCCTCCCTCACTTAAATCCAATTCATTTGCATATCATGGCATCCTCCCTGATGTCACCATGCCCTTTGAGAACAAAGGACAAACAGCAGCAAAACAATATGGTATAATAATAATGAAGATAAAAGCAGAAATCGATATAGGAGGATAGGTCTAGAGTTGACTTTAGAAGCCAAATACTTCATTTTCCAGAGAAGGAAACTGAGACTCAGTGGGATTAAGTGACTGCCCAGAGTCACATCACTAGGACATTAGGAACTATCCCAGACAGGATTTGAATTCAGGTATTCCTGATTGCCAGTCCAGTGCTCTATATCTTCCCCACTGTCTTCTTCTTCTTCTTCTTCTTCTTCTTTTTTTTTTTTGCTGAGGCAATTGGGGTTAAGTGACTTGCCCAGGGTCACACAGCTAGGCTGTGTTTGAGACTAGATTTGAACTCAGGTCCTCCTGACTTCAGGGCTGGTGCTCTATCCACCCAGTATCTTCTTTGACAGTTTGATTTCATGGTTTATAAAGCATTTTATGTAAGACTAGTGTCCTGGTTCTGGATAGAGCAGGGATACAGTCGGAGTGGAATTGGCTATCAAGGTCAGCTTCGATGTTTTCTCAGCATTCTATTAGACTAAATGTAAAGATATTTCAAAAGTTCAGAGACTGATTTCATCCCTGTGGATGCTTCCTCTTCTAGAAGGATACAACTTTCTCTGTAGACCTTAATTAACAATGTTAACAGATGTGATCAAAACAATTAATTTCCTGGCAGCCAAATCTCTTCTAATGAGCCTTACAGAACTTAGCTAGACTAAACCTGGGACCCCAGGGATGCAGTTTGCCCTCCAGTCTGCACTTGGAAGCCTTCCCGATTCTATAAAAAATACTGACGTGTAGAGAGTGCTTTATATACATTATGTTATTTGAGATTCGACACACTCCTATTATTAGCCCCACTTTACAGATCAGAAAACTGCAGCCCAGAGACAGAGTTTAAGTGTCTTGTCCATTGGAGGCAGGATTTAAATCCTGGTTTTTTCCTGAGTTCCATTAGTCCATATTGCCTCTTGGGATCCTGTAGACTTTAGAGCATTTCCTCTGCTATGCTGGCTTTCTAAAATCCAACGATGAATCGATATGGAATAACTTTGAAAGATTATATAGTATTCTCCATAGTGGGACCCCAGTTCTTTGGGCAGCCTGTGGATAGCCCTCAAGTGGTATATATTCAGTAAATCAGAGAGTGGGAAAATAGATCCTACCCCACCCTCCCCAAATTAGCCAACTCTGGGGGTTGTCTCCTATACAGCTACATGATCACCTGGGAAAGACTTGACAGTTGGAATCCAATGATTCGAGACAATTCCAAAGAACCCATGATGAAAAATGTTATCCGCCTCCAGAGAAAGAACTGGTGAACTCTGAGTGCAAATTTAAGCATTTTTTTTCACTTTTTTTTCTTGATTTTTTTTTGCAACATGGTTAACATGGAAATATCTTTTTTATGATTTCACATGTATGATAGGTTTCATATTGTTTGCTTCCTCAACAGGTAGAAGAGAGGCTGGAGAGAGGGAGCCAAAAATTTAAAAAAGAACGTAATGGGGAATGGCTGAATAAATTGTGGTACATGAAGATAATGTTCTATAAAAAATGATGAACAAGCTGATTATAAAAAGGCCTGGAAAGATTTGCATGAACTGACACTAAGTGAAACAAACAGAACCAGAAATATATTGTACATAATAACTGCAAGAATGTGCGATGATCAGCTAAGAGACTTGGTTCTACTCAGTAGTTCAGTGATCCAAAGCAATCCCAATAGACTTGGACAGAAAATGCCATCTGCAAACCAAGAAGGAACTAGGGAGACTGAATGTAAATCAACACATGCTATGTTCCCATATATATAATATATATTTTTTTAATCTCTCCCATGGTTTTTCCCTTTTCCTCTAATTTTTCTCTCCCAACATAATTCATAAAACAATGTGCATTAAAAAATAAACTTTAAAAAAGGAATGTTAAAAATAACTAATTTTTTTTAAATCCTCTGATAACATCTGATCAGATCAGGTGCCTGTAACTAGTAGGACTCAATATTCCAGTTCCCTTCTCTCCCATCCCCCAGTCCCAGAATGTCCTCCTCCTTTATCTGTCTCAGAGTCTTATCTTCAAATTAAAGAAGGAGAAGGGAGTTGCGCAGTAATTAGTGGCAGAAGGAGGGTTTTCAAGAATGGTTATAAGAAACAGGAAGTATATCTACCAGAGTTGGCCCTTTGCTCAAGCCTAATATTCATCCTTCTAGAAAACCTTCCCTCCTTAAATATACTTTCATTTCTTTTTTTTGTTTGTTTTGTTTTTGGGGAAGGGTCATATAGATGGAACCTGAGAATTATATGTAGATCTCTTATGGATGTTATATTTATTTGTAACTGAACAAAGGCATCTACAATATGAACTCATGGAAAGGGGAATAGGTGGATGGGCCATTTTGTGCTTGTTTTGTCCATGTTCGTGCACATAAAGGGTGCCGTGTGTGAGTTTGTTTTTGTCTATGTAGGTTAGGTGTGTCCACATGGGTCTGTCCACATGTGGCTCAAAGGGAAGCAAGAGAAGATATTTCTAGAAACATCTCCTCCCCCTCCTTTCCCAAAGGAGACTTTGATTCCTGCCAGGAATGTAAGCAAGAGGATGGGGCCAGAGGCTATTCTGCAGAGAGAAGAAGTCCTGGGCTAGAATTAGATCTGCTGCCATACATATTACTGTTGTGTTCATTCGTGTCTCGCTCTTCATGACCCCATTTGGGGTTTTCTTGTCAGGGAACTGTTTGCCAGAACCATTTCTCTAGCTCATTTTACAGATGGGGAAACTGAGGTAAACAGTGTCAGAGATTGGATTTGAACTCAGGAATATGAATCTTCCTGGCTCCAGGACTGATGCTCTACACTCTATGGTGCCATCTGGCTGTCTTTTGGATTATGGGAATTAATTTTTAGGTTCAAACTGCCATCCTGATTATTGTTCCTTAATGGGACAGGAGGATCCCAAGCTATATATAGGAGGCTTGCTTCCTTTCCCCCAAATGCCAGTTCCACAATGAATACACATAGCAAATCGAAGACAAATCCATTTATCCAACTTAATACAACAGAAATCAAAGTAAATAGCAGTCAGGAGAATAGTGGATATAATGCTGGGCCTGGAGTCATGAAAACCCAAGTTCAAATCCAGCCTTGGAGGTCCTGGGTAACTTATTTCCCCTGTCTGCCTCAGTTTTCTAAACTGTAAAATGGGAATCATGATAGCATTTTTCTCTCAGAGTTGTTGTGAGGATCGAATGAGATATTTGTAAAGTGCTGGTATATAGTAAGTGCTTAATAAGTGCTTGTTCCCTTTGCTTTTCAGCACATCCTCTCAAACCTTCTTTGATTAATAACAAATTCTTCTTCATCCCAGATCTTTCTTACATACCTTTGATTCACTGAGATTTGTTGAAGTTTGCCCTTTTTAAGACCTCACATTTTTTGGCAGCCCCTCCAAGACTATTCCTTCTTTCACACCCTGGGCACAGATGGCATGCTTCTTTCTTCACACTGCTATTCTCAGACCCTCCCTCTGTCACCATCACTCAAACGCTTCCTCTTTTTTTAAAGGTCCCTCCACACTGACCAGAAACTTGTAACCATCATCTTCAGCTCATTAGGTTCCCTCCCCACATCAAAATCATAGTCTTCCGTATCCCAATTTACTCCCATCTGACTTCCCAATTCCCCAGTCATATCACACTCTAAATACCTGTAGCAAATGTAGCTTCAGACACTTCCTAGCTGTGTGACCCTGGGTAAGTCACTTAGCTCCATTTCCCTCAGTTTCGTCATATGTAAAATTAACTGGAGAAGGAAATGGCAACTCATTCCAGCATCTTTGGGAAGAAAACGTTAAATGGAGTCACAGAGTCAGGCTGAACAACAACTATATATATATATATATGCATATATATGTGCATATATATATATAATAACAACACTTTAAATCTTTTAAAAATACATAAAGCATTTCTCATAGCCCAGGAGGATGGTGTTTCCAGTAAACAGTGTTTGGTTTCTTTTTTTTTTTTTTTCCCCTTTCTTTTTTTGGCTTAATTGCTCTTAGCATTTTTGTAAAGCTGCCTACATTTGGGCAACGATGCTTCCATTTTCGGTGCTAGGAAGAAGGGGCATGTTGCTTGCCAATGGTGCTGAGAACTTAGGACATTTATGAACTTTAAGAAGGAACTGAAGACAGAACATTTCATTCAGAGACAATTTTCTCATCTTACAACTTTGGATTCCCTTTTTCTTTGGTAACTGAAAATCTCTTACTTGGTTGTGTTAAAATTTGTCCTGTAAAGCATCTCATTTATCTGTGTCACATTTGCATGCAGATTTTCCTCCTTAAAGCAATATAAATGACAAATATACACCAGAAGGTACAGAGGATCAAGCCTGGTAGGGGCTGGAAATACAGAGATGAAAAATGATAGTCCCTGCTCTTTTATATTTTGCTGGGATCCAGGGGGTGGAAGTGACTTGGCTCACACAGCTAGTAAGTAATAAGACTATATTTGAAATTCTGACTCTAGGGCAGGGGCCCCATTCACTGTGCTGCCTAGCTGATGTTTATAGTTAAGGGATAATAAGAAGGGCAAAGAAAAGATAAGGAGTGAAATAGCTGAGATATTATGCACAGGAGAAAGGGATTAAAAAGTTGGAAAGCGTTCAAATGCAAATCGAACTACATCAAGATTTCTTAAACTGTTTCCACTGGTGATTCCTTTTCACCAGAGAAATTTTTACATAACTTCAACTATATAGGTGTATAAAACATTTACTCATAATAAATCTTAATTTCATGACCCTCACATTCAGTTATGATATCTCATATGGGGTTGAGAACCAAGTTTAAGAAGATGGAGACTAAGGGGCAGCTAGGTGGTGCGGTGGATAGAGCACCAGCCCTGAAGTCTGGAGGATCTGAGTTCAAATTTGATCTCAGACACTTAACATTCCCTAGCTGTGTGACCCTGGGCAAGTCACTTAACTTCAATTGTCTCAACAAAAAAGCAAAAAAAAAAAAAAAAAAATTAGAAGATGGAGACTAGATGACCATGGAGATACTTTCTCACTCTGAGAGTCTGTGATCCTATGAACCCCTCACCTAAAGAATCAACTACAAATTTTGTCTACTTGACTGGTCAGGTCCAAGTTATGAAGCTCAGCATTTGAGTTCCAAATGAGTTGAAAATCAATGTTCCAGGGGGTTACTTTTGATAACTATTTTGATATTTTATAAGTAAGTGTAATGTAAGTAATGTTTTACAAGTAATGTAATATAAATTTAAGAGGGGTAGATATAATTCCTGCACCCCAATTCATTTTATAAAGTCACAAATAGCAAAGAGTAGATAACAGAGGTAAGGAGGTATTAACCTTTTAGCGATCACTTTACGAGGAATGAACATCCCTCTAATTGAAACAGAAACAACATGATTGGTTAAGCAAAAATAATAATAACTTTATAAATCTAGATATAGTTAAGCCCTGAGATGTTAGAGAGATTATCTCCATTCAAGTCAGTCATGGTAGAAGAACCCAGTTCCTGAGGGAAGCATGCTCATGGAGTGAAAGGGCTCTCTCCTTCTTGGTCATGTCCCTTTGAAATGGAGTCACTCAATGGGTGAGAAACAGTGAATCCAGGAGGGTGCAAGGTTATTCTTTCCTAATAGACACAAATCATGAGAGGCAGGCCTTGGAGGGAGGAAACTTCACTAAATAATGAGACTCCTAAAAACAGAGAAAAAAGCCAGTTGAGAAGAACAACAGACCCTGGGAAGCCCACCTGAGAACCCACCTAGCAAAGACACTGTATCCAAAAGGAATCACTTGTGGATTATGAGGAAAGAAAGGTCTTCCCATCCCTGTAGCACTAGGAATCTTAAGTTGCCTTTATCATACATGTATCCTACATGTGCCTCATTAACATTGAACTTTAAATTTCAGTCCACTATTGCCATAGAGGCTACATATATTTGTGGGAAAGTACCCCAGGTTTATGGCAAGAGGGAAATAGTTCAAAGCTATGGTATTTTTTCCTCTGTGCCATTTTAGTAAATGTAGTTGAGTTCATTGTTGGATAATGATTGGATATTTATTATTAGATACTGTTAATTATAATTGTTCATGGGAAACACACCGATGGGGGCTCATGAGCTACAGTGGTAAGGATAGTCATCCACAGGATTTCTCTTAATACCCAAAATAGCATCCAATGCTCAAATACAAGTGCGGGTCAGGGGAGTAACCCCAGAGAGAGTATTATAGTAAGTATAAAGTAAGCATATTTACAAGCTTGATTTCATAATAGTCCTGTGAAGTAAGTAAACAGAAGATACACACAAAATTATGTGAAGCATTCATTCATTTATTTCAGGACTAGCTGAGTAGTGGACAGAACACTAGGAAGACTCAACCTCAGAAAGACTTCTGACCTCACTTATTAGCTATGTGATCCTGGGCAAGTCACTTAAACTCTGTCAGCCTCAGTTTTCTCATCTGTAAAATGGATATTATAATAATAAGACCTACATCTAAGGTTGTTGTGAAAATCAAATGAATCAATAGTTGTAAAGTGTTTCACACAGTACCTGGGAAGATACATATTAACTTGCAAACTCAGCAAAGGTTTCACATAGGGGATGGCACTTCATCTGTGTTTTGAAGAAAGTTAGGGTGCTTGCTTCGGCAGTACATATACTAAAACTGGAAAACTATAGAGAAGATTAGCATGGCTCCTGCTCAAGGACTACATGAAAATTTGTGAAGAAGAAAGCTAGGGATTCTACAAAGTTGAACTGAAAAGGCAGAAGAGGTGATATCATGCATGGGGAACATCTTGTAAAGTAATCTAGCTGGAATGGATAATGCATGAAGTTGAATGATATGTCCTAGAAGAGTAGGTGGAAAACAGACTGTGGAAGGCTTTAAATGTTCATCTGACCAAAATAAATAAAGATTTTTTAAATGGGGGGAGATAACAGCCCAAGAATTTTGCATTTTATCTTGGATACAATAAGGACCAACTGAAGATTTTTTGAGTAGGGGAACAAGATGTTCAGATCTAAGTTTTAGGAATCTCAACTTGGTAGCTAAGGGGAGAATGGATCAGAGTAGAGATTGGGGGCAGGAATATCAATTAAGAAGCTCTTTCAATAACCTAGACTAGAGATGGTAAGGACTTAGGGTGGTTGATCAGAAAGAAAGAGGCAGAAGGGAAGAGTGATTAGGGAGGACTCTCTACCATTGATAAGATGTGGAAGGGCCTGAGAAGCCTCATTAATCCAGGACTGTTAATGTGGGTGACTTGAAGAATGGTGGGACTCTCAACAGAAATAGAATCCGGAGAAGACAAGCAGGAAAAACAATGTGCATTTCAGACATATTATATTAAAGATGATGAGGAAATATGCAATTGGAAGAGTTTAGCAGGCAATTGGGTAAGAAGAGAGATTAGGGGCTGTATGTATAGATTTGGGAGCCATCTGCACAGAGATGATAATTGAACTCATGGTAGCTAATGAGGTCAACAGTGTTCTATCACTTAATTTTCTTTTTTTTTTTTTTTTAGGATCATAGAATAGTAAGAACTTAGAAGGGTTTTTGGAGATGACAATTGAGTCCAATATCTTCATTTTAAAAAAAATATGCTCCCTTTTCTTTTTCCATCATAGCCATAGAATGGAAAAATATGTATGTATATAATTGAAATATATGTAGAAATTTTAATTAGTGTATTTAATTATTTAGTTAATATCAAATACATAAATATAACATTCTCTACAGACTCCCAATGATCATCTACCTTGTAACAAAGAAAAATCATTAAGCAAAACCAATCAATGCAGTTACCATATCTAACAGTGTATGCAACACTCTTTTCTTTGTCAAAAAGTAGATTAATTTTCTTGTGATTCTGGGACCAAAACTAGTCTTCATAAACACTTGTTTTCATGGTTTTTTTTTTTTTTGGTTTGTTTTTTAAGGCAATTAGGGTCACACAGACACTCTTAAGTGTCTGAGGTCAAATTTGAATTCGGGTCCTCCTGACTTCGGGGCTGGTGCTCTACTGCGCCACTTAGTGTCCTATCATTTTCTTTTTTACGTCCAGGACCGCTAGGCGGCGCCATAGTGGATAGAGCGCTGAGCGCATCAAGTACAAATCAGACCTCAGACACTTCCCAGCTAAATGATCCTGGCCAAGTCACTTCCCCTGTTTCCTCAGTTTCCCCATCTGAAAATTTAATGGAGAAGGAAACAGCAACCGTTCCAGTATCTTTGCCAAGAAAACTATAAATGGGGTCATGAAGAATCAGACCAGACCGAAATGGCACAAGAAATCATGGCATATGCTGCTCTTCTGATCCTGCTCGTTTTACTCTGTATCAGTTCATCATCTTGCCGTCCAGGGTCCTCATTTTCCATAGGAGCAAAGTGAGCTCAAGAAACGGGAATTTAAATGCTCGAAGTTGCCAGCTAGTGAGTGAGAGGTCTGGGAGTCAGACCCAGATTTCCTGCCTCCTCCTGGTTCAGCGCCATTTCCACTAACTAATGCTGGACCCCCTTTGCCTTCTGGACATCCTCCTGGGCATGGGTCCATTTTATAGACCTTTCCTGACCCCCCTCCTCATCAAAATATATTCCAAGTTGCATTCTATCTGGATCCCTCATTGGATGCTAGAATTACTCCCATAAATTAGCTCATGATTAAGCAATAATGGCTGATAATGGCTTAGTAGGGACATTTGATGTCTTAAATCAAAAGACCGAGTTAATGCATGGGGCAGTTTCTAGGACTGTGGAAGGCAAGGGAAAGGAATTTTGCAGCACATTAGGACATTTATTATGTATCACCTCTAAGTTTCTGATTAGATTTAGTCCTCTACAAATTGGCAGGAGACACTCAACTCCGGGGCATATCCTCCAAACCTCTAGATACCATCCTCCACTATCTCCTCCTTTCCCCTGGTATGGAGTATGAGAATGAGGTAGGCTTTTTCCTGGCTCAAGGCCAACTACTCTTGATACCATCCCTTCTTATATAATCCAGCAGATTGCATCCTCAATCATCCCCATCTTTATGATTTTTCTAGTCTCATTGTACATTGGGCAAGTCTTTCCTAGGTGTGTGTGAAGCCTGGGGAATGGTAGACAAAATCTAACAGGTGGGTGGTACAGTGGATGGAGTCCCAGGCCTACAGTCAAAAGGCTTATCTTTCTGAGTTTAAATCTGGTCTCAGACACTTACTAGCTTTGTGATCCTGGGCAAATCACTTAACTCTGCTTGCCTCAGTTTCCTCATCTGTAAAATGAGCTGAAGAAGGAAATGGCAAATCACTCCAATGTCCTCCAAGAAGATCCTAAATGAGGTCACCAGCAGTGAGATAGTACTTAACAACGACAACAAAAATATACTCTACAATCCAGATCTAGGTAGCCTAGAAACAGAAGCCCTGAGTTCAAATATGGTCTCAGAGAGCTCAGCTGTATGACCCTGGGCAAATCACTTTACCTATGTCTGCCTTAGTTTCCTTATCTGTAAAACTGGGATAATAATAGGACCTCTCCCCAAGTGTTGTTATGAGGATCAAATGAGATAATATTAGTAATGTGCCATATTTGCATATATATGCAAGTTCATTATTATTCATCCACACTTTTATTATTCATCCATCCTTTTGACCCAATGTACTACCGGTCTTCTCTCTATTCTTCATACATGACATTCAATGCCTTAGCAGTGATTACCCCCCACCCCACCTGGAAAGCTCTCCTATCTTACCTCCACCTCATAGAATCCTTCTCTTCCTCTTTGATCCAAAATAATACTGGTCTTCTCTCTATTCTTCATACTTGACATTCAATGCCTTTGCAATGATCCTCCCACCTAGAAAACTCTCCTATCTCACCTGCACCTCATAGAATCCCTCTCTTTTTTTTTTGTTCCAAAATACTCCTTTCTACATGAAATACTACTTTCTTCATGAAACTTTTTCTGATCACCTCAACTACTAGTGCCTAATCTGATTAACTGGTTCTTTCCAGTTTAAGGTGGAAGTCCAAGCTAAAAATGTCTTTACCTATAATCCAGGTTGACATCTCCACAGAGGAAGAGAAGGAGAAGGAGATGGGAAAGAAGAAATGAGAGAAGCAGCAGAAAGGAGGAGAAAAGAAAAAAGAGGAGAGTTGAGGAAAGTAGAGGATGGGAGAGAAGGAGGGAAGAGGAGAGGAGGGGAGAGATGGCAAAAGAGATGGGGAAGGGAAAGGAGAAAGGTCTATATATATACTATACATCTTTATTCTTGGGGCTCTCCTACTAGAATGTAAAGTCCTTGCAAGCAGTTGTTTCATTCATTGTATTTGCATTGCCAGTATATTGTCACACAGTACTTGGGATAGAGTAGGTGCTTAATGAATACTTATTGAAGTTAATTAAGTTGAAGGTGATAGAGCTTATGAAGTTGTATCAAGGCAAAAACCTTGAAATCTGGCCCTAAATGACCTCATCAGGGTCGTTGCTTTCAAAAAAGCCTCTCGATGCTACTAAGATGACAGTGTTGGAAACCACTAAAGAATTTCAAGGTAAATTAATTTTCTGAGAGGTCTCTTAATGCCAGGCTCCTGTGGGTTTGAGGCAGCTGCTTCTGGCCTCTAATGAGAAATTCTGTGGTTGCATCTGGTCACACATGTTGCCCTCCATGAATACATTTGGCTCTTGGCCTGAATCAATCTGGCTTTGGTCCATTTGCCCACAGGTAACTTTCAAAGACACTGGGATGACATGGCATGTACTAGTCCAGCTACAACTCACCAGTTCTGTGACTTCGACAAATCTTTTAACCTCCTGAGGGTTCCATTTCTTCATCTATTGAGTAGTTAATTATCTGATACCTTCAAAGAATCATTGGATGGCTCAAATGGAGTAATGGACATGGAAAAATTCTGAAAACTATAGGAGGTATAGAAAAACAAAGTTATTATCATTATGGATTCAAGAGAATATGGATTGGAACTTTTTCTTTTTCTTTACAAGAATCCCAGTATATGAAAATCTGGCTTTACATGAAACATGGCAAGTACAGGTGGAGAAATGTTTTACTTTTCAAAAGGATTTACCAGAATTTCCTTTAAATGGCCATTTTCTTGAGGGCCTTTCAATATATTTGATTAATAAATATAGTTAGTGTGGGAGTGGGTATGACACTCATGTCCACCCCTCTTATCTCTTACGTTCTCTCTTTAAGTTGACTCATTGAGCCAACTTTCACCCAAACTAGTATGTCTGGCTGGGGTTTTTTCCCTAGAGATAGCAACCACAGTGCTACAACTGACTCGATATCATAGCAGATAACCCTCTTATGAAAGAGTTATGTTTTTACTCCTAACAATTATAGCTCCTGAGCCACAACTGGCTCATTATAAATTTGGTAAATCAGCTGAAATGATACCATTAATTTTTTTTTTTGCTTTTTGCTGAGGCAATTGGGGTTAAGTGACTTGCCCAGAGTCACACAGCTAGGGAATGTTAAGTGTCTGAGACCAGATTTGAACTCAGGTCCTCCTGACTTCAGGGCTGATGCTCTGATACCATTTACTTTTAACCAAAAATATTTACTAAATAGAAGGCAAGACAAGAATAGTTAAAATGTGACATTCTACTCATAAACCTGGGGCACATTCTCCCATCCCTGGTCATAGTGTCTGTTGGGAAAAGTGGGCACAAATTTATAAAATCATAGCATGAAGGACAGCTAGGGGGCATCATAGTGCACAGAGTGCCAGGCTTGCAGTTAGGGAAACTCATCTTCTTGAGTTCAAATCCAGCCTCAGACACTCACCAGCTGGGTGACCCTGGATATGTCACTTAACCCTATCTCAGTTTCCTCATCTGTAAAATGAGCTGGAAAAGAAAATGGCAAACTATGGCAAATTTTTGCCTAGAGAACTCCAAATGGGACATTTGGAAAAATGATTGAAAAATAACTGAACAGCTATGGAGACAAGTCTGGGAAAACTCTCAATTCTAGATTATAGATAATTTTTAATGTCCTTTATCTTATCAGAAAATCTACATAATTGTCCACTGATTAGTGAGGTCATTCTTATTTTGGATCTCTCTACCCCCAATGAGTGAGACCACTTCCCTGGTTAGCTAAAGGATATTACTGTTCCTCTGGGTTATAAATATGGTATCAAGTTCTTTTAACCCAAATAGAATCTAAGTCTACAGAGCTTTTCCAGGTACCATTCTTTGTCTGGACTCTGAAGCAGAGTTATTATATTCCATCAGCAAAAGCAGTTTCCTTAAGCCAGGATCTGCATCACTTTTCCACATTTTATCCTATGGCTGGACCATCTTGGATTTCTACTTCTCAGTCAGTAGATGGCAATGTAAGAAAAGGGGAAAATAGAACGTTTGTTTCTTCAATAGTTAGATTATCCCAATAGTAGATGAGAGTGCAAATTCTGGGCTCATCCTGTGTCTCACTTCCAAGGAGCCTCTCAGACCCACTTAGAGGTCCTGTCTTAACCATCCCTACTGATCCAAAGCAGTGTCTGTTGTATAAAAAAAACCTCACCTCTATCTTACAAGAAGTCAGAATCCACATTTGAACAGACTAAGCCACAATGAGGCAACATATAGTTGTACTGCAGTCCCCAGATCCACAGATCTAAGTTTCTTTTCTTTCCGTGTAAAATAGTTTTTTTTTTCCCCTCCTCAAAAGGCAGGGAAGTTTCAGAGTGAGAAGAGAGCTGAGTCACAATGACCAAGCGCCATAAAGTTAGAAGCACAGCCAGAAGAGAAATGAAAGCACAGATGACTAGTACCGGGATACAGGTTGTAGATGGGTTGTAATGATTACAAATGGATCAGTACTCACAGCTGTCATTGAACATTTTTTCTATCTAAGGCACAAACAATTTGATGGATAGGATGGCAATGTGGTGAAGAGGACAGTAAAGATACAGGTGGAGTTTTGCCAAATAGAGGGGCAGCTTGGGAAAATTGAGAGAGAGAATCTGGGGAAGAGGTACCCCAGTATCAGGACATTAGGGATGGTGGCTATGCATGGTTCCCCGATATAACAGGGGCCAACAAAGGTCCAGGTCTGAGAATGATGGTTGCTATGGAAAGGAGCAGTGCTCCAGCAGAATTTGGCACCGTGGGACAAAGCCCCATTGGCCAATGTTACTGTTTCTCTTGCCCGTACCAGTAAAATCACGAAACCATCTGCGTAGTGAAGTAAGCATTTCAGGCTCCTTCCAGGACCAGCACTTAGAGATTCCATTAATATATTTCAAGTGCCAAAATGTTTATGGCCACCATAGAGAATGCCAGAATTTTAGAATAAAGAAGGTCAGAGCTAGAATTGATTTTAATTCCTGGTGTGGACTCTTCATCCTTACACAGGAGGAAATTATGGCCATCAGAAGGGAAATTCTCTCAGTGAGTCACTGGTGCAATTAGGAGAAAATCCAGATTTCTTTAATCCAGAACTCTTTCTATAGTATCCCCATGTTGATGGGGAGAATAAATCCCCAGTTTCCTGGATTATCTTATTTTATGATCTCTGCCTCTATTTTTCCCTTTCTGAACTAGTTCTTTTCACACCAGACCTGGACCTGCACACTTGGATTTCCCTTCTGGACCTCTAAAATCCATATCTCCAGTTTCTGGAGAGGGGAGTTAATATTTAGGCACTCCCATCCTAAAAAATATTAATAGCTCCTGTTTATATGGTTCTTAGTCATTATTATCATCATCACCCCCATTTTACAGCTGATAAAACTGAGGCAGACACATGAAGTGACTTCCCCAGACTTGCTCTCATAAGTATCTGATTTAGGATTTGAATTGAGGTCTTCATAGTTCCCAGGGAGAGGAAGGGTAGCTAGGTGACATCAGAGTGCACAGAACACTGGGCTGGCATCAGGAAGACTCAACTTTCTGAGTTCAAATCTGATCTCAGCTACTTAACAAGCTATATGATCCTGAGCAAGTCACTTGACCCTGTTTTCCTCAGTTTCTGCATCTGTAAAATGAGCTGGAGAAGGTACCGTCAAAGCAATCCAGCAGAGAAAACCCCAAATGAGGTCACAGAGTTGGACAGGACTGAACAACAACATCCTGCTTCCAGGTCCAGCATTTGTGAACCACATAGCTGCCCCAGCTGCCCAGGATCAATGATCAATGACTGGGCGAGTGAAAACTAGCCTTCTTATATCTACTAGGAGTCCCAGGCACTTTCTGCTACATCTTCACATCCCATCCCACCACCCAACTGACCTCCCAGGTCATCTTGCCATAGGTCTGCTACCAATGACCTGCTGTTCCTCCTCACTTGGAACATCATTCTTCACACCAGAGCTGGACCCTTCAGCCTCCCCTCATCCCTTCTTACTACTTACTCTAGGTATAGAAAGCAGATCAATACCACTATTTCTTCTGGAAAGGGTATGTCAGTTGGTTGTCTTATACTAGCCACTGTCTCGGTGTGACTCCCCAGACCCAAATTTCTTTCTCGGTCTCTTCTTTCTCTCCTCCCCTCGCTGTGTGGTCTTTCTTATTATAAATGTAAGATCAATGAAGGCAGGGAATATTTTTTTATATTTGTATTTGCAGGGCTTAGCTGAGTTTCTGGTACATACATCACAACAAATGTCTTTTCATTCAAGCATCTTTTCAGCCTTTAGAAAAGAGGGAACAAGGGAAAGGACAGGTAAGTGAAAGGGAGGTTGGAGCAAGGCTTGTGGAATTGAAAATGTGTGTATTGAGAATGTTGACTATTTTGAGAAAGAGGCAGCCAGCAGAGGAAATATAAATAACAGTGAGTCCTGAAAGTCTGGGCAATGAATGATGCTGGAGGGGAAAGGGTAAAAGGTGGAGTTGGGGAGAAAATCAGAGGAGGAAAGAGTGGAAAAGTGAGGGAGGAAGCTGTCAACTTGAGACTGCTGCTGGGGACAATCTTGTTAGCTGTTAGGGACAGGGTGACCTCTACTCTCCCTCTCTTTCTTCCTCCCCCCCTCCTTTCCTCCCTCTTTCCCTCTCCCTCCCTCTGTCTCTGTCTCTGTCTCTCTCATTTAAATGATTTTGCCAGAGTCACACAGTATCAGTGTAATATTTGAACTCAGATCTTCCTGACTTCAGGACCAGCATTCAAGCCACCGTATCACCCAACAATCCCACCTCTACTCTCTTAGATGTAGGAGCCAGAGAGGTGGTGTTTGACTCCTTAACTGTACTAATTGAAAATTCAGCCTCATAATCTGGCCATAGAAACATCCCCGTTTCCTTTGGGAAGATCTTCCTCCATCTAACCTCCTCCTGACTATAATAACTCATCCAAGGGTTTGCCAGGGTCAGCTCTTACCTTGGTTTCCAGCCTGTCTGTGATCACTCCTGGTATCCATGATCAAGAAGTACAGGTAAAGATGCTTGTGACAGAGGGTGGATTTGGGAAGGGTTTGGCACATATCTGAGGTGAGAAATGGGGCTATCACCTCCAGGGGCAATGATCTAGGCAAGGCACCATGGGCAAGAATGTGGGACAGACTCAACTGCAATAACAGCAGTTTTTCATGTCTCTGGATGGCTTTGAACCTCCTACTGAAGTGTGAATACACACCTTCTTACAGCCACTGTGTGGATTTTCTCTTAAAGAGGAGGGTTGGATTCAATTAATTTCAAGCTCAGAATCCATTTAGGACTCTCTTTGGGGGCACAAGCTTCTTCTCTAGGAAATATTCTGGGGTGGGGAATTTTGCTTTTTATTTTAATCAAGAAATACAAAGTGTGGGAGAGGGAGATATTAAAAAAAAGAAAAAAAGGTGTAGGATGTATATCTTCCAGAGAGCCCAGATCACAAACAAACCTGAGCTATAGATTTATACAGAAAGCACACAGAGCTTGCTCTGGATGGAGGGGAGGAGATCCCCCTATCTAGAATAATCACAGGAAACTTCCTGTGTCTTTCCTCAGTCTTAGGAAAAGCTTGCATTTGCCTCTTCAAAACATCTACCTATTGCTCCTGACTGCCCTCCAAGCCAAGCCCAGACACGGTTAATCCATTTTCTATGTGACAGCCCTTTAATTATACATGTAATAGGCAGTACCTCCTAGATCAAGAGAGCTCAATCTCAGATTAAATCAAGGGAAGGAATCAACTCCATCTTCCTTCTTTAAGCCTTTGAAGTAGCCAGCCTTCATGTTTGAAATGCTCTCCTTGCTTCCACCTCCCAGCTTCCCTTTCTTCTTTAGCCTCCTTCCTGTCACTGCCTTTCCCAACTCCTAATTCTAAAGCATTTCTTCTCGATTCTCCCCAATTTATCCTGTAGATAGCTTTCTTAAATATGCTTGAAAGGTGAATAGAGCACCAGCCCCGAAGTCAGGAGGACCTGAGTTCAAATTTGACAGGTAACATTTCCTAGCTGCGGGACCCTGGGCAAGTCACTTAACACTAATTGCCTCAGGGAAAAAAATGCTTGCATGCTGTTTCCCCTATTAGACTGCCCCCCCTTTTTTTTTTTGCTTTTCTTTATATCCCTACCACTTAGGACAGTGCCTGGCACACAATAGATGCTTAATAAATCTTTATTGACTGACTACTAGGCTTTAAGAAGGCCTAAAGGTCTCTTTTGAATCATTCAATCCATTAACATTACAAGAACCAGGTATATCAATTAAGGGTTAGAAATTTTGAAAAATAATTTTATTGTAATTTATTATATGTATATGTTACAATATAAGTAATATTATATATAATATGTATATGATATATAATATATATAATATAATAATATAATATAACTTTTCCTGTCTATGCAAATACATTTTATATACAAATAATTACAAGTAGATATCACAATCAATTTTACTTTGAAATTTAAAAAAATCTATCATTGCTATTCTCTTTGCCTTATGAATTGACAAAATGCATTGTCAGCTGACGTATTTTGATATTTTGTGATATTCTTAAATTCTGCTCCTTCTATTAGCTTTATATTATGTGGGAGGGATCCTTAAAAGCTATTGGATGAAGAGAAATGACAAGGTCTTGGTACTGGCTCAGGAGACAGCCCATATTGGAACCCAGGGATCCTAGCATCTGGTGATTTACAGTAGAAGCCTTTGCCTTGGCTTTCTACCATTTCTGTAAGCAGTTCTTTCCTCAGAGACTTGGCTGAAAGGCTTCCACCCTAAACTGTCAGATGCTCAAATCTATAGGTGATTTCACTTCCCTTTGTGTGGGATAAAAATGCAATTCCAGATTCAAAATCATTACTCAGAGATCTCTCAAAGTGAAGATTAGAAGTTTATTTGAATCTCAGGAAATTCTGGACGGTCATTTTTCTCTGGGACACGCCAAGGAGAAGAAGGAGGCCCACTTTTTCTCATTTGAGCACATGTTTTATAGAGAGAGGGAGGCCCGGCTTCCAGGACCTGCCAATCTCCAGAACAAAGCATTTCTTGCCCACTCAAGACACACAGATCGCAAGCAGACCTTTTGCAAATAGGTAAATAACAAATAGGTTCCAGTTAGCCTGGTCTGCCTTTGATATTCTAAAAAGCCACAATTTATCTCTTCCTGCAATAGGGATTCCTAATGAAAAACCCCACCAATCTCTCACAATCATTATTCTAAGAAGTCCTCAGTTTCCCATCTCACTCACCTTCATTTCTCTCTTAACAATTAATGCTGTTTGCCTCGATTCCTCAGCTGTAAAATGAGCTGCACAAGGAATGGCAAACCAATCTGGTATTTTTGCTAAGAAAACTCCCAATGGAGTCACAAAGATTTGGATAGCAACTAACAATAAATTTTTTTCTTCCTTCCTATAACTGAGGATTATTGGGTAAAAGCATTGGGGTATAACAGAAAGAGTACTGAATTTGGACTCAGTCCTGACCCTGACTTGTTATATGACCCTGAACAAGATCTTTGTACCTTACTTTCTTCATCTATAAAATGGGAATAATAATGCTAGCCTGGGACTGTACATTCCTGATTGATAAGAGATCTGCAAATTGAGCCTGATCCAGACCTAGCGAACTGCTCTTCTGCCATCTTGGTGCCAGGCTGATGCCCATCGAATCTTCCCCTTCAGCCCACAGATCAAATATTCCTTCCTAGTTACCATTCCCTTTCCTCTGTTAGAATGGAAGCTCTTTGAGAGTGAATTTCTTGCTTTTTATCTCCGTTATTTAGAACAGTTCCTGGCATATATTAAAAGATTAATAAAATGTTTTTTCATCCATTCATCCATCCATTCACTATTTATCTCACAGGATTATTGTGTTTTATAAACCTTAAAACTCTGTAGAACTATGACCTATTATTATTTTTAAACAAATAAGCAAATCTTTTTATTTAGCTCTTCTAGAAATTCTTGGGGTTATTTCAATTTGCATTTTTCCCCTTTAAGTCTTTGCTTTTAGATGTTTTCTTTTTTAATTAATTAATTTTTTAACACACATTACTTTATGAATCATGTTGGGAGAGAAAAATCAGAGCAAAAGGGAAAAACCATGGGAGAGATTAAAAAAGAAGAAGAAAAAAAAAGTTAACATAGCATGTGTTCATTCAGTCTCCTTAATTCTTTTTCTGGATGCAGATGGCACTTTCTGTCCAAAATCTATTGGGATTGCTTTGAAATGACTTCTTTTTCTCTTCTTCTTCTTCTTCTTCTTCTTCTTCTTCTTCTTCTTCTTCTTCTTCTTCTTCTTCTTCTTCTTCTTCTTCTTCTT
>JAJPUD010003021.1:122133-198984 GCA_023553655.1 Myrmecobius fasciatus
AAGAAGAAGAAGAAGAAGAAGAAGAAGAAGAAGAAGAAGAAGAAGAAAGAAGAAGAAGAAGAAGAAGAAGAAGAAGAAGAAGAAGAAGAAGAAAGAGAAGAAAGAAGGAGAAAGAAGAAAGGAGGAGGAGGAGGAGGAGGAGGAGAAGAAGAAGAAAGAAAGAAAGAAAGAAAGAACAAAAAGAGGAGGAGGAGGAAGAGGAAGAGGAGGAGGAGAACAACAACAACTCTGAAGAACTCTGGAATCAGTTGGGAGACATAGGAAACACTGGCCTTCTGAACTCATAATGATCTGATCAGCTATAGTTGTACACACTGTCCCTGAGCCCTGACATAGTGAGGTCATTTTGCAAACCAAAAGGGTTTTTGAGACCAAAGAACAATGACTAACCAAATGTCCCACTTCAATGTTTACGAATTCTATAAAATTTCCTTATCTGTTGTCATTCTATCACTCCTTCTGTCTTATAACTCCAAATCCTGTTTCTTTATCCTCATCATGACCATCCCTAGATACCACACTTCTTCCTTAGACCATCAGCTCTATAGAGGCTAAATTCAACTTTCTTTTCCATCTTATTTCCATGGTGAATCTGTTCAACTTTTTTTCCCTTGTTTTTCCAAGCTTCAGCCTTGGATTATTCTTACCACTCACAGCTTTTTATTCTTTTTACATGCTGCTGAACAAAACTGGAAAAAAATCTCAAAACTGTGCTTTCTAGATCCACTAGAAATGAATGTTACATAATCTCAGCTGTGCCCTCATTGTCCCAAGACAATCCTTTTAAAATTCCATAATTGATTCACTATCTTGTTTACCACATCACTTTTTTCCAAACCTTTTCAATCCTCCTCAATTCTCTTGTGGCTCCCCATTCCCCAACTCTCTTAATTGAGAGATATCCTCATATTTCACTGAAAAAATTAAGTCCATTCACTTAATGATATGTGTTTACCTCCTCCTTAACCCACTTCTATTTTTTTTTGCCTTTTGCTGAGGCAAGTGAGGTTAAGTGACTTGCCCAGGGTCACACAGCTAGGGAATGTTAAGTGTCTGAGACCACATTTGAACTCAGGCCCTTCTGACTTCAGGGCTGGTGCTCTATCCACTGCGTCACCTAGCTGCCCCTTAACCCACTTCTATAAAATGATTTTTACCACTATCTCTTCCTTCATCCCTGTCTCACATAAAGAAGTAACCCTTCTTGCCAAGGCAAACATGAAACCATTTTATTCTGTCTTTTCTAACAGATTGTTTCCTCTATCATTTCCATTCCCTACTCCCATTTCTTACTGTTTACTAGATGCTTTTCTGTTGCCTACTATCACATTTATGTTTCCCCCATTCTCAAAAAAAGAAAGAAAAGAAAAGAAAACCCAATACTTCATTTGATTCATCCATCCCTGTTAATTATCATCCCATATCTCTTCTCTCTTTTGTAGCCCAGCTATTTAAAGAAAATCATCTGATGTACTGAGTTATGATACTGATCATCCATCTTTAAGTCATTGATGGGTCATCCATTTAGTTTTTCTTATATGGATTTTAAGGTCATTTTTTTAAAAAGGAATATATGGCAGTATAAATTCTCAAAGATATATATATCTTTATAATATCATATATGATATTAGTTATTCCATATTAGATAAAACACTTAATCTCAGTTAAGGCAAATAACTTAATTTCTTTGGATTTCATCTTCCTCAACTATAGAATGGAAATCATAATAACAAAAATAACATTTATCTCCCAATGTTGTCAGAATCAAAAGAAATAATATTTGTAAAATGAGTTGTAAACCTTAAAGCATTTTTTTATTATTATAGAGTGTTGGGAGTGGTTTAGTGGATAGAAAGCAAGGTTTAATGGATAGAAAGAACATGGATAAAAGATGCCCACGATATAGAACTATCCAGAAAATAGTCACATGAATGAATTAATGGATCTGTGGATGCATTGAAGTGAGGATATTTGTTTACAATTTGACATATTTTCCCTATGGTGGAGAAGGATCCTAGAATCCTAAAGGTAAGGCTGGAATGGAGCTCAGAGGCCATGTAGTAAAAATTCTTAGCTGTTTATTAATTAAAAAAAAAACTAGTTCCTAGTTTCATTTAGTAATTCTTTGGATTTGTTGAATTCTTTGGTATGTTGAATTTTTATTTTCATTTTCTTTGATGACATTTCCTACTGATTCTGATTTGCTCTTTGATCCTTATGATTAACATGCTTACTTTCCAATTAATTTTAGTCCAATGTAATTTATTGCATTGTGATCAATAAGTAATATGTTCGATATTTCTGCTTTTTTGCATTTGTCTTTGAAGTTTTTATGCCCCAATACATGGTCAATTTGTGTGTGTCTTTGCACACACACACACATACACACACACACACACACACACCCTTTTTTCTATTTTCATTCATTAATTTGCAGGGATCTATCATTTCTGACTTTTCTAAAGTTCAATTCAGGTTATGAACTTCTTTTGTATTTATCCCTTTTTGTTAGATTTGTCTAGGTCTGAAAAAGGAATGTTGAAGTCCCCCACTGTTAATAGTTTTAGTGTCTATTTTCCCCTGCAATTCAGTTAATGATTTTTAAAAAGTATTTACTTGCTATGGCATTTGGTGGCATATAAAAATATCACAAAGTATTGACATTGATTTATTATCTATGGTGTATTTAAGCACAATGTAATTTTCCTGCTTATTTTATCCATGTTTGTGGAAACTTAGCCATGAGATATATAAGGGGATTTTTTTTTCTGGAAAAAACCCAAAACTTTGGTAATGGACAATGTGAGCAAAAGAAAGTGGTCTTTTGGGGGTGGTTCACAATATTGAACTTTATTTGTACAAACTGAGAACATAAGGCACAAGACTATGAATTACAAGTATATTTCCTAAAGTGGAATCATTGGATAAAAAAGTATGAATAATCATATAATATTGCTATATTATTCTGAACAAAGATTGAACCGATTTTCATTGGCCTTAGTAGTATCCTCATTTCCATGGTCCAAAAACTATTGATGCCTCATTATTTAAAAAATAATTTTTTAGTTTAGCCAGCATAAAGTAGCACATTTACCTGGTTTCAATTTTTATCTCTTTAATTGTTAGTGAGCTTGAACATTTTCCCTTGATATAACTGTCTGTATTTCTTTCTATGAAGCTGCCTGTTCTTTAATCACTTATCAAGTGGACTTTGTGTCAATGCTTGATGTATTTTGGAGAGCAAGATTTGGCATCTTACATTTATAGCACATTGCTGTCCTTTCCCCCAAACTCTCTGCATTGTCCATGAAAAGAGTGTTGAAATTGGAGTCAGGAAACCCTGGATCATACTCCATCTCTGATACTTCTTACCTGTGAGAATCTCTCAGTTTCCCTCTAAATCAGCCTCAGCTTCCATTCCTTCATTGGCAAAATGGTCCCATTACTTCCTGGAAAAGAAAGAGAGAAGAAATGAAAGCAGTGTCAGATTTTATATTTTTAATTTATTTTATATTTATTTTATTTTATATTTTTAGGCTCTAAAGTCACTATCTGTAGTGATCTATGTAGGATCACTATGGATGGTGACTGCAGCCATGAAATTAAAACAAACAAACAAAAACTGCTTGCTCCTTGGAAAGAAAGCTATGATAAATCTGGATAGCATACTAAAAACAGAGGTATCACCTTGAGAACAAATGTCTGTATAGTAAAACAAACAAACAAACAAACAAAAAAACTATGGTTTTTCCAGTAGCAATGTATGACTATGAGAGCTGGACAGGAAAGCTGAGTGCTGCAGAATTGATGCTTTTGGATTGTGGTGGTAAAAACTTTTTAGAGTCTCTTGGATACCAAGAAGATCAAATTAGTCAATATTTAAAGAAATTAATTCAGATTATTCATTGGAAGGTCAAATATTGAAGCCGAAGCTTAAATACTTTGGCAGTAAAATGAGAAGATAAGACTCAATGGAAAATACTGTGATGCTGGGAAAGATTGAAAACAAAAGGGAATGGGAGAGGATGGGATGGATACATGCTATCAGGAAAGAAATGAGCATGAGTCTGAACAGATTTGAAGAGAGAGTGGAAGACAGAAAGCTTTGGTGTGCTAAGATCCATGGGATCCCAAAGAATCAAACAAAACTGAATGATTGAAAGAGAACAACTTTTTCAAAAAGTGGCAAAAAAATGCTATTTTAGGTACCATTTGCCATTTTTGGCAAGTTGCCAACCTACTATTCAGAGTTATTGAATTAAATGAGATAAATGTTCATTAGACAGTTTATAAACTTTGAAGCATTTATTGTATAAATATCAGTTATTATTATAAAGAATAATTTTTTTAACCTGACCTATGTTTTTTCTGTGTAGGGAGGTTTGGAAGGGTAAAAGTTATTTCCTCTACCTAAGCAGGTTACTCAGCATCTTCTCCACAATTTAAAAAGCTTAGAGAATTGTCTAGAGACACTGAGTGGTTGAATGACTTGTCCAACCACAAGGCCAATACTGATCAGCTCTAGGGTTTAAACATGGGTCTTCCTTGAATCTGAGTTGGGCTGTATGTGTCCCCTGGCATCTTAGTCAGCAGAAGTCATAGGATTACAGACTTTTGGGACTTGAAGGGATCATAGGATCATAGACCATAGAGCTGAAAGGGACCTTAAAAGTCATTGAACCTACCCTCTCCCTTTATTTTAGAGATGAGGAAATAAGACCCAGAATGACTAAATACTAAGTGGAAGGACTGAGATTTGAACTTATATCCTCTCAATTTAAATCCAGAATTTCCCCTCTGTGTTACTATTATTCCTCTCAATATCTCATAAAATCATGCATTTAGAGTTAAAAAGAGCTCTTGGAAAAGTCTATTTGATTAAATTTCATTGTGTGAACTTTTTTCATTTTTATATATTCAGACATATCCGTCTGGTCTTTGATAGCATCATCCATTTTTTTCCATAGTCAGAAATTGTATTCTCCCTTCACATCTGGGATACATTTGCTAATCCATTTCCATCTTTTCTCCCCAATTTATGCAATAGATTTTAGGTTTAATTCTTTGATTCATCTGGAATTTATTGTCATATATTGTACACAGCATAACTGCAAGGCCATTTTCTTCCATACTAGATCTCAATTACCCAGACATTTATTGAATAGGAAAATTCCTTCCCCAACAGTGCTGCTTTGAGTTTTTCATAGGTTGAAATCTTAGAGTTGGACTCTAAAAATTCTAGTTCCCCAAACTGCAACTTCTTTGTTCTAGAGCAAAGCTTCTTAAATTATGAGATTGCATAACTGAATGTGGGGATTGTGAAATTATGAGTTTGATTTGCATATCTATTTATATACCTCTTTTTCTGGAATCAGGTAAAAACTTCTCGGGTGAAAAAGAGTCAGAAGTGGAAAAAATTTAAGTAGCTCTGTTCTAGAGCACCCTTCCCAAGCTTGAGTTGTTATAGACACTTTCCTGTTCTCAAGTATCTGTCTAATGGATGACTTTTAAGCCCAGTTTTCACTTTTCCTTCCCTTTTCTTCCTTTTCTTCCTCTCCTCCAAACTTAAGTTAAAGGAATTGAGGTTATTTGAATAAAGGGTAGGGCGGATGTCGTACTTCCTATTCCACTTATTTCTATACAAGATGAAGCTATGGTGATCAGTAAGTATTTATTATGTATCTACTATATGCCAGGCACTGTGTTAAGTACTGGGATACAAAATAAGGCAAAAGACTATTCCTTCTCTTGAGGATTTCACAGTCTAAGGGGAGAGATAACATGCAAATAACTACATACAAACAAGATAGAGATGGGATGAATTAGAGATATTCAAAAGAGAAAACATGTTATGTCCTAGGAAACAATAAAGTATGGATATATGGATACCCAGGAATGCAATGGAGTGACAGGGATGTTAATGATTATGAGCTTTGTCTTCCTACGGGGAAAATGAGGAAGGTACAGGAAGATATAATTATAATTTCCATTGGAAGGGTGGGCAAAATGGAGCACAGAGAACAGTAATTGGGCTGAGAAGATACACAAGAAATTAATTATTTTAGCTTTTTTAAAAACAGATCCCAAAGGTCTATTTCATATGAGCCAGAAGATCTATGTTTGGTCTTAGCTACTATCTATGTCTATGATTTTGGACAAATCTCTTCCCTCCTCTGAGACTTATCTGACAATAAGGAGATAGTGCTAAGGATCACAGAGCTAGAACTGGAAGGAAATGCAGAGGCCACCTAATCCAATACCCCTTCCCCTTTTCATTTAATAGATTAGGAAGCTAGTGTTCATGAAAACTGACTTGCCCAAGAATCCAGAAGTGGGAGATGAACCTGGAAGCTCTAACTTTGCTCTTTTCTCTTGTTAAAAATGATAGCTAGGGGCAGCTAAGTGGTGCAGTAGATAACACACTGGCCATGGAGACACGAGGATCGGACATCTCCCAGTCTAAACTCCTACATTATTGGGAAGAGTGGAAGGACCCAAGCTGGATCTGCCTCTCCATATGCAAACCTGTCTCTTATGTTTCTCCTCAGGATCAAAGGATTTTCCTACCCTTTGCAGAAGTAACACTCATAACTTGCTTCTGAGTTGCAGCTAGTATGTAAATTTTGCAATTCTTTGAAAGGTGTCAAGGAAGAAAGACATATGGAAATCTTGGAGTGGCTGCAATATAAATAGAAAGGGATACTGGGAAGGACAGGAGAACAGCTAGCCCAACTAAAGAGGGAGCTGTGCCTTAAGCCTGAGGGAAATACAAGAGTGAGGATGGCTGCCAGGGAATCATGGCTCTGTACCATTCCACTGTGATAATCATTCATTTTCAATCAACGACCATTTTTCCTTTTATTTTTCTCAATTATATATAGAAACCATTTTAATGTTCACCTTTTAGAATATTAAATTCCAAATTTTTCCCCTTAGAAGCAATAAGTTGGGAAAACATTTTTGTATTTAAGGATTCTGATAAAGGCCTCATTTCTAAAATATATAGAGAATTGACTCAAGTTTATAAGAATTCAAGTCATTCTCCAACTGATAAATGGTCAAAGAATATGAACAGACAATTTTCAGATGAAGAAATTAAAACCATTTCTAGTCATATAAAAAGGTGCTCTAAATCACTATTGTTCAGAGAAATGCAAATTAAGGCAACTCTGAGATACCACTACACCCCTCTCAGATTGGCTGGAAGGACAGGAAAAGATAATGACGAATGTTGGAGGGGATGTGGGAAAACTGGGACACTGCTGCATTGTTGGTGGAACTGTGAACGGATCCAGCCATTCTGGAGAGCAATTTGGAACTATGCTCAAAAAGTTATCAAACTGCCTTTGATACAGCAGTGTTTCTATTGGGCCTATATCCCAAAGAGATCTTAAAGCAGGGAAATGTGCAAAAATGTTTGTGGCAGCCCTTTTTGTAGTGGCAAGAAAATGGAAACTGAGTGGATATAGTACCGCAGGCATCTATTAGCTGTGTGATCTTGGATAAGTCACTTAAGCTTTGTCTACTTCAATTTCTTCATCTGTAAAACAGGGAAATTAATGCACCTATCTCCCTGGATTATTGTGAGGACAAAATGGGATATTTGTAAAGTTCTTTGCAAACCTTAAAGTACTATTATAAATGCTATTATTATTAATTAATAAACTACAATTTCTGGAGGGAAAAGGCATTAGCAACTGGATACATTCTAATGCATCTATAGGAATAGATGGACAAAATGGAGCACAGAGAACAGTCTTCTACAGGAATTGTGAGAGCCAACCTAGGGGTGATAGGAGGGAAAAATGAGAAGGAATACATTCAAGGCTTGGAGTATAAAGGCATACCAATGGGAGATGGATTGTTGAGCACAGGGACCAGCAAGAGGTTTGGGATATCTTTTAGACAGAGCATTTTCTAGCACAGCATGGGAAAGCCCTTGAGATGGTCAGCATGAAGATTGAGGTATAAATATACAAACATACTTAAATAAAAACAGCAGACATTTATAAAGCTATATTTTTTGGTCAGATTCATGAGTTTAGCAGTGTAGGTAGAAAATGCTTATGTGGCAATTCCTTCCATCAATATGAATGGAACACATATATTATAGATGTTCTAGCCTTAGAGAGGTACATGGGGTGCTGAGAAGTTAATTACTTGCTCGTAGTCACAAGATTAAAGGATCAGAAGTTGTAGCTAACTCCAAAGTCTGATTCCAACCCTCAGGACTGGCCCTCTATCCATTTAACCCAAATCACTCTCAGCTTCAGTATTTAAAGAACATATTATTTCATCACTCCCTTAACCAATGCAGATTGCAGCTTATTAGAAGGCAGTTTTCTTAAGTTGATATAGCTGAAAAAAATTCATCTGATGGCCAGGCTTTCTAGAGACGAGTTTTTAGAAACTTAGCTGGATAACAAATGTGGAAATACATTTAGATGAATTGCACAAGTTTAACCTATATTGGATTACTTGCTGTCTAGGAGGGAGAAAAATTTGGAACATAAGGTTGTGCAAGGATGAATGTTAAAAAACTATCTTTGCATGTATTTTGAAAAATAAAAAGCTATTATTATATTAAAATGTTAAAAAAGAAACTTAGCTGGGATGTTCCTTAGGGGTCAAAAACATAGTCCATTGCTGACTGTACCCAGAACCTATGCGTGAGGTGAGACCTGGCAAATTATACTTTCTTCCGATTCACAGTCTGAGCACCCAGCAAAACTTCCACACCATCGTAGGGCATTGGGGGAGAATGTTATTAGAAAGACAGAGACACACACAGTTTGGGGTTCCATTTTTTCCGTCCCTTTTTTATCTCCAGATAAATAATTAAATAGTAATTAAATATTGGTTGTACATGTATAATCATTTAAAACATATTTCCATGTCTGTCATGTTCTCCATCAAAATCTTCTGTGTTCCACTGTATTCTAACGATGGTCCTGGGTTCTGAAAGGTATAAAAAGGAAAGTCCAGGGAGAGGCTCTTGGTGTGTGCAGTGAGAACCAGATTAACTAATCTTGAAGAAACTCTTCATTAGAAGGTTCTGATCACTCCCATAGATGGTGAAACTTGTGGCCACAGAAACTAAGAAGGCACCTCTATGAAGTGGGTGGAGTAAGAACATTGAGATCAAAGGAGTGGGATAGAAATAAGAATTAGAAGTGAGACTGATTTCACTGATGAAGAAATCTTTAGAATAAGAAAGTTCCCTCTAACAATACAATTCTCTCTTTGTAATATTTGGGAGGTGACTAGAATATTGAGAGATGAAGTGATTATTAAAGGGCCTTGAATCCAGATCTTCCTAGCTGCAAAGTTAAGTACCCATTGGCTTTATTTGACTAGAGTACCCTTATACGCTTCTGGGTCTGTATCCCAAAGAGATCATAAAAGAGGGGAAAGGACCTCATGTGCAAGAATAGTTATACCAGCTCTTTTTGTGGAAGCAGAGAATTGGAAATCGAGTGGATGCCCCTCAGTTGGGGAATGGTTGAAAAAGTTATGGTAAATGAATGTAATGGAATATTACAGACTGATTTCAGAAAAGCCTGGAAAGACTTACATGATCTGAAGCTGAATGAAGTGAACAGAATGGGGACAGCATTGTACATAGTAACAGCAAGATTGTGTGATGATAAACTATGATAGACTCAGCTCTCCTCAGCAATGCAGTGATCCAAGACAATTCCAGTAGTCTTGGAATGGAAAATGCCATCCACATCCAGAGAGAGAACTGTGGAGACTGAATGTGGATCAAAGCATATAGCATTTTCATGGTTTTTTTTCTTTCTTATAGTTTTTTCCCACTTTTGGTTTGACTTTTCTTGCACAACATGACAAACATAGAAATATGTTTAAAGTGATTGTACATGTATAACCTATATCTGATCACTTTCTGTCTTGGGGAGAGGGGAGATAAAAAAGGGAGGAAGAAAAATTGGAACACAAAATCTTACAAAAATGAATGTTGAAAACTATTTTTACATGTATTTGGAAAATAAAATACCATGGGGGGGGGAGGGTATCCACACATAAAATTCAGGCTATCTTGACCGGGCACGTTAAGTGAATGACATTGCAACTGCTAATGAGCTAATCCCTTTCTTATGAATTAATCATGATTGTTCCTGCTTAATGGGGAAGAAAACCTAGCAATAGAGAAAAGTGATTTGTGCTCGTTGGATCAAGGCAGAAACCAACCTGGATGAGAAGTGGGATGCGAGAAGCCCACACTACAAAAGTAGCTCATACTTTTGTCCGGCTAGGAAACTATATTATTCCTCCAAGAAAAATCTCCAGCTCCCTTGGGTCACCCCAGAGTTCCTGGGGCCACATAATCCTGTATCTCCCATTCACCAAGGGCCCAGAGAGAGGACAAATCGAGGAACATAGATTAGCAGGTGGGTCCCTATTGGGCAGATGCAAGAGGGCATCTGGGCTTTATATGATTTCTCTGTAAAATGAGAGTTGAAAGGGGTTATGGGTAGCGTCCCTTGCCGCTCTAACTTTCAAGGTTTGGGGGCAGCGAGAAAGTATATGAGGTGCTAAATTGTGATCTCCCCATCTGGCTCTAGAGAGCGCTGCTTCTCCGCCTCCGTGACCTGTGGAGCAAAGTGAAAGTTAACTCGTTTAGAAGGCTCGCACCGCTCTAGTCCCGATTTGGGGCCTCGGATTGGGGTATGGAGTTAACACTAGTACCCCGGCCAGGCCAGGAGGGTGCCACAGGGAGCGAGAGGTCCCACCACAAGCTCCAGTAAGGAGGAGCGGGAAACTGGGCTGGATCCCTACACACACACACACACACACACACACACACACACACACACACACACACGTTAGAGGCTCGTGCCAAGGCAAGGGGTCTCGGGGCTTCGCAGAGCTCCCCAGGATCACTCTGGCGGGCGGCTGGGCCAGCTGGGCGTCTGCCTCTTCTCCACCAGTTTGGGAAAGGGCTAGGGTCCCAAACCACCTCTGCCGGGTCCGAGTGGTTCGGAGCCGGGGGAAACGCAGACTGGGGAGCTGGGGAAGCGCCGGGGCTACAAAAAGAAGGCGGGGGATCCCGGGGGCGCAGAGCCAGCCTGCTGTCAAGAGGGAAACAGAAGAGGCGGTGGTGGGGCGGCCGCGGGAGTGGGCAGAGCCAATAAAGAGACGAGGGCGGGAGGCGGCGGAGAGGCGGCGGCAGAAGAGGCGCTCGCTTGGGGGAGCTGAGAAGCCGACACCTCGGGGTGCGCAGCGCAGTCCTGGAGCTCGCTGCTGCGCCTCGTGCTGAGCCCGGGACACGCTCACTCGTTCGGCTAAGGCTCCGAACCTGGGACTAGGGGTGCCGAGCGCTGAACTCCGCCCGGTGCACAAACTTCTCTTGGCCGCTCACCCCCACCCCCACCCCCACCCCGGGCTAAGTTGGGGAGCCCCCACCCCCACAGGCTCCGGGACCGCGGCGGGCGGCGCCCTCGACTACTTTTCAGCGCGGGAGAAGCAGAGGAAAGCCGGGGAGCTGAGTTTCCTGGAAGCGGCGCCTGGCACATGGAGTGAGCGCGTCCGGCAGCTCTAGGCACCATGGGGCGCTGCTCCCTGGCTTCCTACCCGGTCCCTTAGCCCCTCACCCCGGTGCCTCGGGACTCGCGGATCTTAGCCGGCCTCCTAGTCCTCTTGCCCAGCCGCCAGAGCCAGAGGGTCGGGGGGTGGCCCCGGCATGGAGTTGCACGCGCTGTGTGGCTTCCTCTACTGGCTGCTGCTGCCGTTCTCACTTCTAGCGGGTGAGTCCCCAGGGTGGGGAAAGGAGATGGAGGGGGAGAAGGGAAGAAGGGTCCTAGACCCTTGGGCCCCGTTCCCTAGTAGGGGGTGTGGGGGGGGGAGACGTTTCCAGTAGCTTGCATCTAGACCAAACGAATACAACAAAAGTTTATTTAGCACCAACTGGCTGTTAGGCACTGTGGAAGTTACAAAGATTAGGCAAGACTAGAGTTCCTGTCCCAGAGGAGTTTGTTGTCCAGCAGGGAATAAGACCCTCCCCCTCCCCAATCTCCCCCAACCCCCAGTGAATACAACTACCATTTACACTAAATTCAGAGTGAATGATAAAACAAAACACGATGGGGGGCCCCAAGAGCAAAGTTACTCCAGAACTTCTCAGCTTGGACAGCAGGCTCCGAGACCCTGGCAGCTCTTCCCTCTCTCTGCAGCCCCCCCACCCCTCTTCTTAGCAGCCCCCTCCCCAGGGCATGTCTCAGATCTGACGTGGGGAGGCGCCAGCATGGTACCGGGAAAGGCTCGTGGGGGAGGTGCGGCTCCCGACCTCTCCGCATTCCAGGGTTGCACCCATGGGCCGCCGTGGGATCCCCAGCCCTCATCTCTCTGAGGTCCCCTGGTAGTTGCTGCCCAGTCAGGGGGGAGACGCCCCAACGAGAGCGGAACCAGGGGTCTTGGGGCGGGGATCTCTCTGGAGACTAGGGAAACAGCACGGTGGGCGTCCAGTACCTTCAGTATTACGGTGACTCTGTGGGGGGGCTATCATCCTTTCTCTCTCTCCTTAAAAAAAAAAAAAAAAAATGCCAACTTGCATCACTACTTCCTGACCAATCTGGAAGAAGGCGGGTTTCCTGCCTGGAACTGTTTAATTTGGACCCTCCCGTCCAAAACTAACGTCTATTCCCGCGCCTGCTGCTACCGTCACTCACCCTGCTCCTCCCTACCTCGAGCTGGACGTGCAGAACTGGTGGTGTCCTCTCCTTTGGAAAAAACAGTCAGGTCTGCTCGGAGCTCCCCTGATTCTGGCCCGAATGGGCCTCTACAGTGGCAGCTTGGATTGGACCCGGCGGAGGTGGTGAAGGGGGTGGGAAGTCTAGCATGGCCTGGGCTCAGGCAATCCCCTTCGGGGAGGGGACCTAAACTGGGCTTGCGGAAAACCCCTGGAGTGATAAAGGGCTTTGCTTTCTGGCTTCTTAGGCAAAGAAGGCATGCCCACAAATCCTAAATGTATCCCTTTCTTTTATGCGGACTTGCTGTCAAAGATTCCGTCCCCAAAAGGTCCATGAGCCTCTGAAATTGGGATTTCTCTTACCCCTCTTGAATTGTCAGGAAAAAAAAAAAAAAAAAAGTGGTCCTTAGTGGTTCAAACTGCTAGTAGGATCCACCTATAGGAGAAAGGGAAAATATTCTTCCACCTTCCTTTCAGGGTCCCTGTCCCACTACTGGTACCCCCTTTCTTCCATCTTGCTAGTCATATAATAGCAACTCACATTTCTGTAGCCCTTTAAAGTTTACAAAGGGCTACCCACAATATCCCCATTTTACAGAGACCTTACCTACCTTGCCCAATCTCACAGTTCCTAGTTATCAGAGTAGGTGACTTGAATTCCAATTCCCTGGATTTCGAATCCAAAACTCTTTCCTAAATTCAGCCTGTATAGTCCTCTCTATCTAGTGCTCCATGCTCTAAAATTACCACCAAGCTTTCTCCCACCCCGACACTCAGTCTCTAAGTGGGACCAAGTTCTGCTTGAGTAAGCAAACTGATTAAACTAATTCACACTTAAGTGGAAATAGAAAATTTTAATTTTCAAAGAGAAGCACTTCTTGATTTTGATGAAGCTGGAATTTGCAGCGTTGGAAGAGAGACAGGGAAAGCTTTACCAATATCCCTTAGATCATTTCAGCCGGTGGGTAAGACAGTCCTGGGTAGCAACCAGAAGAGAGGGGATTTAGGGGGAGGGGGCAAAGAGGTTTTATGGAAAAGGATTCTAGATGAGTGTCCCAATCTAGCCCTCAGAGAAGGCTGATCCTTGGTTTGGTTTGTAGGAAAGAGATCTCACCAAACCTAGGAATATTTTCATAATGCTGAAAAAAAAAAAAAAAGAATCAATGAAGACCATTGAAGGGGAGGGAGAGACTTTTAAAACTTTCCTCTGCCTAGTCTTTGGACAGAAATGCCCTGGACCTACCCAGGAGAACCAAAAAGGCAAATGGGATTGTAAACAGAGCTGTCTTGTTTGCTTTCTATCTTCTATGGGGGAGAAGGTAAAAACAAGCTTGATCTTTTGGAAGTTTTTAAGTTGAGGGATAGGAAATAAAGAACTCTTTAAAAAAAGCAAACAAACAAAAAGGCTCAGATACCTTTATCATGGTGGTCTCTATTGAAATTTTGTGTCAGGGGACTATCTGATCCTAAGTTGCTGTTGTTTTTTTTTTTTTTTTTCCCTTTAGTTTAAGTGTTAGAAACTTATAGTATTAAACTCCAAAGAGAGAAATCAAGGGGGAAAGCTTTGAGTCAATAAGAGGATTATGGGTAGCTAGGACTCACCCCAGAGAGGGTCCCTAGGGTACTCTAGAAAGGACCTTTGTATTGTGCAGCCATCATCCAGATTGTGGTAGGCAGCACAGTGCTCAGGTCAGAGGACTGGACTGGGTGGTAGGACATTTGAGTTAAAAACCCAGTTTTCTCCCTAATGATAGTGATTTTGATAATTCCCCTTCTATACATTAAACTTCATTTTCAGAGTACTTTTCACACAATAACTCTGTGAGGTAGGTAACACATTGTTTCCCCAGTTTTTCCAGATGAAGAAAATAGACCCAGAAAAGGGAAGAGTCATTTTAAATGATTTTCCTCAACTGGAAAATGGGGAATTGGATTAGTTGATTTTAAAGTTCCCTTCCATTCCAATTCTAATGGCCAAGAAGTCAGTGATTGGAAGTTGCCATAGTGTTAATGTGCTTGCCAAGTGCCAGGGTTGAGCAAAGGGTTGAGTAGCTGTTCTTGACACCCCAGTTTTCTTGGTCCTCTGGCATCTCTGCCCCCTTCAGACAATGGCTGGCTGCTGCAGCTCTTTGGAAATGAATAACTCATCTCCAGTGAGGTATCAGTCAGAAGATATTAGTCAGAAATTTTGCGCTGCATGGGCTTAGGCAACAATTGAGGGTGCAGGTTTGACTCATCTTGGCCCAGAGTCCCCAGGCCTTCACTCCACTCCCTATAAGGCATCTCTGTCTAAAAGCAGGCGGGTGCTGGAACACCTGATACCACTCACCAGGGTAGCTGTCACTCAAGGAGCTGGAACTGAAAGGCATTTGAGAATCAGAAGGAAGAGAGAAATATGGCTCCTGGCTCAGGTCCTAGGGTCCATTTGGAACGATGATTTCTTGGTCTAAGCCAGCTGGTTTCAGTCCTACCTAAGTAAGGGTTCTCCCCACCCCCACTGGAGTCTGTGGCTTTGAACCCAAATTCTGAAATGACGTTTCTCAAGAGGGGCGGGGTTCCCCTGTGTTGGGGCAGGCCCCAAAGCCACAATAACTAGTTAGGAAAGACAGACATGACTGGGGCCCTGGTGAGATAGGCAGAAACACAGCCTTGCCAGGGGCGGGAAGACAAACAGGTGGTTAGAAAGCAGTTAGCCTATCACTGCTGATTCTTAATATCTGGGGCTGAATCAGAGCAGGTTGTAAAAAATCCACTTCCTGCCTTTCAGGGGTGGGGTGTCTGGGGGTGTGTCCCCAGGGGCCTTTCATGTGTGAAGGCATGACTCTGCCAGCTGGAGTGCCTCCTCACACCATGGGCAGATGTCGGGCAGCGAAGCGTTCATCCCTCACCTTTCTGCCTTAAATTAGCATTTTCTGTCTTCCGAGGGACTTCCATGTTCTTGCTCTCTTTGGACTCTCACAGAAATCTTAGAGGTGGGTGAGGTATTATTATTTCATTTTACAGATGAGGAAACAGCCACTCAGAGTGGTTGAGTAAATTGCCCCAGATCACACAGCAAGATAGTGGGCAGGGAGGGATGAATTCTGTACTTCTAATATTAATAATAGATCATATTTTGAGAACAGCTTAAGGTATACAAAACACTTTACACATAACCACTCTTCAAGTGAGGTAGGTGACGCGAGAATCTCCATTTGACCTTTGGGAAACATAAGGAATGGGTTCGGGTTAAGCATTTATTAAGTGCCTACTACCTACCAGACAGTCTTCAGAGCTATTATCTCATTTGAGCCTCACAAGAACCCTGGGAAATAGATATCATTATTATTCTTGCTTTTCAATTGAGGAAACTGAGGCATACAGGGGTTAAATAAATTGATCAGGTTCACACACAACTACTACTACTACTTAACATTTATATGGTACCCACTATGTACCAGATCTTGTGCTAAATGCTTTACAAATATCTCCCTACTTCTTGATCTTTTCAACAACGAGGTAATTTAAGACAATTCCACTAGACCTCTGATGGAAAGTGCCATCCTCATCCAGAAAAAGAATTGTAGAGACTGAATGAGGATCAAAGCATAGTATTTTCACCTTTTGGGGCTTGTTTTTTTTTCTTGTGTTTTTTCCCTTTTGATCTAATTTTTCTTATGCGGCATAATGAATATGGAAATATGTTTAGAATTTCATGTTTAACTTATATCAGATGGCTTGCTGTCTTGGGAAAAGGGAAGAAAGGGATCTGGGAACCTGGGAACCTCTTTAAGCCTCAACTTCCCAATTTGAATAATGAAAGAGTCAGACTAGGAGACTTCTTATTTCCTTATATTCATCAACAAAATCAAATAGTTAAGGAAACAAAATAATATATAAACAACCAAATGATTTACATGTTCTTCAAAGGAAAATGAACTGAGAAATAAATAGCAATAAATTAAAGTAGGGCAATTTTTTTTTAATCAAGCTTCCACATTCTGGATCCCTGGGAATACAAAGATGAGAATTAATAGGATATTAAGATGTAATCAGCACTTTTCTGGGAGCTTGCTGTCATCTCTTATTCAATACCTTCCCATATCCCTCCTCCTCTTCTTCCTTCTGATTGGACAGTTGAGACCTGAGCTCCACCCACAACTTTCCTTTATAGAGGATGGAGCCTACTCTTTGACAATCCATTTTTCATCTACAGCCTTAGATGGTTTCAACTACATGGCACAAGATGTCGCCTCTCTAGGTATTCTCTGTGGTCCCATCTCCCCCCTATTTTTTGTTTCTCAGATTTTTGTAGTTTTGTCTTCTCTTATTAGATGGCAAGGCACATAACAGGTGCTTAATAAATGTTTACTGGATTGGATATACTAATAAGGGATACGACATATACAGAAGTATAAGTTAAATTGTGTGGAAGTGGAAAAATCTAAAGAGGGACAAAGCATTAGCAGATAGAGGGGTAGGGTGAGAAGGAAAGTTAGAAGAGGTAGCATCAGACCTGGACTTGAAGGGGAGGATTCTGGAAGACAAATTTAGAGCTGGACCTGGCCGCCAAAATTGTGTAGTCCAATCCCCCAAGGGAGATTCCCATGATACATTCAAAGACACATAGGAGGTAGGAAGCATCAGAGGCAGAATTGGAACTCAGGTCCTCTAATTCTAAAGCCAGGATGTGCTTTCTCTCTCTGCCTCCCAAGGACTGTGTGGATGAATGAGATCTGAGAGTCCCTGACAGCCATCAGGGAAGTAATGTAACATGACAAAACTCTGAAAAGGAAGATTGGAGCCAGATTATGGAGGGAATCAGCCATAAGGAGTGGCTTATTTGCCTTAGTTTCCCTATGTGCTCTATGCTTCATCTATTCATAGAAACACCAGGATTTAAGAATACCTCCAAGGATTCACTTTTTTTCTGTTTTTTTTTTCTCTCTTGGTTTTTCCCTTTTGTTCTGATTTTTCTCTCCCAACATGATTCATAAAGAAATGTATATTTAAAAGTCTTAATATACTGTCTAACCAGAAAAAAATAAAGCAATTAACTAAAAAAAAAAATAGAATACCTCCAAGGAATCTGTGTCAATAGGCACCGTTAATCTATCAGGCAAAGAAAAATAGAGTAAATAGGAAAAAAACTTAATTTCAAAATAAAATTATAATACCTGCTTGTAAATTATTTGTATTTAAAATATATTGCACAGATAGGAGGAATTATAGTAAAGTTTTTTTTTAATTGCATCAACTGATGTCCATGGTCCTAATAGTCTTAACTAATATTTTGCTTTTAGTATGCATATATTCACACATTTATATATTTCACTTTGAGGTTTAAGGTGAAATGTTTTTGCTAATTGCTGCCCTTCTGTCTTCTCAAAATCTTTCATAAAGCAGAGGGAAGAGGGAAGCCCAGCACCCTGAGTTACATTTAGATTGGATTGGTTACTATCCAAATGAAGTAACAGAAAACATCCTGTCTTGCTATATGATTAAGAGGGAAACTCTGAGCCTTATCAAGACGATTTCTTGGCTTTTTTTTTCCTCTCTTCCCTTCCTGCTCTCCCTCCCTGGCTACATCCTACCCCTCCGTCAGAGCTAGTTCTGCTGCCTCTTTTAAGGAGCCCTCCCTAACTACAGTAGCTCATGAGCAGCTCCTGCAGCATTTATAAGCCATCCCACTTATTGTAGCCCTTCTCCTGATATTCTCTCAAAGATATTTTTATCCTCTTCCAACATTCAGAGTCTTAGCAAGTTGAAAACAGAGATGCTGCCTTATCCATGTTTCCAAATGTCAAGTAAACTTGACAAATGACAACCAACACAAATATTTCCATATATGAAGATCAGATTGTATATGATTGTATATGAAACAATCTCTGTAACTACAGCTTTTTTTTGGAAAGCATTTATTTCATTTAACACAGAAATATCCACATTACTCAGTTTGGGTCTAAACTTACTTCCACTGACTTCTATGGTTTTTAAAAATGTTTCACTGATTGTTCTTCATTATTTGGCATCATTCTCTTACTCTCACCCACTTCCTTTCTTTCCTCTCCCCCACCCTCAAATTAAAGCTCTTCCTTATTACAAATTACAAATAAGTGTAGTACAAATCCACACATTGCTTATATCTGAAAATGTATCTTTCTAGCTCAAGGATTTTTCATTTTTAATCCATTTTTGGTGTGTTAGGCCCTCTTCACAATCAGGTGAAACCTACGGATCTCTTTCCAGAATTTGTTGTTGTTGAGATGTGCCCAACTCTTTGTGACCCCCATTTGGAGTTTTCTTGGTAGAGATCCTGGAATGGTTTGCCATTTCCTTCTCCAACTCATTTTGCAGATGAGGAAACTGAGATGGCGTTAAGTGACTTGCCCAGAGTCATAGAACTAGTAGGTGTCTGAGTCAGGATTTGAACTCATGAAGATGAGTCCTCCTGAATCTAAACTCAGTGCTAGCTTTCCCTTCTCCCCAGAATAATGTTTTTAAATGCATAAAGTAAGTTTCACAGGATTACAAAGGAAAACAATTATATTGAAATGAATTATTGGAATTTTTTAAAGTGTGTTGACTGATCCTGGTCCTATGGTGTCAAATTCAGCAAAATGGGTACTACTAAACCTTGCCTAATGACCCCTGAAGTTCCCATATTAACTTAGAAAAAAACATTAATATTATTTATATTCTACTGCATTTTTATTTATTTTGCTACATATTTCTCTCTCTCTCTCTTTTTTTTTTGGCTGAGGCAATTAGGGTTAAGTGACTTACCCAAAGTCACACAGATAGAAAGTGTTAAATGTTTGAGACCATATTTGGACTCAGGTCCTCCTGACTTCAGGGCTGGTACTCTATCCACTGTGCCACCTAGCTGCCCCCCAATTATATTTTAATTTGGTTAGGGTCACAAGTATGGGTCTTATGGATTACATATGCCTAGTATGGCATTTTTGAAATCTCTGATTTAGTTCATCTTTTCTGCCAATGGGTGGGAAGCATGGCACATCATCATCATGAAAGATCATTGCATTGATGAGAGTCCTTGTCTTTTGTAGTTCTTTCACAGTAGTATAGTTGTTTTCTGTGTCATTCTGGTTCTGTTCACTTCACTCTGTATCAATTCATTGAAATTTTCTGTTTTTCAGAAACTATTGTTGTCTTGGTCATTTTTATGTTATACTTTGTATGTATGTGTGTATGCATATATATGTATATATGTATGTCATTTTCTTTTCTCCTCTCTTGATGATGTTCAGGATAGAGATTTGTAACCATGAGTGGTCCAAATGTTTTTTCTCACTTCCTGCTATAGAGGTGGATGATGAATTTATTTTGTTTTTTTTTAGCTGTTCCCAAACTTAATTTTTTGTAAATAATATTTTTTCCAATTACATATATAGTTTTCAACATTCATTTTTAATAAAATTTTTGAGTTTCAAATTTTTTCTTTCTCCCTCTCTTCCATCTTCCCTCCCCAAATGGCAAACAATCTGATATAGGTTATGCATGTGCAATCATGTAAACATATTTCCACATTAGTTATGTTGTGAAAGAAGAAATAGAGCAAAAGAGGAAAGCCACCAAAAAAGAAAAAAGTGAAAATAATATGCTTTGATTTTCATTCCATAATCTTTGTCTGGATATGGATAGAATTTTCCATCATGAGTCTTTTGGAATTGTCTTGGATCATTGTATTGCTGAAAAGAGCTAAATCAATCATAATTGATCATCGTACAATGTTTCTTTTATAGTGTACAATCTTTCTCCTGGTTCTGATCATTTCACTCATCATCAGTTCATGTGAGTCTTTTCAGGTTTTTCCGAAATCTGTCTGCTCATCACTTCTTAGAGCACAACAGTATTCCATTACATTCATATACCACAACTTGTTCAGCCATTCCCCAATTGATAGATACCCCCTCTATTTCCAATTTCTGCCCCCACAAAAAGAACTGCTATAAATGTTTTTGTACCTTTGGGTCCTTTTCCATGACCTCTTTACTAGATCAAAGAGTATGCACAATTTGAATGCCCTTTGGGAATAATTCCAAATTTCTCTCCTAGATGGTTGATTCAGGTCATAATTCTACCAACAATCCACGAATAACCCAATTTTATGGATGATGAATTTGAAATATAGCCGGTATGGGAATTTGTTTAGCTAGAATTGTGCAAATGATGATTTTGTTTTTGCTTTTTTGTTCCAGTGGGAGGAGGAGAATGAGAGGGACAGATTATAAATGATTGTAAAAATAAATAGATTTTAGGAAAAAAAATATTTTGATTGATTTTCAGGATAAAATGCAGACTGAAGAGGTTGGTCTTAAGAATTTTCAACTCCCTTTTGCCTTCAGTACTTGACATTCTCTGGAGGCCTGACTCTGAGGTCTAGAAGAGGAGGGCTGATTCATTTCCTTTCTTTTCTCCTCTGTAGGGAGGGTCAGCACCATGCCTCTTCCTTAGGTCTCTAGGAAACACGATTGCTTCAGCAGCCAGCAAAACCTTAGGTATAAGTTTGATAGAAGAGCCAAAGGGCAGGTTTTGAGTCAAAGAAACTTGTGTTGTTTTTACGTGTTTTCTGGGTAGATTGGGGCCATTTCACCCAGTCTCTGCAGAGGCTGTGGATTGTAACTGCTTCTTCAAGCAGAAAAGAGATGCTAAGAATGTAGGAGTGAGTTCCTCTCTTGGGCCCAGGGCAAAGAAACTCTCTCCTGACATCCTGATTGATGCAGCTGATTTCCACCCTTGAAAGAATTTCCAGAACCACCTAGAGAAAAGACCTGACAGTTTTTAGGGACCCTTCTGGGCATATGATTTCACCTACAAATATCCCTGACTTCTCAGTCATTTTATCTGTTAAACATCAAGTCTGACATCCTGCCTGACATCCAACAGATAGAGGAACTCCCCTTTAGACTAGACTGTGGATCATCAATGGGAGAGGATTCCCATGTCCCTTCCCTAAGGCTTCTGGGTCCAAAACAGCCACAGAGTCCATTCTGCAGCAGATGCTAGGGACCATCTGAGTGCAGGAAGTTTGGCACAGCCAGGCAGTCTTTTCCTGGTCTCCTGGGGCCTTGGAAACACACCATGGCTTCAGAGATGTAAGAAAAGAGATCAAATAGCCAGTTGCAAGGCCCAGAGAGAGTTTCATAGCATGAAGGCAGGTGATTATAGGATACTACAGCCACATATGTGGGTTCTTTTGCAAATTTTTAGGGTCCCTCCTCATCCACTCACTCTATCCCTAGGCCTATATAGCAACAGAAGTCCATATGAACTTGTCTACACATGTGTGGACATTTCTGGGTTTTTCCCCCCTAAATTCATTCATTTATTCTTACGGGCTGTAAGATAGAGAACTGTATTCTTAACCTCATTTGCTACTGATGTGTGAACTTGGGAATCATCCCTTCTCTCCCTTTCCTTTTCTCTACAATTAAGGACTTCTACTGGTATCAATTTGATTGATAGTTATTATTAATATTAATTATTGATAATTTATTAATAATTAATTGATATTGATTAATATTTATTGATATTATTGTATGCAAGCCCCTGGGAGCCACAAAGAGATACAACCTTGAAATCTAATTGACTAACTCTTTTAGGTGGGATATCCTATCGGTCTATAATTCCAAATATTCGTTGGATGCTTAACACGAATGTGGCTCTCTCCTAGTCTCGGGGTAACCTTTTCTCCTTCTTTACCTTGTGTTTATTTTGCATTATTTTGTTTGTACTCCCTTATGGGCATCCCATCTCTCCTGATGGAAGCAGCTAAGTGTGGGGCAGTAGAGAGAGTATTAGACTCCGAAACCTGAGTTCGAATACTGCCTTCGCCACTTACCAGCTTTGTGACCCTAGCTGAGACACATAATGCATCCCTCACCTTAGTTTCCTTATCTGTAAAGTGAGGACAGTAATAATATCTTCCTCACAAGGCTGTCGGGAGCTTCAAAGGATGTTGTGAACCTTAAAACACCCTGTATTATAATGTTCAGGGGACACACCTTGAAGAAAGGTGTCAGTGTGTGATTAAATGCTCATTTGAAGACTAGAACAGAAGGTGCTTATGGTTCAAATAAGGAGGAGTGAGAAGAGCCTTGGGGTTTCAGGCTAGATGGGGGATCGCAGGATTCTGGCAGAAGCTGGGTTTGGATGGGAAGTGTGGGGACGATGGAGGGGGTCCTGACAGCAGGGAACCATTGGGCAGGAGAGAGGGTAGGCCATAGGATGTCTGTCCAGCACTGTTCCACTATATCAGCTCCTTGGGAAGTCAGGCAAAGCTTGAACTTAAACCTGTAATTAATAGGGAGCTGGTGAAGGTCTTTGAGGGTGTCTGGGTGACTCTGAGGCTTCTGTATAATCAATCAGTCAGACTTCCTTCCTCTTCAGATCCAGAGGTAGCTGGGCACCTTTTACTCTGGGAGGGAAACAAGGAAGGGCTGATCAGAAATAGGATGGATTTGATGGGACCCCAACACACAGGGGGAAGGGAAACTGAGCTGGGAAGCTGGTGGTTAAACTCAACCTCCAGCCTGACTGGGGACTAGCAGAAGTCCTTTGGGATTAACCCCGGGGCTGGCTGGGTCTTGGAGGAAGAGGAGCTGAGTCACAGAAGTGGCTGGGCTGCTCCCTCGGGCCAGTCAGTGCCAGCCTGGTTCTGGCCTGCCCTGGGCTGCCCTCCTGGCACACAACAGGAGCCCTACGGCCTAAGGCACCAGGCTGCTCTCCCCCACCTCCCAGCCTTGCTCGAAAGATTTCTGTTGAGGAGGGCTGGGTAATTTCTTGTGTGTGTTGGTAGTTTTAATAGCATAATCATAGGGGGTATTTTTAGTCTCCCTCTAACGGACAGGGCTGGTTTTTGGGTGACTGGCTGTTTACCAGCCTTCGATCTCCAAGCTATTTTTCTCCTTAAGTAAATACAGCCCCAAGCTCCTCCAGGCCTCTGTTGTCCTCCTGCCCCCAGGGCTGGGGCTAAAGTGGGCCAGTGGGCCCCACAGCTGCCTCCTGTGGTTGCTTTTTTAGGAGAGCTGGATGGCTAAAAATGGGCCCAGGGTGTTGGCTTCTGGAGGCCCCGAGAAAGGCAGCACCCCACAGGGAGGGAAGTTGGGCCTGGCGGTCTGGGCTGGCCTATTTTTCATTCTCTTTATTCCGGGTATTGTCTTCTAAGGACATCGGGCAGCCGGTGATGGCTGGGATCCGGTGGGTCAGCGTGGAGGGGTCCCATGAAGCTCAGCTTCTGCTCTTGGCTCTCCCTGGTGCTCTCCAGCCCTGCCTTGGCCCGTGGCGGGCAATGTCAGGATTTGTTTTTGGAACTCTGGCTCCCCAGAAGCACAACCTTCCTCCCTCTTCACCCTCCCACTGCCCTCCTCTTCCTCCTCCCTTTTGTTTAGAAGTTACCGATGTTGGATCAACTTCTCAAATTAACCTTCTGGAAAAAAAACCCGTGCTGTGTAAACAAATTCCTTCTGCCAGGGCTGGAGGTACCAAAGGAATGTGATTGCGGCCGGCTCCTCTGGGCTTTGGTCCGGCCTTGCCAAGGGCAGCATCCACCCAGGTCTCCCCCTCACTTCTTCTCTCCCCCTCTTGGTCTGACCAGCTGGGGAGGCCAGAAGGGGCCTGAAAGGCCGCCCACTTGGGATCCCTTAATTTGATGAGGAAACTAAGAAATGAACCGGTGTCCTTAGACTCATACAACCCATAAGTATCTGAGGGGAGATTTGAATCTGAGTTTCCCTAATTTCCAATCCACTACTTTCTAACCCACCTGTGAAGACAGAAGGGCTCTCCAGGGCTTCGGCAGTCTGGGGGGTGAGTGGGTGGGACATGTGAGCTAAGTGGTACAGTGCACAGATCCTGGCCTGGAGTTAAGAAGATGCATCTTCCTGAATTCAAATATGGCCTCAGACACTTCCTAGCTGGACAGGTCACTTAACCCTGTTGACTCCAGTTTCCTGAGCTGGAGAAGGAAATGGCAAATCATTCTAGTTTCTTAGCTAAAAAAAAAAATGAAAACAAAACCCAAATGAGGTCACAGAGAGTCAGATGTGACTGAAAAATAACTGAACAACTTTTTACCTCATCTCCTCCCTCTTCCTCACACACAAATTGGCTAATATCTGGGTTCGTGGTCCATACTCCACCATATTCCATCTTCGTCACCCGTTATCTTGGAGCACAGCTCAAGTTTTACCTGCTCAGTTGAAAGGTGAGATCTTTCCTGGCCCTCATGGAAACTTCCCCCAAACACACACACTTTTTCCTGCTCAAAAACACTTAGTAGCTGCATTAGTCATTGGGCAGTTATGACCTGCTTTGTTTTGTTATTTAACTAAGTGTTTCTTTGTAGGATCTTAAAACATAGAATGTAAGAGCTGGAAAGGTTCTTGAGAAATAAAATGTGAGAGTTGGAAGGGGCCTTCGACCACAGAATGTTAGTTAGACCGTAGGCATATAACAGCTGGAAGGGAGCTTACAATCCAGCCAGTGAGAATTGGATGGGACTTTCAAACATGGAATCAATGAGCTGGAAAAAAGCATCTGGGCCACCCCCTTCCCCTTTGAAGATGGAAGAAGCTGAGACCTGGAGAGAGAAAGGCTCTCACCCAGGGAGCCACAGCCCGTGAGTGTGGAAGCCTGGTCTGCCTTCCCCTCATCCCAAGACTTTAAAGACCAGGATTCTATCTTCCTTTGGGCAAAGCAAAGCAGGTTCTCACTAAAGATTTATCAACTGGAATCGGGTTGGACTTATTTCTGTCCCTCCTTCTGCCCTCAATAAATTGCTTTTAGTCCTCCCCCCCCCAAAAAAAAATAATGTGTTTGAATTATAGTGGAAGGATCTTTCTGGCTTGGAATTAGTTCCTGACCCTGTGATTTTTAAGCTGAATGCTCTTGGGCAAGTCGCTTCAAACCTTTGTTTATTTATCTGTAAAATGGAATGATAATACTTTACACAGTGAGGAAAGTACAGCAAATTGAAAAGTATTTTAGAAATGTTGGTTTTATTGTCACTAATGTTATAATTGCATGAATAATGCTTCTTTATTGCTTTCTTGAAGGTCCATTCAACATCCATCGGTTCCAATAGTGTGACTTTTTGGGGGGCAGGGGGATGATTAAAAAAATAGTACCTGCCACTAGAAGCATCTGACTGGTTGAGATGGTTGACTATTTTATTTTCTCTTTAGCTCATCTGCGTGGTTTTTTTCCAGTTTATATTTTTATTATAAAATCAGAGCCAGGACAAATGACAGACTAATTCTATGGGAGTAAACTACTCCCCAGTAATGTGTTTCCACAGGAGCTTGAGAGAATGTATGTCTAGGGAGGGGTAAGTGCTCTGCTAGAAAAGTCTAATAACTGGAGATCCAGGCAACAAAGGAGATCACTTCTGCTTCCCAAAGATAGCAGTTCCAAGGTCCTTCCCAGGGAGATTTGGTCACATGCCTCTCTGGAATGCTTTTGCAGCCTTTATCTGTGTCCACAGATCTCTGGAGAATCAGGAAAGATGGAAGAGGGGAGCTGGTGGCTAATCTCGAGCACTCAGGCAGAGCATTGACTGGCAAAGAGATGTGTGTGTGTGTCTGTGTGACTGTGTGTCTCTGTGTGTGGTATATATCTGTGTGTCTGTGTCTTGTGTATGTCTGTCTGCGTATACATCTGTGTGTGACTGTGTATCTCTGTGCATGTCTCTCTGTGTGTCTGTATTTCTGTGTATCTGGGTACATGTCTGCGTGTCTGTCTGTTTGTCTGTCTGTGTCTCTGTGTCTTGTATATGTCTCTCTGTGTCTCTGTGTATGTCTTTGTGTGCGTGTGTGTCTGCATATCTCTGTGTCTATGTATGTCTGTGTGTGTGTCTGTGTGTCTGTCTCTATATCTGTATCTGTGCGTCTCTCTCTGTATCTTTATGTGTGTGTGTCTGTGTGTATGTCTGTCTGTGGTGTGTATTTAGGGCTCATGGGATTGGAGGAGCAGAAAGGAGAAAAGCAGAACCAGGTTCAGCTTTCACAGATGGAAGGAAGCTCTGGGAGCACTCACTGTTTGACTTCATCATTTGAGCAGAGAGCAGACATTTAGGCAGCCTCTGTGAATTCTGCCCAGTCCTAGGTCCCTGGGTGGTGGAAAGAGTTTCCAAGAAATGTATCCGACTGGGTCCTTGTCCTCCAGAGCCTCGCTACTGTAGCTGGAATAGGGAAATGAAAGCTTAAAATGGGCAGCTGTGGGCTAGAGAATCTCTGGGCTGGGCTCGAGAAGCCTGGATTCTAGTCTAGTTCTGCCCCACTCTGGGGAACTTCAGACAAAAATATTTACAAAGTACCTGGTACGTGCAGAGTGCCGGAACAAGACGAGTTCCTTGTTGGGCTGCTTTCTCCCTGTATGGAAAATGAGAGCACTGGACTCAATTGTCTCTAAGGCTGCTTTCATGTCTGATTGGTGTTGGAGGGGGCTTTCTAGCTCAGACATTCCAGGTTCTAAGCCAGAGTCCTAGACCTGGAGTTAAAGGACCCCAAGGAGTCCATGGATCGATTTCAGGGGATCTGTAATCTTTGATGGAAAAAATTACCCTTTGATTTTCAATGATATCTTACTGAAATTTAGCATTTCCTTAAATTATTTAAAAAACATTATACTAGGAAGGGTCCAAAGACTTCACCAGGCTTCTAGAAGGGTTCAAGACACAAAAAGGGTGAAGATCCACTGCTCTAAGGTCTTTTCTAGCATTATGTGTCCCTAGGATCTCATCTGGCTAGTATTCCCAGAGACTCTCCTTGTTGGTGGGCTATCCTCCTCTTCATCTTCCTTGTCTTCTTCCTCCTTCTCCTCTTTCTCCTCCTTCTTTTCTCCCATCCCTTCTTTTCCTTCTCCTCCACTTCTTCTTTCTTCTCTTCCCACTACCTATACTCCTCCTCCCTCCTCTTTTCCCCCCTCCCCCTCTTTCCACTTTCTAACCTCTCTCCCTCCTTCTCCTTTTCCTTTTCCCCTTTCCTCTCTTCCTTTTTCTTTCTCCTCTCTTTCTTCTTTTTCTTCCTTTTCCTCCTTCTTTTCTTCCTCCTCTCTTCTCTCCACTTCCTTCTTCTCCTCCTTCTTCTCTCTTTCCTTTTCTTTCTCTTCCTTCTCTTTTTCCTCCTCTTTCTCTTCTTCCTCCTTCTCTTTCTTAAGCCCTGGCCAATTAGGACTTACATAATTAAGATTTGCTGAGGATACTTTGTGGTTTAGGAATCGTGGGACAGATCTGATCCCTGGGTAAGGAGCTCTGAATCATCCTAGGCAGGGGTAGAATTGGTGACCATTAGTGACTGGGTGACTCAGAGGATGTAGGTCTGGACTGAATGGGAGCACATGGCAGAATGAGATGTGGCCATCAGTGGGTAGGAAGTCTGTATGAATATGTTAGACTGGGTAAGGAAGGAAATATTTCTTCTCATTGAGATTTGCAATGTCCCAAGATGTAGGTGGGAAATTTATTCATTCAAAAAACCCATATTCAGTACTCCTCAGTACAGGGCATTGTAGAGGAAGGAGCATGACCCAATGAATAACATAAGGAGAAGAAACACTTCCAGGCTCTTTACAAATATTATTTTATTTTATAATCATAATAGCTGACATTTATATAGCACTGTGGGTCAAGCACTATAAAGCACTAAGTGCTTTATAAATATTTTCTCTTTTAATTTTCATGACAACCTATCTCAAAATTCATTTTAGAAAAAAAGTTTTCTTTTTTATCATGAATTTATCAAACTTTTAAAAATAAATATTTCAATATACATTGCCTAAAAAGAGGGTCTATTATGAAACTATAAACTTTTGTTATGTACGGTTCAGATTTAAAACTATATTAAATTTAACATGATAATATTGAAACTGTCCTGCTTGTCTCTATCCTCTTCTGAACTCCTTTCTTCTCCCTCCTGTGTATTTAAAAGAAAAATGTTGTATTCATGTTTTTCTCTTTCCTTCCTTCCTTTCTTTCCCCCTCCCTTCATCCTTCCCTCTCTTCTTTCCTTCCTTCCTTCCTTTCTTCCTTTCTTTTTTCTTTCTTCCTTCCTTCCTTCCTTTCTCTTTCTCTCTCTCTCTCTTTTTTCTTTCTTTCCTGGTTTTCATTCTTTCTTTTCTTTTTGTTCTCTCTCTCTCTCTCTCTCTCTCTCTCTCTCTCTCTCTCTCTCTCTCTCTCTCCCCCTTTTTTGGGAGGAATATCTCTATTATTATCCACAGACCTCCTTCTACCACTCCTCCCCTTGTCTTCAATGGAAGCCCTTCCTTTAGGTAAGAAGAGCAAAGCAAACTAAACAAATCAATACACTGACCAAGTTGGAGAGTGTGTGTATCCTTTCTGCATCTTTATCTCATCACCTTTATGTCAAGGAGTGGCTCACAGGCTTTGCCATTGGTCCTTGGAAGCCATGTCTGATCCCTGCATTGATCAAGTTTCTGAAGTCTTCTAAAAGTTGTTTCCTTTTACATTGTTGTGGTCACTTTGTAAATTATTCTCTTGATCCTGTTCAATTCTGTCTGCATCAATTCATACACATGTTCTTAGGTTTTCTTGACTCACAAGATTGGTAGAGTTCATTGATGAGAGGATCTTGTGCAAATGACCCTTTGAGCTAGGGGTCACTTACATTTCTCTGAATCAATCACATTTGTCATTTCTTCTAATATTCTATCCCATTCACATACCATAGTTTGGTCAATCAGACTCCAATTGATAGGCCCCCATTTTGCTTCCAATTCAACAATAAAAAATGCTCGTGTAAATAATTCTGTACATATGGTCCCCTTTTCTCTTTCTTTGGTATAGCACTGGAATTGAAGGTAAAAGACTATGTATGGTTTTGTGACTTTTTGAGGATAGTTCCAAATTTCTTGCAGAGACAGTTTAATCACCAGTGTACCACTTCTACACCACCAGACATTTTCATCTTTTGTTATTTTTGTTAATCTGATGGGTGTGAGATGGAACCCCAGAGTTGTTTGGTTTCTTTTTCTTTTATTATTAATCATTTGGAGTATTTTTCACATGGTTATCGAAGGTTTGCATTCTTTTATTTCCTTTGGACCACTTATCTACTGGGGAAAGAACCCTTGACCTTATATTTTTAAAAAGTCAATCCTCTAGTTATCTTGAATAGATGACTTTATCAGAGAAATTTGCTGCAAATATTTTCTCCAGTTATTCTTACCTTGTTTAGGTAAAAATTCTCCCCTAAGTCTTAATTGCCAAACATGACTCCTTCCTTTCTCTAATTTGCTAATATATGACCTTATACAGTTAGGTCTTATATTCATGGAGCTTACTGTGGTATATGGTATAAGACATTGTTCTAAACTTAATTTTTGTCAGACTGCTTTCTAGTTTTCCCAGTAGTTTTTGTCGAATAAGGAATCTTTATTTTAGTAATTGGTGTCCTTGGTTTTATCAAACAGTATTACAGTGTTCAATTATTCCTGGGAATTATTTGCCTAATCTGTTCTACCTATCATTTTTTAAAAATTTTTTTTATACCAGTACTAAATAGTTTGATGATTACTGCTTTGTGTTATAGTTTGAGATCTGTCCTGCCAGATTGGCCCTCTCTATTTGTACTTTCTCTGCACTGTTTCCCTAGAGATTTTTTACCTTTAATTTCTCCAAATGACTTACAATATTACTTTGTCTGATTGTGTAAATTAATCCTTTGGGAGTTTTGATCTATGTAGCATTAAATCTCTAATGTGATAATTTTTTTATTTTGGCATGGTCCAGTCATGAGCAATTAGTCTCTTTAATTATTTAATATAGTGATGTAATATGGTTAATGTAATATATCATCATGTTAATAATAGCATAATATTAATGTAATACATTATATTAATAGAGAAGCTAAGTGGCTCAGTGGTAAAGAGCCAGATCTGGAGTCAAGCAGACCTGTGTATAAATCTAGCCTCAGAAATTTATGAGTTGTGTGACTCTGCCCAAGTCACTTAACTCTGCTTCAGTTTCTCCATCTATAAAACGAGCTAGAGAAGGAAATGGCAGATCACTCCAGTAGCTTTACCAAGAAACCCCCAAATTGCATCACAGAGAGTTGGACATGACTAATTGACTTAACAACAGCAATATATTAATATGATATAATAATAGCATGATGTGCTATTATGCATATATAATATGCATATATGCCTATGTAATATGCAAATTGTTTGCCTATGTTTTCTCATCTGTAAAATGAACTAGAGAAGAAAATGGCAGACCACTCCAATAGCTTTGCCAAGAAATCCCCAAATGGGGTCACAGAGGGTTGGATATGACTAACTGACTTAACAACAATAACAATATATGTTAAAATGATATAATATTAGCATGACACACTATTATACATATATGGTTATACAATGTATTATTATACTAATGTATTGGTATAACACATTAATATAATAATACTAATGGTGTAGTGATATAGTATAATAATAAAGTATATTATAAGATTTACATATTATGATGTATTAAGATAATGATAGTATCATACACTAAAAATGCAAGAATACTAACTGATATAAGAATAATGTCTAATTCCTTTATTTCTGCAAAGAACGTTTTTTGTTCCATCTCCCAGTTGTCTCCTATGCTTGGAATGCCCTCCTTCATCTCTGTCTCCTGACTTCCTTCAAGGCTCAGCTAAATTCCCATCTTCTACAAGAAGCTTTTCTGAGTCTTCCTTAATCTTAGTGCTTTCCTTCTGTGATTATTTCCTGATTTATCCTCTCTTTATCTTGTTTGTATGTGGTCAATTCCACATCCTCTATTAGAGGATGTCTGTCTCCTCTATTAGACTGTGAGTTCCTTGGGGGCAGGAATTGATTGGGGGGGGGGGCATTCTTTGAATATCCAGTGCTTAGCAGAGTACCTGGCACACAGTAGGTGCATGATAGATATTGGTTGATCAACCGACTGGTAGTTGTATTCACTTAAGTTCCAAGTGTGTTTTGGTAGGTTAACTCCCAGATAGTTTATATAATTCACTTCTCAAATGTTCCCAGAGCATTTGGTCTGAATTTCTCATAGATTGGGTCATGGCATAGCAGAACAAGTATATGGGAGCAGGCTTTAGGGAATATATGGCTTTGAATCCCGCCTCTGATATTTGCTATTATCTTTATCCTCAATTTTCTCATCTGTAAAATGGGGATGATAGCATGATCCTAGGTTGCATGTGTAACACAAGTTCCTTAAGAATGGGGACAGTGTCATTTTTTAGTCTTTATCTCTGCCCTTAATAAGAACGAATGAACCAGAGGACCTGGGTTCAAATTCCAGCTCTGTGGCTCCTTACTTTGAGAATTTTTTTCTTTTCTTTTTTGTGAGGCAGTTGGGGTTACATGACTTGTCCAGCTAGTGCCCATCAAGTGTTTGAGGAGAAATTTGAACTTGAATCCTCTTGACTTCAGGCTTTATCCTTGTGCTACCTAGCTATCCCAGTCTTGGACATTTGAGCAGGTTACTTAGATGTTTTTTTCCCCAAATCAACGAGCTTCTCATTTCCTACATCAGAGCAATATTCGACCGCAATCACATTCTATTTGAGAGATTTCTCTATGAAAATTTACCTCAATTTTCTGTATTCCTTCTATTCTTGGCTAGAAGGGGGATAAGTTTGGAACAAATCTGGGAAGGTATATTGGAGCCAACCTAGAAAAGCTTTTCTACACCAAGTTGAGTTTGTATTTTATCCTCTGGGGAATAGGGAGCTATCGAAGATTCTTCAGACTTGGGTGTCAAAGTTATTTTGGTGGCTATGTGTCAAATGGATTAGAGAGACTGGAAGCAAATGCAGCAGTTAGGGCACTACATATATGGAACCCAAATTTTGGAATTGTTGCTATATCCATCCTGCTCACTTCTAAAATGAATGATTGCTTCCCCCCTATTCAATGAGGAAACTATTCTCCAAGGCTGTTATATACATCATTAGAAAACTTCTGCATGACTTGTAGCTTGCAAAATAGAATCATTTTTATGATCTTTTCTCCACTGAATCCCACATGTTATATCAGAATATTTTTACACATAAAAAAATCCTGAAGCACAGAGAGGTTCATCATCCTCCTGAAAGTCACTGAGCCAAAGTGGGCAAACAATTGCCACCTCTGAGGCTCTGGCTTGAGGCTTGGCTAAGTTTATGCAGGGAACAGTTAAACTCTATTGAAAATGACTCCAGGTGCCAACCTGCCCAGGCAGAGCTCCTTGGTCTGCTCTGGTCTGAGTCACAGCTTGGTGGTAGAGAAGGGAGCGTGGCAAGAACTTTCCCAAGACTGCTGGCTAGAGGGCAGCTTCCTCCAGAGCAAATTCAGGGGTCTTCTCCCAGCTGAGGCCAAGAGGAAGAACTCTGGGTGAGCATTCTCCCCAGAGACCAGTCAGGATTTGCTCCAGAGCTGGCTTTCTTTGTGCAGAGAAACAGATATTATAGAGAAATCATCTGGGCTCGGGAAGACCAGAGAGACAATGCCGTCCAATGCCCTCATTTTACAGATAAGGAGGTTGAAGCCAGGAGGTTAAGTGGTTTGTGCCAGATCATTTCCAGATCTATTCCTACCCCAGTAGGCGTCTATTACAGTTGGGGTGTATTCTTGGCAGTGGACCAATTTCCCTAATTGTATACCATATCTGTGTCAATAAAACTGCTAAGATCTCTGTATGGCTTAATAATAATAAATAATAAATGTTAATTAATTTAACTCAATAATAAATAAAGAAATATTGACAATAAATAATAATAAATCTAAGATCATCTAAAAGAGACATCCTTAACTTTGTTTCTCCTTTGGATAGTTTAGGGAAGACTTTGGATTCCCCTGGCAGATTCATGTTTGAATTCATGTTAAATAAAGAAATAATGACAATAAATAATAATAAATCTAGGATCATCTAAAAGAGACATCCTTAACCTTGTTTCTCCTTTGGGTAGTTTGGGGAAGACTTTGTATTCCCCTGGCAGATTCATGTTTCTCTGTTTATTAAATACTTAGGATTCCAAAGAGCACCAAAGGTCATTGAAAATAAATATTTTTTTTCTATTCAAGTTCACCAAGTACTTAAAAAATATATCCATGGACCTCCAAGGAGTCTGTGGAGCCCAGGTGAAGAACCTCTGCTCTTATAACCTTTTCCTTATATTATAGATGAGGAAACTGAGGAAAGGGGGAAGGGAAAGAAGGAATCAAAAAAGGGAAATGAGTCATTTTATGTTAACACAGTGAGAATCAATGGTAACGCTGAGATCTTCAAGTCTTCTTTCATGATTTGCCCATCTGGAGTTCTCTCATTTATTCCAATATTCTTCCCCTTCCCCTCATGCAGAGATTGACTTAACATTTGCCAGGAGAGTTTGAGCACTTCCACAGAGGTGCATGATGGTCAATTCTTCCATGCTCTTATGGTTCTGCTCATAGAAATTAGAAACTGATTGAACATTGACCACAGAATTCCAAGAAGCTAAGAATTTACTCTTCTCAATATTTTACTCTTCAAATTTCCCTCACTTTTTCTTAACTGTATCGATTTATTACATTTGTTATTATTGCATTTTATTTTACTGTACTCAGGGCTAAGGATAGCAAGAAAGACCCAGTAATCCTCACCCTCAGCTTATGTAAATAATTAGGGACATACAAGATAAAGACACGGTAGATGGAAGGAAGCTTAAAGCAGGAGATTGTAGCATCTTGGAGCTCTGGGCAAAACTTCCTGAAGAAGTTGGCATTTGGACAGAGTAAAATTTTTTTTGATGGTGCAGTAGATGGAGCACCCAAGTCTGGAGACAGAAAGAGCTTAATTCACTAAGACACTTTCTAGGCTTGTGACCCTAAACAAATCACTAAACTCTGTTTGCCTCAGTTTTCTCATCTGTAAAATGAGCTAGGGAAGGAAATGGCAAACCATTCCATTACCTTTGCCAAGAAAACCCCAAGTGGGGTTAGGAAGAGTCAGACATGACTGGACCAACTGAACAACAATCCATTTTCTGATTTAAAAAATAAATTCCATTGATGTATTTCACCTCTACATAGTTTAAATGTTCCTCTTTCCCCCTTCCAGAGAGTCGTCCCAGTTATAACAAATAATTTTCTTTTTTTTTTTTTTTTTGCTGAGGCAATTGGGGTTAAGTGACTTGCCCAGGGTCACACAGCTGTTACGTGTCTGAGACCAGATTTGAACTCAGGTCCTCCTGACTTCAGGGCTGGTGCTCTATCCACTGCGCCACCTAGCTGCCCCTATAACAAATAATTTTCAAGAGAAATGAGAGAAAAATCAATCAGTACACCAAAAAAGGCTAACAACATCTATATCCATCCATCCATCCATCCATCCATCCATCTATCTATCTATCTATCTATCTATCTATCTATCTATCTATCTATCTATTTATCTATCTGCAATGTTCCAACCTCATGCTCCTCCCTTCTCTTTAAAGGAGCTGAGTCTTAAAGGAAACCAGGGATTCTCGTTGGAAGTGAGAAGGAAGAGCATTTGAGGTTTGGGGTACAATTACAAAGACATAGAGGTGGTAGATGAAGTAAATTATTCAAAGAATAGCAGTCTGAGCAGTGCAGTTAGATAGATATAAAGTGCCTAAGGGATGCAAAATATAAGAAGGAAGGGGCCAGACTATGAGAAAATTTAAATGCCAGAGAACTTTGTATTTTATCTTGGAGATAATTGGGAGCTAATGAAGTCTGTAGAGTGAGGAGAAGAGTGTGTCAGGATCAGACCTGTCTTCAGGAACTGGCAGCCGGGTACAGAATGGATTGGAGTATGGCCTTAAGGTTGAAAGAGCAGTTAGAAAGTTATTCTAATAGACCAGATGAGAGAGGAAGAGGTCCTGAGTTAGAGACAAGGGAGCCTCCATGAGAGATATGGAGGTAAAAAGGACAAAATTAGGCAATATATAGACTATGTGGGGCAAATGACAGTGATCAGTCAGGATGACACTGAGCTTTTGAACCTGGGTGACTTGAAATGTAGTTTTTGACAGAAATAGCAAAGCCTTGCTTTTTTCCCTTTCTTGATCTGATTTTTGTTGTGCAATACGATAATTGTGGAAATATGTATAGAAGAATTGCATATGTTTAACATAATAGATTACTTGGTGTCTAGGGAAGGAGATGGGAGGAAAGGAGGGAGAAAAATTTGGAATACAAGGTTTTGCAAGGGTGAATTGGAAAACTATCTGCATATATTTTGAAAATAAAAATACTATTATTAAAAAATAAAAAATAAACTAACTTGGGAACAAGTTAATTTAGAAGAAAAAAAATGATATATATGGAAGACAAGTGATGTTAAAGATTTTGGATTTAAAAAAAAAGAAATAGCAAAGTCTGCAAGAGTGGGTCTGTTTTAGAGGTGCTGTGTCTGAGATGGCCATGGGAGAGCTAGTTGGAAATGGGATGATTGGTGACATGTGCTGGAGCTTAGGAGAAAGATGAGGTGGGTTGGAAACCATCTGCAGAAAGCTGATAAATGAGCCCATGACAGTTGATGTGCTCTAGAGTGATAATACAGAGAGGAAAGAGAATAGGGCATTGGAGGAACCTCCAGGGACACCCACAGATATGGAGAATTAGAGGCAGCGTCTCTGACCATCCAGATCCAGCAGACTTTCTCCTAGGCTTCTCCTATAGTTCTCTCCAGCCCAGTTTTCCTTTGGCCACCTTCCCCTAGCCCTGTCTCCAGGCTCAGGTAACATTCCCTACTCCTTTGGAAGAAGCTAATAATGGGGATTATGGCAAATACTATCTCCCGGCCATTTCAGCTCTAATGTGGAGGAAAAACATATTTCTAGTTGCCTTTGGCCTCTGTGCTGTTGGCTCTAACCCAGTTAAAAGAAGTGGGAGCTGGGGCAGCTAGATGGTGGATAGTCAGGAGGGCCAGGGTTCAAATCTAGCTTCAAATACTTAATACTTCCTAGCTGTGTGACCCTGGGCAAGTCACTTAACCCCAATTACCTCAAGGGGGAAAAAAAACAACCAAACAAACAAAAAAATAAATAAAAATAAAAGAAGTAGGAGCTGAAATGGGCAAGACAGACCTACTCTGATTGGTTTGGGGGAGGTATGGAGGAAGGGAACAAGCACTTTGCACCAAGCACCAAATGTTTTACAAATCTTATTTCATTGGATTCTCACAACTATCCTAGAAGATGCATGTTATTATTATCCTCCTTTTATAGTTGAAGAAAAAGGCCTCCAGCACTAAGTATAGTATCTGGTGCATATTAAACACTTAAATATTTATTGAATTGAATTAAATTGAAACAGAGGTTAAGTGACTTGGCCAGTTATTAAATGGTTGAGGTAAAATTTGAACTCAGGGCTTCTGGACTATAGTTCCACTGCGCAGCCCAGCTGTCCCACTAGATCAGGGGGAAGGGCTTTGGCTGGAGAGAACAGAGTGCCCACTTCCTCCTCACCCCAGGAGCTACTTCTCCCCAGAGAGGAGGTGGAAAGTGGTAAAAGCAAACTCCTCCTGATGAATTTATTGAGGAGGGATAGTGTTGCTGGGGGAGAGACAGGAATTTTAGCTTTGCCATTTTTACAGAGTCCAGGGGGTCCTGGTCCCACGGAGGAGAATTTGCTGAGGATCCTTTCAGCGAGGTTCAAGAGGTTCAGCTCTGGATACCCCATTGTGGGGGGACTCAGTCCATGGCAACCCTGGGTCCCCCTGGGGATTCTGGCGGATGTCTGCTGCTCACTTTGCTTTTAGGAATTAGATTAGTTTTCCATAAAAACAGGATGTAGTGGGTGAGACAGTAGGCCGATCCCTTTTTCTTTTTCCAAGAATTGAATGTATAGGCCCAGTGGCCGGCCAGGGCCAGCCCAGTTTTCCCCACTGGGTGCTGGGGGGAGGTGGTGTGGAAGGTTCCATTCTAAGTGGTCAGCTAGCTCCACCGCTGACTTATGGCGTCATTGCGACAGATGTGGGAACAATAGCATCTTGTGTTGGGCCTGATGCTGCTGAGGAGCTCAAAGCGCATGATCATCGGCATCCCATTCATGCCCATTCCCTGGGAGGGCGGGAAGAGTACCAAGAAGAGGCTCGGGGAGGTGGGTGGGCACCCCAACCCTGGTCACCATTCATTCTTTTAGTGAATCCAGTGGCGTTCACTGAGTGCCTCCTGCTGCTACTGCTAATAATAATAATAATATTAGCTAGTACTGATTAATAGTACATGTATATGTATATACGCACATTTAATATATACACACATGTATACATATGCATAGCTGCACTTATTAACACCTTAAGGTTTACAAAGTGTGCATTCGGTCCATGAGCAGGGCCTGGAGAGATACAGAGAAGGGTAAAAAGCCTGATCTCTGCCCTGTCTTTTAAATGCTTAAAATCCATTATCTCAGACTTAGCCTTACCCATTTCCTCCCTGAATGCCCACAACTAACTTGGGGAACAGGAAGTTAATTTCCAAAGACCTAGCCGAGACTACACAGATACAGGGCAGGATTTGAATTCAGGTCTTCTTGATTCCAACTCCTGCACATTCCTCTTAAGAGATCCGTTGGTCCATAGAGTCTTACCCTCTTCTATATCACAAACCCTCAGGCAGGTCTGGCAAAAGCTGTTGGACCTTTCCTCAAAATCATGTTTTTAAACCCACAAAGTAAAATACGGGCAGTGAATGGTGCAACTGATAGAGTACTAGGCCTGGAGTCAGGAAGTTCTGAGTTCAAATCCTGCCTCAGACACTCATTTGCTGTGTGACTCTGGACAAGTCATTTCACCCAGTTTGCCTCAGTTTCCCCATCTGTAAAATGAGCTGTAGAAGGAAATTTCACTGCATTTCACTGCAGTATCTCTGCCAAGAAAACCCAAGATGGAGTCACAAAGAGTTGGACACCACTGAATAACAAGGATAAAAAAGTAAATTAAGTAGGACTGCTGAGGAAATCAATTTTTATTGAAATAATGATTTTATACACATACATATATATGAGTATATACACATGTGTATATATTAAATTAAATATATGTGTATATATTAAATATAAATTGTGTATTGTGTGCATGCATTTATACAATATGTGTATATGCACATATGTGAATAAAAAGTGTGTGCAATATACATAATATGCATATAGACACACATGTGTAATTAAATTATGTATATGTGTGCATTCATATGCACACACATGTAAATTATATAAGTATATACATGTGTGTATATATCTAATATGTGTGCACATTATGCACACATGCACACATATAATTAAGTTGTGTGTGCACATGTACACAATACATAAATGTGTTGCATGTGCACATGTATGTGCATGATGCCTGTGTGTACATGTTGTGTGTGTGTGTGCACATGCACATATACACATAGAGAGATATAGATATTTAATTTGCAGATCCCAGGTTAAGAAGATCTGCTCTAGTTCAGTGGCCTTCTCTTATAAATGGGAAGTTAAGGGAGATACATACAGTACACGAAGGCTAAATTATCAGCCCTGGGTTAGTGCTGAGTGAGGGGTTCAGGCCATCAGTGCTAGGAGTTCACTGCGGGCTGGGGTGATCAGGGGATTTGTGGGAGAGGTGAGGTTGAACAATAGGAAATGGAGAGGATTAGTCCAGAGTGCCAGGCAACAGAGAAGTCAGGACTTGACTCTGAAGGCAGAATATTTTGAAACTGGGTAGTGTCATTTTAGGAAAATAATCCCCTCCCATTCTCTCCCATTTCCTCAGGGGAAAAGGACATTGCTCCCATCAAGTATTCAGGGCTATCCCAGAACAACTGAAACATTTGTTAAGTGCATTGCACGGTTCCTGGCACATAGTAGGTGCTTATTAATTAATTCTCCTTCCCTCTTCATGGATGTGACCTCCCTCCTTCCCATTCCTCCTGCTGTGTCCCCTATCACACTCTCAAGAACAAGCTGTCCTGAAATTGGAGGCAATAATAAAGCAAACCAGAGAGGAGTCTGCTTAGACCCTCAAGTTTGTTTCTCTTCTGCGGCAGTAAAACTTGGGATCATTTTTGGGGAGATCTCACAAGAGGACTGGGGTCATCTGCGGATGGGGCCCTGTGTTTCTAGGCAGGAAGCCGGTGGAGCTGGGGTGGAGTAAGAGGGCTCATCATCAACCAGCCCTTATTAGCAGCCCACATGCTCAAAATCTGTCACCTCAAAGCTAAATGAAATCAGGGCTGTCGTCAGTGGATTGTGTTTGTCTTAAAGGGAAAAGTACACAGAGCCGGTGGTTTTTCAGGGCCCAGCCCTGCTTGGGAATGTTTTCAGGGCAACTGGAAGAGAGAAGCACACTTCAGCCATGAAGGGAGGCCCAGAAGCAGGTCGGGTATTGTCCAATGAGCAGTTGTCCCAGATTGGGGTCTTCCCAATCGATCAAAGGGTGCATGGAATAAATACAAATTTAGCCGATGAGAGCACTGAGTGGGAGGTAGCGATCAATAACAGGGAGGCTGGATCGTGTCATGGAAAGAACGTTTCCTGGGATTGTAGCCAGAACACCTGGGTTCAGATTCCAGTGGGCTGCCCCTGCTCCCTCTGGGAGTTGGTTTTCCTTGTCTAGAAAATGCAGGGATTGATGAAATTCTTAGGATTTTGAGCTGGAAGAGACTTCGGGGATTATCCGGTATCTTGTATTTTGGCTCAGGACCACACAGGGATTAAAGAGGATCCATGATTAGATATCACAGACACAGAGCTGGAGAGATGTCCCAGTCCCAGAATTCAAAACCAGATCTTTGGATTCCAAATGCTGGACCATGTCCACTGCCTCCCAATTATAGAGAAAAATCAGGAGCCTGTTTATATAGGAGGCCAGCCAGCAGTCCACCCTGTCCCTTCAGGGTAGTCATTGTCCTAGGACCCAGGGGATATGTGGTATGCTGCCTTAGCTCAGAGAGCTCCCGCTGCTCCTTTCCTAAACCCAGCCCTTCCACAATCTCCTTTTTAGTGTCTGAACTTTCCAACTGAGGTGTCTTCCATGTCTCATAAGATTAAACTGACCAAGGGAATCCAGGATCATTGTAGTCTAATTTTCTAATGATCAACGCTAAAGGATGGGATGAGGAGGGGGGCTATAGTCAAGATATTTTGGCTTTCTTTTAAAAATCATTTTTATATGTTTATTTATTATATTTTGTCTATGTACTTTTAAAAAGTATTTATTTATTTTTATACACATTGCTGTATGAATCATGTTGGGAGAGAAAAATCAGAACAAAAGGGAAAAACCATGGGAGAGGAAAAAAAAAAACAGAAAAAAGAAGTGAACATAGAATATATTGTTGATTTACATTCAATCTCTACCATTCTTTTTCTGGATGCAGATGGAATTTTCTGTCCAAACTCTATTGGGATTGCTTTAAGAAGATTTTCATTTGAAATAATTTAAACAAAATAGATTATTTTTTCTCTCTCCTCCATTGAAAAAAGAAAGTTGAAGACAGCAGTGGATAGAGCACCAGCCTTGAAGTCAGGAGGACCTGAGTTCAAATCTAGCTCTGGCAATTAACACTTCTTAGCTGTGTGACCCTGGACAAGTCACTTAACTCCAATTGCCTCACCAAAAAAAAAAAAAAAAAATCACCAAAATTCTTGTAACAGATATGTTTAGGCAAATAAAATAAATTCTCATGTTAGCCACGTCCAAAAACACAGGCCTTATGGTGTACCCTAAATCATTTGCTTCTCTGTTAAGATGTGGGGAATGTACAGTCTAATGAACGTGGTTTCAGACTATCCCCTACAAATGGTCTCCAACTAGGGAGCTCAGCCAGTTCCATTCAATTCATTTCAAACCCATGTCTTTCCTATGATAAACCCTGTACTTGATGCTGGTTTTACAAAGAACAGAAAGGAGAAAGTCCCTGTCCCCTAGCAGCTTACATTTGACAGGAGGAAAACAGTACTTTAGACATGAATAGACAAAATAGATTGGGGATATGGATAGACAAAATAAGTTGAGGAAAGGGGAAAGGAATAAGCAGTTATTATATACCTACTGTGTGCCAAGGCCTGTGTTGCTAAGTGTTTTGTGGCTATCATCTTATTTGTGTCTAATACAAAGATATTTCCAGGGTAGGAGAGAGATGGAGAATGTTAGCATGCATATGGGTGATCTGGAAAGAGCCCTGTTTAGAAAGAAGCTCGGGAGTTCCCTAAAGGAGTTTACCTTCTCCTGGAGCTGGGGTGGTGTTGGTGAATAGCCTGGCCAGCTGATAGGATCACATATTTCGAGGCCATTGAATTCACCCTCCCTTGTTTTACAGAGGAGGAAACTGAGGCAAGTAGAGGTAAAATGAGATAGCCAAGATCATTCACATAGCTACTGTGTCAAAAGTGGGGATTTGAACTCAGTTCTTCCTAATTTTAAGCCCAGGACTTTGTTGCTTCTAAGTTTTGACTACTCTTGGGCCATTGTGGTCAAGACTGAACCATGGCCCAAACCTATATTGGAGGATACTGGGCTCAAGGGTGACCAGGGCTAGACAGGATTGGGTCCCTCTCATGGCTTTCTCTGGCTCAAGCCAACCCCATAAAGGAGTAAGGGTGACATCCCCTTCCCTGGTTACTATTACCCCATTGGGTTGGCCAGTGTATGGAGGAAGCTATTTCCCTGAGGAATCCTCCGGGGCTATGTTACTGGCTTCAGACCAAAGGAAGGGGAGAACGGAGTCCTTCTCATGGCCATATGGACTGCTGGAATCTGTGCCCAAGGACAGGATCAGTGGGTCAGGGTCCCCTGAGACCTCCTCTCTCACAGAGCCTTTGTTATTGTGGATCTGGAGCACTGTTGATTTTTCCCTTTTTCCATGCTATGCTTGTTGGGCTCCTGTCATCACCCTGCCTGTGCAGCCCTTCCCTTCCCCAGGCACCATTACAGCCCTTACCACTGGCCCAGAACAAACAGCCTTGGGTCCTCTGGGAGTGACCAGGTGCCTGCCAGGGCCCCTGATGCTGGCAGGCACCAAACATCCACAGCTGTCTCTGAGGGCTTAGAAGGGCTTCAGGGACAAAGGTGTATGTGTGTGTGTGAGGGAGATGTAACTGACTCCATCCCACAAGTCCCATTGTGAGCCTGGGGCCCAGTTTTTGTCTCTCAAGGGGCATCATTTACCAGGGGAGTCCCCTGTGACCAAAATTTCAGCCCTATTCAAAAGCTGCACAAGCTGTTAACTAAATATATCACTGTTGATAGCTATAGAACCAGAAGGGGAAGGGACTTTAGGGATCATAAGATTCAGGAGTTCTACACCTTTGTCATGTATCCTGGCCCTCTTCTGCTGCCTGATGAAGCCTAGAGACCCTTACTCAGAATCAGATTTTTAAATGGATAGAAGAAAATGCAAGGGAAACTAATTGGAGTGAATTACTGCTATTAAATATTCAAAAGAAAGTTCATAAACCCAGAGTTAAGAGTCCCTCATTTAGTCTATACCCCTCATTAGACAAAGGAAGAAACTGCAACTCAAAAAGAAGTGGGACTGGATGGGATGATCTCAACTGGGTTCTAGGAATCGTCCAACTTGGAGAAGTAACTAAATTGCCACTAGATCTTTATTTAAAATCTTCTCTGCACCCCATCCCAATCCACCTCTCTACTCCATTGAGCAGTAATTCCTGAAGGAGGTAAGCATCCTCATGTATCAGCCAAGAAATGACTGAACTACCTCCACTTCTGTCCTCCCTTTGTCTGGTACATTGACCATCACAGGGTGGGGAATGTATCTGAGATCAGAGTGAGGTAACCAAACTGGTTCCTGAGCCACCTTGACTTCCCCCGCTGAAGAATGGAGATTTACATTCTTCTGGAGGTCATCCATCCTCTCAGGGCATGGTGCTTGAAGGGAGAAGCCTCCCTAAAATTACCTGGATTCTGATCAGACAGGCTAGGTTCAGCCAGATAACTCTTTTCCTTGAGGAGTCAACTAATAACAGTGAGAATCTATTTCTAAAATCTGAAATCATTACTAGGAGCAAAATCTCCAGTTATCAGAGTTCTGGGCCCTTGGCAAGTAGCCCTGAATCAGCAGAGTTCTTACTAGAGAGTCTCAGTCCCTCATGAGGTTCCCTGAATGGAGTTGGATGGGGCTAAAGTGGGGGAGGTTAGGGGTGTTGCAGGAAGGATGAGTCACTGGGCAGTGATCCTCTCTGACTCAACACCCCAGCCTTGTGTCTATATGTTCAGGATCTGAGGGAGAAACGTGGGGTGGTCGGGTCTGTTGGTGGTAGGGATGGAGAGAGGGTTGGCAATGGACCATAGAACATTTAGCAAGAACCCACATTGAAAGGATAGGCTGGTATTGAGTAGAGACCAACATGGATAATTTCCTCCCCAAGTAAACAAGTATCCATTGTACCCAGCCTCATGGAAAGTGCCAAAGGTTTATAAAAGACATGGACAGACTAGTTTGAGAATGAAGATAATTACATGAAACAGCTGGAGGAAATTTAAATAAAGCAATAGAATTTAAGATCTTAGAATCATTCTAAATGTCCCTGGAACCCCAGAGAGGTTGTTCCTTGCCCAAAGTCACATAATAAGTGAATGATGGAACCAAGTCTAGGACCTGGTTTCCCAACACTCAGACCAGATTTTGGTACCATGGGGTCTCCTTATCATAAAGCCTGTGAGGTAGTCTCAGTCCATCTAGTCCTCATAACATCTTAACAGCATCGGGTACCCAGCAGGTTTCCTTTTAATGGCAGCTAGGTGGCTCAGTGGATAGTCATTGGGCTTAGACTCAGGAAAACCTGAGTTCGAATCCAATCAGAGATATTTACTCGCTGTGTTACCTTTAATCTTTGTTTGCCTAATCCACTGGAGAAGGAAATAGCAAACCACTCCAATATCTTTGCCAAGAAAAGTCCATGGACAGGATGGTGAGATGTGAAAAATCACATACAACTGAACAACAAGGTAGAGAATGGACCTCAAAGTCCTGGGTTCAGATCCTGCCATAGACATGTCCTGGTTGTGTGTGTGACTTTGGGCAAATGAAATAACCCCTTAATGTCCTAGACCAGTGGTGTTAAATTCAAATAGGAAATATATATGGGCAAATAGCAGATTGACTTAGAAAACTTTGAAATTAACATTATCTTCGTTGTATTGTTTTTTAAATTTATTTTTGCTAAATAATTCCCAATTACATTTTAATCTGTTTCAGGAAGCATTGGGGAATGTTGTGGAGCATTGGAGAGTGTTGTAGGCTTCTTGCAGTCTTCATATTTGATATCTGGGAAGATTACTAGCAGTTGCAGAGAAGGTGCAAGCCTTCATTAGCGGGAAGAGTTTCCTTTCCTTTTTCACTGAATTTAAAAGTCCAGCCCCATCCCTGTCTGTCCCTCTTCCCCTCCCAGAAAACCATGTTCCCTTGTACTAAAGATAAAAGACAGTTTAGTAAAACTATCCCATATATCAATAAGACCTGACAATGTAAGACACTATGTCCCATAGTGTGTACTTCACAATGCAACGTAGATTTTCAGTGATTCTTTCTTCCAAAAATTCTTGATTTTATCAGTCTACAGATGAAGCCCTTCTTCCCCAGCCTCCACTGACTCTTAACAAGAAACTGTTCATTTTCTCAAGGCTTTGGGATCCTCCCACACACAGGAGTCTGATTTGGGCCACCAAGAGATCAACCAATGTAGAGCTGACACTTTCCCACTGGGTATATTCTGGGTACTCTGTGACATTGATATTGAAGTGGCTTTCCCAAAAACCCTAGGTTGGAGATTTCTAGGTGTGGGGGGCCACCAAGAAGAGACAAAACTCTTTAAATTCGAGTTTAGTGACTGGGCAATTAGGTCATGTCAGAGATGAAAAGGACCTTGGCAAAGATGATGTCTGTCTTTAAGCACTAATAGATATTTAGTCCCCACTGTGTGCCAGGCACTGTGCTAAACTTTAGGAATACAAAGAAAGGGGAAAAAATCCCTGTCCTGGAAAGATTTACATGAACAGACGCTGAGTGAAACAAATAGAACCAGGGGTACATCGTACACAGTAACAGCAAGAATGTGCGATGATCAGCCATTGAAAGGCTTGGTTCTTCTCACTGGTTCAGTGATCCAAAACAATCCCAATAGACTTTGGACAGAAAATGCCATCTGCATCCAGAAAAAGAACTATGGAGTTCAAATGTCAATCAACACATGCTATATTCACTTCTTTTCTCTGTTTCCCCCCCCCCACCATGGCTTTTCCTTTTTGTTCTGATTTTTCTCTCCCAACATGATTCATAAAGCAATGTGTATTAAATTAAATAAAATTACATTTTTAAAAAATCCCTGTTTTCAGGAAGCTTAGAATCTAATGGGGGACTCAAAATGTAAACAACTAGGCACAAACAAAATACAATAATGATAATAATAATTTTATCTTGAACCTGCTATAAACCAGACACTGCGCTAAGTGGTTTAAAATATTATCTCAAAAAAAAAAATACCATCTCAATTGATCCTTACAACAACTCTGAGAAATACTGTTATTATCCCCATTTTACAGTTGGGGAAACCGAGGCAGAAAGATTGAATGACTTGCCTGGATTGCACAGAAAGTGTCTGAGATGGTATTTGAACTGAGGTCTTCCTGACTCTAAGCCCAGAACTCAATCTACCAAATACAGAACAAATGTCAGAGCTGGAAGAGACTTTAGAACCAAGGACACCAGAGCTGGAAGGGGTCTCATAACAAAGGATACTGGGAAGAAACTTAAGCCTGCAGGGTTCCTCCTGCTGTGATGGTTTGGTCATCATTATCTCACCCTTGTGGGAGGACCCAGCTGGCTCTGTATCTTTGTATGGGAGACAGGCTTACTTATCCAATGCATGGAGTGACCACTCTGGGCTAAATGTCTCTTTGTCCTTGCCCACACCAGAGAATGGAAGGCAAAGCCTGTCCTGGGAAGAAATGTCTGGTCCTTCCCTTGGCTGTGTTTCAGGAAATAGAGTCTCTTGCCATTCCACTTAACCGTCTGCCCAGCCACGCTCTCCACCCTGGCTACATCATATGCATGTATACGTCATGAGCTAATGTCGGGGAAGGTGCTTTACAGATCCAAGATGGTGCCGTCACACAAGACTCAAACCAGCCAGGTTTCAAATAGACAAAATATTTGGACGATGATCCGGCTAATTGAACGGTCTGGTTAACTTGGTATTAACACACACACAAGTTTTTAGATTTAACTAGAACCATAACCAGGGCTTTGACTGGGGCCATACTTCCTCTGGGGGTGGGTAGAGAGGGAGATTTCCTTCCTGACTTGTACATCTTCTAAGTCTTCTATCATTTGACTCCATTCATTCACCATGATATTGCTCCCTTCTCTGGACTCTGTTGCTGGGTTTTGCTTCCTGCCCCACCAGTCCCTATGGATTGTTGGCTAGCCTCTTTAGGGGACTGGCTATGTCTTTTCCCTTCCGTGACTGTACAGGAACCCCTATACTTATGACAGTTTCCAGGCCCTTATCACCAACTATTTTTGCCCCAGATCAAGAAAAAAAAATCCTAGTTACAGCTTTGGATTTAACATTTATTGTTGCAAGACAAAAAAAAAAAAAAAAAATTCTACTTTCTTGCCCGAATAGCTGGAGTTTTGTTAACACAAATGAATCTTTCTTGGATGATTCATGATCGTGTGAGGCTTTAGGCTGAACATTACTTCTCACTGAGTCCTGGTAAGTGTAGCAAGTGTGGGAGACTCAACTGACTATGTAATGACCCCAGGACATGTCTTGGAACTTAGAAGGTTTTTTTTGGATGAAATCCCTGCTCTCAGTCTTTTTCTCAGGAGATGCCTCCTCCTGTAAATCACGTGCAGGACTGCTTCTGGTAATGGGAAGCTATGGTTAGTGGAGGTTTTAATGGATATTAAATAGGGGGTCAGAGCTTTGAAACATTACAAGAAAAGGATCTGCTGCTGGCTGTTGGAAGGAAGGAAAGAAAAAATAAATGAAGTACCTACTATGTGCCAGGCAGCTGTGCTAAGCACTTTACAAATGTTAACTCATTTGATGCCCACAACAATATTGGGAGATAGATTATTCCCATTTTGCAGTTGAGGAAACTGAGGCAAACAGATTATTTGACTTTTTCAGGGTCACCAGCTAGTAAATGTCTAAAGCCAGATTTAAACTCAGGTGTTCCTGACTCCAAGCTCAATGTTCTATTCACTCAGCCACTCAGCTAATGACACTTAGCTGTTGGAAGAAGCTGGCACAGTAAAAAAATAAATAAATAAATAAACAAAAACAAAACAAACAAGCAAAAACCCTATGGAGTCAGAAGACCTGTATTCGAATGCTGCTTTAGTTGCTTCCTACCTGTTTGACATTGGGCAATTTATTTAGGCTTCTCCAGGCCCCAGTTTCCTTATCTAGAAAATAGGGAGAATCTGGTAGATGGTTTCTAAATTCCCTTCCAGCTTGAATTTATGCCATGATCTTGTGATTTGAAACAGACAAGTTCCAGAAGGGGAGAGATGGTGCGTGCCATTAAAGCCACATAGAGATTAGTGAGACTAAGCACAATTTTGGTTATTTTTGTTGTTCAGTTGCTTCATCATGCCTGATTCTCTGGGATCTTATTTGAGGTTTTCTTGGCAAAGAAGTTGAGTTGGATTACCATTTCCTACTCCAGCCCATTTTACAGAGGCAAACAGGATGAAGTGACTTGCCCAGAGTCACACGGCTAATAAGTGTCTGAGGCCAGATTTGAACTCAAGGAGATGAGTTTCCCTTACTCCAAGCCTGGTGCTCTGTGCATTATGGTACCCACCTAGCTTCCCAGTAGGACAGTGGGATGGGCAAGCAGCATTGTAGAGATGACCAAGCCGGAATCCCAATTCTGCTGCTGCTTACTCATTGTGTGATCTTAGGAGAGTCACTTCTTAGCCTTTCTGGGCCTCGTTTTTTTTTTCATTTATAACAGAAAAGTGGTTACATTAGGTCTCCAAAGTCCCTCTGGTTCTGAATATATCTGAACTTATGAGTAAGAGTTAAAAGGACCTTTGACATCCTGCTCATATTTTAAGAAACTGAGCTGTAGAAAGGGAAGGTCAGAAAGCTAATAAGTAGCAGAACTGAGTTGAACCCATGCCATCTTATTCCAAATGCAGTATTCAGTAGGTGAAGCAGCCAATTTCACTGAAGGATAGAACCAGCCTTAACAACAAACTAAGCACATGCTGTAGGAAAATAGAACAAGACAGAGGAAAATAGGTTGGGAATGGTGTAGGATGTCTAGGAGCCTAGATCCATGGAGAATTGTAGTTTGCGGAGGCATATACATGCAGTGCACTTAAAGGGTAGTCTTTGGGTACCAAACTCCAGGACAGGATTGAAAAGGTCAAGAGATGTAGAAATCAGAAATAATCCACTCATGACCCAAGGTGATAAGGAGGAGTTGAGTGGAGAGTAGGGATCCCTTCTGTGGACAGACACTTGAAGAAAAGACTTGAGTAGCAAATGTGGGGGTCAATTGAGAATGAATGCCACCAGATCTGGCAAGAGAGTAGCCAATTCTGCCTCAGCCACTAAGTCTGAGCAGCTTGGTCCAGAATCCAAACCAGACAGGATTGACAGCAGGAACAAAGAACCGGGTTTGGTTATCTTGCAAACTGCGCCAGCTTGGCAGGGCACACGTAGAACAAGAAATGTGTATTCTGGACAATCATGAATTTCTAGATCTTGGTGTTCACTTTCATTTTTCTTGGTTTCTTTTTTAAAGAATTCCAGCCTTGTCTTCACTCAACTGAAGGGAAAATAGATTTATCCATATCTGGTTCAGAGGTAGAATTGTAGAGATACCAGGAAATCAAGAAATCTGGGTTCAAATCCCAGATCTGCCACTTATTATCTGACTTGTGCAAATCACCTTTCTCCTGCTGGGAGGGCCTCCTTAGGGTTTTTTTTTTTCCATTTTTACAATGAGGAAATTGGACTAATTGATTTTGGGGTTATTTTAGTTCTAAATCCTATGGTCCTGAAGAAATTAAGGGCTTGTTCCCTTAGCATCAGCTCTGGGACAGAAAGGTCAGAGAGCATTCTGGGAGGTAGATGATTTCTTCCCACTTAGGAAGCCCACTTTTCTGAGCTCTTACCAATGGAATTTATGAACTCCATCCCAAAAATCTGTGAACCTGCTTGGAATTGTTAAGAACGGAACCTTGCTCCTCAGAGATGGTTATTCAAGGATAGAGCAAAGATCTTGCTTGGAGAGATTATCTTCTACATTCTTTGTGGGATCATCAATATAGTTCTAGAAGAGGTCTCCATAGGTCTGAGTCCAAACCCCTTGTTTTCCAAATGAGACAATTTGCTTGAAGAGATCTTTGTGGGATCATCAATTTAGTTCTGGAAGGGGTGTCCATAGATCAGAGTCCAAACCCCTTGTTTTCTAAATGAGAGAATTTGCTTGAAGAGATCTTTGTAGGATCATCAATTTAGTTCTGGAAGGGGTCTTCATAGGTCAGAATCCAAACCCCTTGTTTTCCAAATGAGAGAATTTGGACCCAAAGAGATTATGGGTAAGTGGCTAGATCAGGATTTGAACCAGGTCCCCTTTGCTTCCAAATCCAGGACTCTGGAGCCTCTTGTTGAACCTTCCTTTAAAAATTACTTAGAGCAAAAGAAATGAGTAGAAAAACACCACGTTTCTTTTTTACCAATGGCCCAGTCTTCCCCACCTAGCTTACCTGCAGAGAGATGTCGTTGCAGCACCAGCTCTGTGGCTTCCTCCCCCTTCTGTTGGCCTCATTCCCAGGAATAACAGAGATACCAATGTGGGGAATGTCGGGGGACAACTCACCATCCAGGCATGAGCCAGGGACCTGCCTCTTCTGGGACAGAGAGGTGGAGGAGCACCTCTCATCCCCACATCTGGGGGAAGACCAGGAATGACAAGAGTCTGACCTGGGGTGCGGCTCAATTTGTTTTTCTGAACAAGGGACTGTGTCTGAGGGAAGGGTGTGGATCTCCACTGGGTCACCCCAGGCAGCTTCTGCTCCCATCAGGCAGCAGGAGCCCCTTCTGGATGAAGGGGATTGGGTCAGGTCAGTCAGACCTCATGCCAGCCTGAACAGAGACTGCATTCTGTGGCTCAGGACACTGCCAACAAGCTGACAGCACAGACTGCCAGACCAGGGGCTTAAGATGCCTCTGCTGTGCCTTGAATTTCCCTCTATCTTATTGAATTAATTTTCATTTTTCTTCCTTAGTTTTGTATATGAAATGTATATCATAGATTTAGAGGCGAAAAGGGACCTTAGAAACCATAAAGTCTGCCCTCTAATTTTACAGATGTAAAATTTTAATTTTAATTACATCTGTAAGATTTTATAGATGATTTTTACAGATGTGTAAGCCATCCGTCTGTGTGTATAAACTTTTCCCTTTGGCTCTTCCTTCTCAAATGCCTACTTCTCAATGTTTGCAGAAAGAGATGCCCCCCGCAGATGAAGTTACTATTTTCCTCCATCTGGACGACCATTAAATGAGGAAACTGAAGCCCAAGTATCCAGGGTTATTTGTATGATAAGTAACTAAAGTAGTATTCAAACTCAGGTTTCTCTTATTCCAAATCCATTTTTATTATCACACCTCCCATATTGCTCTAATTAGGGTAAATTATAGTTTTGAGAGTTTGCAGAGTCCATGAGACTATTTGACAATTGGGGAAACTGAGTCCCAGAAAGAATGAGAGCTGGGAACATCTCATTGTTTTTCCACTGCCATCTCTCAGATGGACCAGCCCATGTGTGCATGCAGAAAGGGAGCTGAGCTTTTCAGCCCTTTGACTTTTGCTGGAGCTGGGGAGGGATGGCAGAGTGCTAATTCTGTTTATTTGAGCCTCAGGTCTTTCTTTTTTTGTAAACCATTTGCCTGACCCACTTCCTTCCCCTGAGTCACTGCCAGCTGCTAGCAAGGTAGGGGAAGAGGGAGGACAACACGTAAGGTCTCACCAATTTGCCATCCGTTAGAAAAGCCTTGTTCTTGGAACAGAAGATTGATGGTTCCTCTTAGAGGGACCTGGTCAGATGAGATGCTTTGTATTAGGAAAGGCTTGACCTGTTTGGATAATGCCAGGGCAAGTAGATTGCTTCAGGGGTACTAGTTTTCCACATCTTCACTGGGTGACATTGAGTGGGAGAATGATTCAGGTACCCACTGTGCTGGGGTCCAAGCCCCAGACCCATGGACTCCTCCCATGGGGGACTGATTTTTGAAGACCCTTCAAGTGATAAAAGATGGGGCCAGACCACTATGAAGGGAAAAGGCAGCCTGTATAGCAGGGCAAGTAGATCAGGTTTGAGGAAAGAATGGTCATAAGCTCTGATTCTAAACATGAGCTCTGCTCTGCCTTTGCTCCATTTCTGAGGTTTTAGCCTGGACCACATCCTATAATACCCTTGATTTAGAGGTTGATTTGGTGTAAGTAAGAGTGTGTGGTGTGTGGTGTGTGTGTGTGTGTGTGTGTGTGTGTGTGTGTGTGAGAGAGAGAGAGAGAGAGAGAGAGAGAGAGAGAGAGAGAGAGAGAGAGAGAGACTTATAGCCTCCCTGATCTCCATGAAGAGATGCCCAGGATAGAATATCAATTAGTTGTCATTTTAGGTAGGATGCCAGGTAGCTAACCTGCCCAGGGATGATGTTGGATGCAGAATTTGTATTAAGTAAGGTCTGACCAATTTCTAAGTACCTCCGATGAAAAAAATACTTTCCACCTGCAGAGAGAATTAATGCACTCTAAGTGTAAATTGAAACATCCTTTTTTTTTTTTTAAAGTTTTTTCTCTCTCTTTTTTTTAAGTGTGACTTCTTTTGCAACTTGGCTAATATGGAAATGTGTTCCACATGACTTCACAGGTATAATTGATATCATATTACTTACCTTCTCCAAGGATGGGGGAGGGGAGGGCAGGAGGGAAAGAATTTGGAACTCAAAATTAAAAAAAAAAAAAGAATGTTCAGAATTTTCTTACATGAAATTGGGAGATATTTAATGAAATAAATAAACAAATTAAAAGGCCTGACCTCTTTGATAACATCAGAACAGATGGGTTGGTTTCACACTGGAGACCTAGAACTTGGCCAAAAGCTGCAGGTGTGAGAGAAAATCCCTCTTTCAGAAAGCAGAGCTTCACAGTTGCAATTTGAGCTTTTTTTTTGGAGGGAAGCTTTGAGAGATGCTACTTCTCAGGATCAATTATCCACTGTCATTCAACCTCTGCTAGACCTTCGGAAACAGGAAAACTGCCCTTGCCCTTTCCCTCCTAAACAGTTCCAGTTTTCCTTATTTATTGGCCTTGCCCTTATTTTGATCTAAGTACTACTTCTCTGTGACTTCCATTCATCATGGTTCTGCCCCACTGCTGCCAGGTAGAATAAATCCAATCCTCTTCCACTCCAAGTGTCTTGTGATAAAAGAATTCCTGCCCCTTTTCACTTGGCCAATCCTGGAAAAGTCTAATACTCTGACCATCCTGGTTGACTTCCCCTGAACCTGTTCCGGTTCGTCACGGTCCTTCCTAAAGCATGATGTCCAGAATGATTGTTGATAGGATCTGATCAGAGCAGATAATATGGGCCTAAGATCCAAGTGGCTTTTGCAGCAGCTGTATCATAGCAATAACTCATATTGAATTTGCAGTCTGATAAAACTCCCAATGAATTTTCCTATGACTTATGGTTCGGTCATACCAACCCCTGTCTTATAACAATGCAGTTGATTTTTTGAACCCAAGTAGAGGACTTTAAATCTGATTTTTCTCCCCAGCATCCAGTAAGTGGCTCAGGGTAGCCTGAGGGAGGATTCTGAATGGAACAGGTTGGGGCAGTGCTGGGGGGGCGGGGAGGAAGACAAGTGTCAATGTACAGATCAAAGAACAGCTTGATGTCTTCTAAAATGGCTCTCCTCCTTTTCCCACTCCTTTTCTAGAGATGGGGGCAAGGCAGCTGAGCTTCAGCAGGCTGCCTAATGCTTCTATCCTGTGCTCATAAACTTTTCCCTTTGGTTCTTCCTTCTCAAATGCCCACCTCGCAGTGTTTACCATCTGGGCAGCTTCACAGAACCAGAGAGAGATGGTCTTCCAGATAGGACTGTCATTTTCTTCCAGCTGGACTGTCACTGGAAGCCTGGCTGGGATGGGTGGGTGAAACCTGAGACGAGATCCAGAAAGTCCAGATCAGTCAAAGGAACCTGAGAGAGGCTCCCCCAACCCCACAACTGCCCAGTTCTTGGGAGCTGGCAACAAAGCCCCTTTCCTCTGACTTCCAGACAGGCTCTTTGCCCTATTGTTTTTTCTTGGAACCCTCCTCCTATTGTGCCCTGGGACCTTCAAAAATAATACCCCATTGGGAGGAGAGAGCATAGTGCCCCAAGATTGAATCTCATCTGCTGGAGTCCTTTGGCCATCTGGGATTGTGGGAAGGCTGGGCTTGGGGGAGACGTGCTAATGGAAAGGATTGCATTTCTGGTCCTTTGGAGAATTGGAGAGGATTAAACTTTAAAATCCACCAAACAATGAAATCTCCTAGCTTTGTTGACTTTTTCTTGGGTCTGGTTTTAATAGCCTGGGGCAAAGTCCAGTGCCTGTAAGGGAATGGGGATAGGGAAGGGGAAGGAACACCATTTTCTCCTAGCTAAGACTGAGGCCCTGAGCAGACAGTAAAGGTGGGCACGCACACTTGCTAAAAACTAGACTCATAGAGTCTGGGGCATCTCACTGAGGTGCTAAGATCAGACCCCAATTTTTTTTTGCTGAAACATTTCTCTGGGAAGCAGAGAGAGCAAGCGTTAAGCTTCCCAGTTGTTCCTTCTTTCCTGCTCAAGCATTTCATCAGCAGATCTTCAGAATCATAGGATTTTGTGCCAGAAAAGGTCACTGGATTTCAAGCAAGAAGGAAAATTAGAGATCAAATGATAGTCCTCCATGCCTTGGGTTTGGGGTAAACAAATAAAGCCCAGAGAGGGCAACTGTTGAGGGAGGTTTCAGTTCATTATTTTCCAGTCCTGTTTGACTTTTTCAAGGTTTTCTTGGTAAAGATATCGGAGTGGTGTGCCCTTACAGATAAGGAAACTGAGGCAAACAGGTTTAAGTGATTTGCCCGGGGTCACACAGCTAATAAGTGTTGGAGGCCAGATTTAAACTTAAAAAGATAAGTCTTCAGGGCAGTTAGATGGTACAGTGGATAGAGCACTGGAGTCAGGAGGATTTGAGTTAAAATCCAACCCCAGACACTTAACACTTCCTAGCTACTTCCTAGACCCTGGACAAGTCATTTAACCCCAATTGCCTCACAAAAAATTAATAACAATTAATAATAGAAAGATGAGTCTTCCTGACTCTGGGCCTGACATTCTATTCATTGTACCAGCTGCTTTCACTGAACAAAATAGTAAGTAATAAACATAACTAGCATTTATGTAGTACTTTCAAGATTTACTAAGTTTTTGCTTTACATGTGTGGTCCTTATTTGATCCTCTCAACAATGCTGTGAAGAAGCTGTGGGGATGATAGCATCTCCATTTTATAGAGGAGTAAACTAAGGCTGATTCACCTAGTAAGCTTCCCAGGAAGGATTTGAACTCAGGTCTTCTTGACACCCAAAATAATGCTCTATCTGCTTTATTACCTGGCTGTTTCAAAGTGACAATAAAGAGGCAGACTCTAGAACTATGTTCTCTGGCTCTAGATCTGATCCTCTGTCTAGGCTATCACAATGCCTTTTCCTAGTAACAATAATAAATAATAATAATAATTGGCATTCACATAGTGCTTTAAGTTTACAAAACATTTTACAAATATCTCATTTGGTTATTAAAACAATCATGGAAAAGAAGTGCTATTATCACCCCCATTTTACAGATGAAGAAACTGAGATAGACAACATACTGCTAGTAAGAGGCTGTATTTGAACCCAGAGCTTTCTTACTCCAATTCCAACGTTGCATCTATTGTATCACATTGCTGGTTCAGGAACAGAACAAGCAGATAGAATGACCAAGAAGCCTTGGAAAGAACTACCTGTTCACCTGCTCCATGGACTTCTCTAAGTGAAATTATTTGTCCCATTTGGGGGTATCCAAGACTTATTATGGGCAGTGGCCAAACCCTGACTGTCCTGGTCCCTGCTTTTTATCAGGGTTATCCAATAGGCACCTAATTTTGTCTCTCTGCTTCAAATCTTTATCCTCTGCTCCATCCTTTGTCTTGGAAAATCAGGGACAGGTAGGTGATGCAGTGGATAGAACACTGGGTCTAGAGTAATTTTCCTGAATTCAAATATGGCCTCAGACATTTTCTGGCTGTGTGACTCTGGTCACATCATCCCTCAGTTTTTCATCTGTGATGAGAAAAAGAGAGAGAGAAGGAAATGAAAAAAAAAAAATCTTTGTCTAGAAAACCCCAAATGGGATCATGAAGAGTTGGATGTGACTGAAATGACTGGACAACAATGGAAAATGACTTGCTCAGGTTCACACAGCTAGTAAGTGTGGATAAAATAGCATCTATGGTTCCTTTTTGTTCTAAAGCCATGATTGTTTGCTTGTAGATAAGATTCTTTCTGGGAAGAGTGGGAGGCTCTGTGACATTTCAGGGCCTTGGATTAGGGCTCAAAAGGCTGAAATTTTAGTCCCAGTTTTTCTAGTTACTAATCATCAAAGCTTAGGGCAAAGCATTTAACCTCTCTCAGGCTTAGTTTCCTCATCTATTGAATGGGCATAATATTCCCTTCCCTTCCTGTTACCTCATAGGGCTGCTATGAAGATCAGATAAGATCATGGCTATGAGAATTTTGAAACCCCATAAATGGAGTAATAGCAGCATCTTTTCCAACAATTCTGAAAGCCTTTCTCATACTGAATGCATCCAAAATCACTGAAATTTTAGAGGACTATAGGAAAAGAAAAATAATTTGATCACTTTATTCTGGGAAATAACTTAAGAAAAATTTCCATATTTATTTAAAAAAAAAAACAAGAGACAAGAGGCAAATAAAATCTATAACTTCCCTACTTAAAAAAAAAAGATTGAAATGCAATTCTTTCAGACAAATGATTAAATTTCAAAAATATGACAGGGAAAAAAACTCCTCAGACAGAAAGAAGAATGTACCAAATATGCCAAGGGAATCTGTATTTTTTTCCCCAGGAAAATAGGGGTTGATGGGAAAATTTGGAATATATTAAAACTGAAAAAATCTGGATCCCAGGAACCAGCTTTTATGATTTGGGAGCAATGTCCCACTCAGAGACAGAGCTTGCAATAGCAGCTCTGGTTTAGATTTACTAACATTCCAATAAATGAGTATCCTGTTTGAAGTCAAGAAATAGCCATTGAAGCATCTAAAAGCCTTTGGAGAATCTGTCGTGGGATAGATTTCTATCCTCAAGTATTGGAAGGGCTGGATAGTGTTAGAATGGGAGAATGGGATGGAGCCCAGAGGCAAATGGAGGTAGTTGTTATTCCTTCTTCTTTTTTCTAGAAGGGCTATGACTTCATGATATCTTGACTTGCTGGTGAATTAGATTTAAGTGAAGCAGAATTGCACAGACACCAGCAGTCTGTGAGTTAGAGGGATGTCCACTCTAAGGATGTAAGGAAAAGCTGCCTAATAATTAAGAGATTCACCCACATGGAATAATAGGTTGAAGATTATGGACTCTTACTGTTAGAACTAAGAATGTGCTTAAGAGACCATGCATGAAGTCTAACTCTCCATTCCCCAGATGTGAAAATGTGCTCAGAAGGGATAAGCCACTTGCTCATAAAATGAGTGTTTGGGGTAGGATTTGAACTCAGGTCTTTTTATTCACCAAGCCTAATGTCTTAATCCAGCAAGCCACTGGATGATCCTTTGTCAAGTATGTTGGAGTTGGGGTTCTTGTTTTGGACCAAAGGTAGTGCAGGGGCCCTACCCCCTACCCTCCCTCTCTGTAATTTGTGGAGTCATTGCATGTCCAAGTCAGAAAGTCATGAAGTCCAAACCATCCTAGAAACAAGAATCCATCAACAAACAAATATTTAAGTGCTGGCTATGGGATAAGCACTTGGAGGAGAGTGGGGGATGATGGGGAATACAACAAGAAAAAAAGAATGAAACAATGTTTATTGTCCAGAAGGATAAAATACCAATGGAGGAGAAAACATGGACCTGTAGAAATTTAGTCAATCATTTTTCAGTATGTGCAGCTCTCTGTGATCCCATTTAGGGTTTTCTTGCCAAAGATACTGGAGTGGTTTGCTATTTCCTTCTCATTTTACAGATAAGGAAACTAAGGCAAACAGGGTGAAGTCATTTGCCCAAGGTCACCCAACTAATAATTGTCTGAGGCTGGATTTGAACTCATGGTACCTTTCTAATGAAGTCTAAATAGTATCAGCTTGTTTGGCTCCATGTCACACAATGAATGCATGTTAATGCACATAGTATATAGTGCATTTTTTGACCTGATAGTCTCTTAAATATTTTGTATACTAACTGTGATCTAGTCATACTTTGTCCCCTGACCCTATCTGAGGCTGTATTTGAACTGGGTAAGATGTGTCTAAACTCCAGGTTGGGCACTTTGTGCAATGTACCATCTAGATGCATAAAACATATCATGAATATAACCTGAATCAATACAATAGATAAATACAAAGTAATTTAGAAGGAAGGGGGAACGCCATCATGTGGGGGATCAGGAAAGGTTTCATGCTTGAAGATTGTAGGTGGGCTTTACCTTAAAGGAAGAGAGGGATTCATTGAGATGGGGCTAATTATTTATTTTTTTTTTTTTTTGGCTGAGACAATTGGGGTTGACTTGCCCAGGGTCACACAGCTAGGAAGTGTTAAGTGTCTGACATCAGATTTGAACTCAGGTCCTCCTGACTTCAGGGCTGGTGCTCTATCCGATTTACCACTTAGCTGCCTCCCTAATCATTTTTTAAACAAATGTTTAGGAAGTAAGCAAATACTATGTGTCTGAAACTGGTGATACAAAGTAACAGTTCCTGCCCTCAAAGAGTTTAAAGGGAAACATTATAATATGTGGGCAGACAATTAAATAGGACTTATTGACAAAGCATGGGGGTAGGCCTCCAGCCTCCACCACCAAGAGACATTGTATCAACTTTAGATATCCCTCCCCTTTGGTTGGCCAACATATCCGTCCTGCTCCTGCCGGAGCCCAGGTGCATCCTGGAGCCAGCATTGCTTTTGCAAGACCAGCCTCAAAATAGAACACTACTCCCAGACCATAAAAGCTGGCACCTGAAGCATGACCTTGATCTTGGAGGTAGAGCACATGTGGAGCAGCTGGGGAGGGGCTGCCATTACTAGAAATTGCCCCCAGTTTAATGGAGTCATTTCAGTTAAATATTAAAAACAAGTTTCCCCCTACCCCCAAGTGCTAATCAAACCCACCATCCTTTCTTGCTCTTCAGACACAAGCACACTCAAACCTCAGGCTGCTGGCCAGCTTCCAAGTAGGTAAGAAAGTTTAGACAATGTTTTTCCCTTTTAGCATTGCCTCTAGTTAAACTCATTGACCTTGCTAGTGGATGGGAAATTACAAAGTGACAGCACTTTGGGGCTGTCCCTGGAATCCCTCCATTGAAGGTTTAATGGTGGGGACTCAGCTGACATTGCCAATCTCACAAAAGAAAACCTTTGTTTTCTGACCCTCAGTTTCTGAATTGGCCCCAGGACTTCCCTCCCTTGATTATTTGAAATTAGGGATTACTTTAAGCATTTTCTGTTGTGTTCTTGGGCTTCCCTAAGAAGCAGCATGGAGTAGACAGTCTTTAGATTCTGGAGTGCTGAGGGTTCAAATTCTACCACTAACTATTACCTTTGTGGCATTGGGTAAGGAATTTAACTTCTCTCAGCCTCAGTTTACTCATCTGTTAAAAATAAAGGTAAGGCGGGGCAGCTAGGTGGCACAGTGGATAGAGCACCAGCCCTGAAGTCAGGAGGACCTGGGTTCAAATCTGGTCTCAGACACTTAACATTCCCTAGCTGTGTGACCCTGGGCAAGTCACTTAACCTCAATTGCCTCAGCAAAAAAGCAAAAAAATAAAAAAATAAAAAAAATAAAAAAATAAAGGTAAGGGGCAGCTAGGTGGTGCAGTGGATGGAGCATCAGCCCTGAAGTCAGGAGGAACTGAGTTCAAATTTGGTCTCAGACACTTAATACTTTCCTACCTCTGTGACCCTGGGCAAGTCACTTAACCCCAATTGCCTCAGCAAAAAAAAAAAAAAAAAAGTAAAGGTAATACATGTTTAACATTATATTGGATTACTTGCTATCTAGGGGAGAGGAGAGAAAGGGGAGAAAAGTGGAACATTAGCTTTTGCAAGGGTTAACAAATTGAAAAATTATCCTGGGACAGCTAAATCGTGCAGTGGAGAGAGTATCAGCCCTAAAGTCATGAGGACCTGAGTTCAAATCTGGCCTCAGGCACTTAACATGTTTTGACTGTGTGACCCTGGGCAAGTCACTTAACCCCAATTGCCTCAACAAAAAAAGAAAAGAAAAATTATCCATGTATATCTTTTAAAAATTAAAAAGCTTTAATAAAAAAGTAAGAGTAATAATATTTAATTCATAAGCTTATTGTGAGGTTCAATCTATGTAGGAAAACAGGAATTATTACAATGTTTATATTCACAGAACAAAGCAGGTGGACAAAAAGGGATTGTTGATGGAAAGCATTTTGTCAATCCTAAAGAAAAATAGAAATGCTAGCTCTTATTGGTACTATTATTCTCTTCCTCTGAACCTTCAATCAGTCAAGGAGCATTTATTAGAGACTTCCTATGTTCCAGACACTGTGCCTACATTCTTTAGGGAGACATAAATATTTACATGTTGTTGTTCAGTCATGTCCGACTCTTTGTGAAGACCGTAGTATGTTAATATTATACATGAGTTTTTCTTGGCAAAGATAACTGGAATGGTTTGCCATTTTCTTCTCCAGGAGATTAAAAGAAACAGAAGTTAAGTGCCCTGTCCAGTATCATACAACTAGCAAGTGATTGAGGCCAGATTTAAACTCAGGTGTTAACACCTCCAGGTTAGACCTCCAGGTTCAACACTCTATTTATAGAGTCACTTAGCTGTTTTCAATTATGCATATACACATATGTATGTGAAAATAGATTCAAAATGGATACTAGGTAATACTGAGAGGAAAGGACTAGCAGCTGAGAGGATCAGGAGGTAATACTGGAGTGGAGTCTTGAAGAAGCCTGGGACTCTAAATTAAAGCTGAGGGAGTGTGCTCCAGGTGTGATGGATAGCCTGTGAAAACTCACAGAGGCTGGAGATGAAAGAGTTAGAAAGTCAGTTTGGTTTACTGCAGAGAACATGAAGGGTCATAAGACAGATGAGTCTGGAAAAGTAAATTGGGATCAAGTTGTGAAGAGCTTTGAAAGCCAAACAGAAGGATTTGTATTTGACCCTAGAGGGGAGAAAAAACATTTTCTTCTTTTTCAGTGAAGAATTAATAAATTGAATTAGATGATCTTAAAAGTCTTTCCCAAGCATGAAAACTAAGATTTCTAAATCCCAGCATTCTAGAACTTGTTTATTTGTTTATTATGAAAGAATAATGGGAAAAGCTCTGAATTTTAAAAAGAATACTTGAGTTAGGATGCCAGACTTTTCTATTCACTCCCTGTGACCTTGAGACAGCTAAGTTACACAGTGGACTGAAATCAAGAAGAGTCATTTTCCTGAGTTCAAATCTGGCCTCAGATACTTTCTAGCTGTCTGATCCTGGGCAAATCACCTAACTCTGTTGCCTCAGTTTCCTCTTCTGCAAAAAGAGCTGGAGAAGGAAATGACAAACCACTCTAGTATCTAGTATCTAGAAAACTTCATATGGGATCATGGAAAATTGGATACGACTGAAAAAAAATGACTGAACAACAGCAATAAACCTCTGATTTTGAATGTCTCTGACTTAATGTCTCCATTTCTTCATCTTTAAACTGGGGCTAATAATACCTGGCCTATCTTCTTTACAAAGGTTGTTGGAAAGATTATATATACAGATTTGTCTAAAATACTTCGTAAGCTCTAAAGTACCTTAAATGTCATATACTAGCTTTATTATTCCTCCTACAATCTACTGTGTATACTTATTATATGTGGGGCCCCATGCTCAGTACTGAGGAAAACATAAAGATAAAGAAAGCAGAATCCTCACTGTCATGTGCAGAAATATAAAAGTGATATAGTCCCTATCCTCAAGTGGTTTAGCTTCTGGGGAGGGAGGAGGGAAGAGGTAACATATACACAGAGAGTACACAGTATGAGTCAAAGGTTAGCTAGGAGGAGAACGGGAACAAGCTTTTTTTCTTTCTTTTTTTTTTTTTTTTAAACTAAAGCTCTTTATTTTCAAAATATATGGATGGATAATTTTCAACATTCACCCTTGCAAAACCAAATTTCCTCCTCTCTTCCTCTATCCCCTCCCCTAGATGGCAAGTAATTCAATATATGTTAAACATGTGCTATTCTTCTACACATATGTCCACAATTATCATACTGCACAAGAAATATCAGATCAAAAAAGGAAGAAAATGAGAAAGAAAACAAAATACAAGCAAACAACAACAAAAAAGTGAAAATGCTATGTTGTGGCCCATACTCAGTTCCCACAGTCCTCTCTCTGGGTATAGATGGCTCCTTTCTCACAAGATCATTGGAACTGGCCTGGATCATCTCAATGTTGAGAAGAACCATGTCCATCAGAATTAATCATCATATAGTATTGTTGTTGCCTTGTATAATGATCTGGTTCTACTCACTTCACTCAGCATCAGTCATGCAAGTCTCTCCAATCATCCTGCTGGTTGTTTCTTACAGAACAATAATGTTCCATGACATTCATATACCATAATTTATTCAGCCACTCTCCAATTGATGGGCATCCATTCAGTTTCTAGTTCCTCTTGAGAGTAACAAAGTGAAGATCTCTCACAATTGACTAGATTAAACAAAGCCTGAGGGCCTAAGTTTCGGTTTACTGGGTGGGGGAAGTAGAAAGTAGTTTGATTTATAAGCTGTCAACATTCCAGTTCCTAAATAAGGAAAGTAAAGCATATATATCCAACTAGAATGTATGTAAAGGAAAAGGGGGGTGGGCTTGGGACTTTCTTTGTTCTGGACTGTATAAAAATCACAAGAATTTACTGGACAATGGCTCTCCCAACTCTGGACAACTTATTTAATCCACTGTGGGACCACCCAGTACTCACGAGTTCCTGAATAAAGCCTTTGTTCTATACCTTGAGATGCCTCTGAAGTACTGATAATTCAGACGAGGGCCTGAATATCCCACACACTTGCCACTACAAAAAGGGCTGCTACAAACATTTTTGGACATGTGAATCCTTTAAAGATCTCTTTGGGGTACAAGCCCAGTGGAAACACTGCTGGATCAAAGGGTGTGCACAGTTTTATAGCCCTTGGGGCATAAGAACAAGCCTTTATTAACCACCTACTATGCACCAGGCATTGTGCTAAGTACTTTACAAATATCTCACTTGATCTTCACAATTATCCTGGGAGATGGATGTTATTATAATCATCCTCATTTTGCAATTGAGGAAACTGAGGCAAACAATTGAAGTGACTTATCCAGTCAGTGTTGGAGCTAGTGTCGGAGGCCAGTTTTGAACTTGTTTTCCTTCTTTCTATCTGTACTACCCAACTGTCTGGATTGGATTAAAAAGGAATGAAGGAGAGGTAAAGGAAAGGGGGAGATATATAGGCAGAATTGATGAGCTGGCAATTAATTAGATAGAGTAGGATGGAGAGAAGGAGACTGGTTTCTAGCCTGAGCATCCAGTTGTTAGCGCTGTTATTCATAAGAATATGGAAGTAGGGAGGAGGGGCAGATTTGGAGGAGGAAAATGAAGAGCTTGCTTTGGGACAAGCTGAGTTTGTGGCCTGGTGAAGACCAGTAGCAGGTGAATGATCATTGCCTAATTCCTATCCAATTTTATCTTCTAGCATTTTTTTTTTCCTAAGCCCTCTGGTCTCTCTGAGAACTCAGGTTCCTCTGCACAGGGATGAGTGTGGATGACCTCTAAGGTCAACTCCTATCTTTAACGGACTATGCACTAAACTCCCTTTCTATGATGACATTCTGAATTAAGGTCAGGATTCAGCTCAAGTGGCCCTTCCAACCCACTCTTGCTCTAACTGATAACACTTGCTCCCTCTTCAAGTTATTTTATACTTACCTTCAGGCCAGGAGTTCTTAACCTGGCATCCATAAGCTTTTTTTTTTTTTTAAATGTGTGTTAATAATGGTACAGTGTTTCAAAAGCCCTAGTCTAGTTTTAAGCTTTAATCACTTTTAAATAGCTTTTAAGCTATCAAAGCTCACAACTATACTAAGGCTTCTGGGATTTCCTGTATTTTAATATAATTGATTTCCTTTGTAATGCTTCATATTTTGTTTTATGCGTTTAAAAACATGATTTTTCTGGGAAGAGATCCTTAGAGTTTTCTCAGACTAGCAGACACACACCCAAAGGTTAAGAACCTGCTCTTGGGAATTTAAAACTCAGAAGATCCAGGTTCGAATCTTGATTCTTTTCTTGGCCAGATAGTAATTTTCTGGCCATGGATGATTTTCTCTGAATTTCACTTTCTTCGTTTATAATTTGGCACTAATAATTAAGTACTGCCTATCTCTTGGGATTACTGTGGGGAATGAAACCTGAAAGAATTAAAGAAATCTGTTTTCTTCCAAGATTGGGACAGAGCGTCACCAGACAACTTCAATGGTCCATTGCTTCTTCCATTAACCAAAACTATGTCGATGCAGCTAGGTGGCGCAGTGGTTAGGGCACCAGCCCTGAGTTCAGATTTGGTCTCAGACACTTAACACTTCCTAGCTGTGTGACCCTGGCCAAGTCACTTAACTCCAATTGCCTCGGGGGGGGGGGGGACACGTGGAAAAGACACAAGTGGGGTTCTCTTTGTCTGTTGACCACCAGAAAGAACATCAATAGTTTAAAATTGAGGCTCAGAGACCATTACCTTAGTTGAGAGTGTGGCAACCAGGAATATAGGAATGGCTTCTTAGACCTAGAAACATTGTGATTAGGGAGTTGACAATAGAGACAGGAAGTTCTGGATTTGAATCCAATACTTACTGGTCAAAGTCTAGTCATTTAACTTCTGTGACGTTCTGTTTTCTGATCAATAAAATGGGGATAATAATAGCTACAATAGCTACCTCACAGAGTGGCTGTCAGTCCACAAACATTTATTAAGCTCTTACTGTGTGCAGAGCAATATATAAAGTATCTGAAATACAAAGAAAGGCTTGATAAGTCCCTGCTTTTAAGGAATTAAAATTTTGGTGGAGAAGAGAATATAATTACTAGGTGTAGCTATAGAAGAAATGGAGCAGTGGTTAGAGTTCAGGAGTCAGGAAAACTCATCTTCATGAGTTCAAACCCAGCCCAGACATTTACTAGCTGTGTGACCTTGGGCAAGTCACTTAACCCTGTTTACCTCAATTTCCTCATCTGTAAAATGAGCTAAAAAACAACAACAAAAACAACCAGTGGGATCACAAAGAATCACATGTGACTACAATCAGAGCAACAGAAATAAAAAAGAGATAGGAGGTAATCTGAGAAGAGTCACTGGAAGTTAGGGGTGGGGGATCACTAGAAAAGGTCTCCTATAGGAGGTGAGATTTGAATTCAGACATCTAGGGAAGCTATGAGGCAGAGGCATAGAAGGAGAGTGTTCCAGACATGGGAGACAACTAGCATAAAGGCAAGCAGGGTAGAGATGGAACAGAGGTGAAATGCTTTGTAAATGTCTTGAAAATCAGGTATAGCTGCCCCACTTTGGGTAAAGGGACCTCCCTAGTGCAAAGAGTTTGACCTGCTTAGGATGTGAACTTTGTCTGAGTCAGACCTCGAATCCATGCTGACCCATTTTGGACTGCTCCCCTTCCCAATTCTCCAGGTCTGGGCCCTCTTCTCTCTTCCTCCTCTTCTTTGGAGTTCTAGAGTCTTTGCAATCCTGGAAGACAGCCTGACCCCTGATCCCCCCTCCCTCTCCATTTTCCTCTCTCCAGCCAGATCCCTAAATCTCCTCCCAAGGAAAATTAGTCAACCGTTTATGATTTTCTTGCAGACCAAATTAAGTAAAGACTTGTGCCTAGGAGAAGGGGTGGAGGATGGTGCTGACAGAGGCCTGACAGTGGTGAAAAGAAGCAGACCTGTGATCTATAACCCACCAGGTGGATGGAGCTTACTTTGAGCCAGGGTCCCACTTGCCCCGTTTCCCCCCCATTCCAGTCCCTATTGCCGGTTTCCAGACTGTCATTTGAGAAGAACTTTCTGATCCTTAAGGCCAAGCTAGCTGAGACCTCCCCCGTCCCCTTTCTCCTGTCCCAACTGCCAGCTCCTGTGGCACCTGGATCCAGATACCTCCATGCCATGGGCCTACCAGCCCTGAACTTTGTACTAGGGACAAATTATCAAACATAATCCCTTGCCTCCAGGGAGCTTTTAGTTTAGTAAAATAAGTATCATGGTTTACAGCCATGGATTTGGGAATTATGAGATGGTAGTTCTGGCTCTTTAAGTGTCATTTATTAGTCATGTGACCTTAAGCAAATCACTTCCCCTGATTGGGATAGCAGGTTAATCCCCTGCAAAATGAGGGGCTTGGGCTTGATTTCTCTTGAAGTCTCTTGGTCTCTTAAGAGTCTATATGCTAAGCTCCCTTCCAGCACTGATTTTCTTTGATGGAAGGTCAAGTGTCAGCTTTCTCACTCTTAATACTTCCTGAATCTTCCAGTTGTCCAATCATTTTTTAGTTATATCTGACTCTTCATGAGCCCATTTGGGGTTTTCTCACCAGAGATACTGGAGTAGTTTGTCATTTCCTTCTCCAACTCATTTTTACAAATGAGGAAAGTGAGGGATGAAGTGACTTATCCAGGATCACACAGCTAGTAAGTGTCTGAAGTGGATTTGAACTCAGGGAAATGAGTTTTCCTAGCTCAAGACCCAAGACTCAATTCACTGCATTTCCTAATTATCCTGTCTTCTAGTTGCTTTGCCCTTAATTATCTGGAGATGGCTTGTATCTGCCTAGAGAATATAAACTAAGAGAGAGTGTGGGGGAAAAGGAAAGGAGAGAGGAGAAGGAGGGAGAGAAGAAAAGGGAAGGAGAGAGGGAGAAAGAGAGAGAATACAGACCTCCTTGAGGGAAGGGACTGGTTCCTCTTGGGCTTTCTGTTCTCAGAACTTCACTCGGTCACCCCACTGGAAAAAATGCAAGAAAGCCCAGTGATTCCTTTGGGGCTGGGGACTCCTTTATAAGAGCTGTCTCTCCAGAGCAAGATCTCAGCCCATCTTGATTCCTTAGTAGCTAAGTTGCTTTAAGCCCCAAAAGGGTAGTCAGCTTGCCTAGAGTCACATAACTCACAAAAGTCCTAGGCAGGATTAAGATCCAGATTCTTTTTTTTTAAACCCTACTCCAGCAATTGATCTGTACCCTTTGTACCCTTTTGTCTCCATGGAGTCAGCTCTTAAGGTTGACTTGATTTGACTATTCTATGGTTTTAAATCTCTTCAGTTTCTGAAATTATAGGAACCCACACACCTTGCAATTTGTTGCATCTGCCTATGTGTTGCAGACTTGGGGTGTTTTAGAAGTTGAAAGAAGGGGGAGACCAGAATGGACAAGAGTATCACAGAAGCAGAAATTTAAAAGCTAGAAGGGGCTTTAAAGACTTTCAAATACACCCCCCCCATTTTAAATGAAGGTCTCACCTAGGTAAGTAGGTGTCAGAGCTTCCTACACCAAATCCAATGCTTTGCTTTTCTTTTCTTTTTTGCTGAGGCAATTGGGATTAAGTGACTTGCCCAGGGTCACACAGCTAGGAAATGTTAAGTGTCTGAGACCAGATTTGAACTCAGGTCCTCTTGATTGCAGGACTGATACTCTATCCACTGCGCCAACTAGCTGCCCCCAATGCTTTTTCTACATTCTACCTCAATAATCAGGGAAGGCTACTTGGAAGGGATGAGACTTGAACTGGATCATCAAGCCTGGATGGGATTTGGCTAACTGGAAAGAAGGGAGCTCCAGCAAGCAGGAAATGGGGGTCTGAGAGACACAGCGGAGATCTGCCCAGCTGCAGTGGAGATTTTGTGTTAGGGATAAGGCCAAAGAAATAGTTTGAGTCCAGAGAGCCTCGAATGTCAGACTAAGGAATTTTGAATTTATCCTGTAGCCAGTGGGGAGCCATTCTAAGTGTTAATTGAGTCTCATCTTAACAGATCCACCTGTTGACATCTTGTCTTTTGTGACCTTTGAGGGGATGACTCCCTGACAGATATCAGTCTGCAAAATGCCAATCCCAGTCTTCTCTCAGCTAAGCTGGTGCCAGATGCCACTTTCTTAATATTAGTTACACTGGAGAGAATCAGGGGGACAATAAATGATCTGTGGGCTGAGAATCTCTTTTCTTGGTCCCAGTCCCTGAAATGGGATGGCTTTGGGGGCTTGTAGGGCATATTTGAGGTAATGTGGTGAAACCACTTGTAGGACAGAAATGGTTCTGAGGTCTCTTCTTATAAACTAAAACTCACACAGTCTCCATGCACTTTGAGGCAGTGACCTGATAGAACTTTCCCAGCAGTCTTTGCCTCTCCCTGGATACCTTGGGTCCTACAAACAGTTCCTGGCTTTCATTGTTAAACCTTTTTTCAGCTAGACTGTTGGGAAGAGAGTGAAAGGCTGTCCTAGTTGGGTTTGGGACCAGACTGGTTTAGATCCATCCCTCTGAGAGTGTTTAGAAGCCAACTGAACTACATTCAAAACTTTGTACTGCAAAAAATAAGGTACAAGAGTTCCCCAGAGTTAGACACCTCCCAGTTCTTCCATTTTCCCATATGATCACCAGCTGATATGGAAAAATCATAGGTTAGAGCTGGAAACCCCAGAAGCCATTAAACCTCTATTGTAGATGTGGAAACTGAGGCCTTGGGAAATTAAGACCAAAAGTGGTCTGGGTTTAGAGATAGTGATGGTCTTGGGATCTCTGGAGCTCACCTATGCTCTGAATTCTTGTTCTCCTTGGCTTTGGGGTCTGTTCCTGGACCCATTACTACATTTCTCTTATTGGGGTGAAAGAAAGACTGGCTGATGGATGGATGGACTAGTTCTATCTCCCCTCTTGGCTCCTCATTTATAAAATGAGAGAGCTGAATCAAGTGACTTCAATCTTCTCTTCCAATTCTCAGTTTATAATCTTATGACCCTTTCCCCCTCTACCTGTATCTTTCACTTTAGGACCACTGGCTTTACAGTCATAAAGTGCTTAGAGATCATCTTGTCCACCCCCTCTTCTTATTGGGCAGGAAACCAAGAACTTAGATGGCTTTTGTGTCCAAGGTCATTATACTCTAGGAATGTGAGGCAGAGATGGCAATCTGATTGAGATTCTCAGACGCCAAAGTTACTGCTTTTCTCACTACCCCTTGCTGTGTGATCCAGTAACCCAGGCTTCCTGGCTATTCCCTGAACAAGACACTCACCACTGAGCTCCCGGATTCTCCTTGGTTATCCCTCATGCTTGGATTACTCTTCCTTCCTCATTTCTGACTATGGTTTTCCAATCAAGCTCCAGATAAAATCCTACTTTGAACAGGCAGATTTTCCTAGCTCCTTTTAATTTTATTGCCTTCTCTCTCTTATTTCCAAAATTATCTCTTTTTTATAGCTTATTTGTATATAGATGTTTGCCCATTGTCTCCCTCTTTAAATTGGGACCTTCTTTAGGACAGGGGCTATCTTTTACCGTTTTTGTTTTTGTTTTTTTTTTTTTTCCTGAGGCAGTTGGGGCTAAGTGACTTGCCCAGGATCACACAGCCAGGAAGTGTTAAGTGTCTGAGGTCAGATTTGAACTCAGGTCCTCGACTTCAGGGCTGGTGTTCTATCCACCACACTAACTAGCTGCCCCCTCTTTTACCTCTTTCTGTCTTCTTCATACTAAGCCCAGTGTCTGGCACAGAGTAGGTGCTTAATAAATGCTTATTGACTTGAAATGTAAGCTTTACTCTGCCCAAAGGACTGTGCATACCCTTTGATCCAGCAGTACTGGGTTTGTATCCCAAAGAGATAATTAAAAAGAGAGAACTAACATGTGCAAAAATGTTTGTAGCAGCTATTTTTGTTGTGGCAAGGAATTGGAAATTGAGGGGATGCCCATCAGTTGGGGAATGGCTGAATAAGTTGTGGTGTTTAGATGTTATGGAATACTATATTCTATAAGAAATGATGGGCAGGCTGACTTCAGAAAAGCTTGGAAATATTTACATGAACTGATGTTGAATAAAATGAACAGAACCAGGAGAATATTATGCAGGATAATAGCAGCATTGTACGATAATCAACTATGATAGATTTAGCTCTTCTCAGCAATAGAGTGATCCAAGACAATTCCAATAAATTTGAGATGGAAAATACCACCTACATCCAGAGAAAGAATTATGGAGACTGAATGCAGATCAAAGTAGATTCTTTTCACTTTTTCTGATTTTTTTCTTTCTTGTGGTTTTTCCCTTTAGTTCTTATTTTTTCACAGCATGACTAATATGTTTAAAATGATTATACATGTATAACCAATATCAGATTACTTGGTGTTTTGGAAGGGGAGGAATAGGGAAGGAGAAAAGTTTGGAACTCAAAATATTACAGAAATGAATGTTGAAAAACATCTTTATATATAATTGGAAAAAATAAAATACTATTAAATGGGAGAATTTTTTAAATATTAATTTTATTAATTAAAAAAAGAAAAGAAATATAAACTCCTTGGCAGCAAGGACTGGTTTTTTTGTTTTTTTTTTTACTTTCTTTGTATGCCCCAGGACATACTTAGTACAGTGTCTGCTGCATAGAAAATACTTAATGGATGCTTGTTGATTGAATAATAAATACTTAATATAAAAGATCCTCTTTTAACATAGATGTGCTTCATGTCCCTTATTGGATTATAAGTCTCTGGAGGGTAAGATCTTTGGTCTCTTTCTATGTCCCTATAGCATCTAGCACAAGATTTCACAGATGTATGTCTGATTGACTGTCTGAGGACCAATGTGGGATCTCTCCCAATTTCAAACTAGGCTTTCTTGCCCTAGATCATAGTCATAAAGTAGTCTTTTTCTGTAGCCTCCAAGCTTACTTAACATGACATATAGTAGGTGCTTTATAAATACTTGTTGATTCACATACCATGTATATTTATCATAAGAGATCCTTCTGTCTTCCTTTTGGGGATATTGAGATAGAATAGAATAGCTTTAGAGTTGGAGTTAGAGGTTTTGATTCAAATCTTTGGATCTCAGTTTCCTCTTCTGTAAAATGAACTTGGATTAGATCCAGCTTTAAATCCCATTCTGTAGATCTTGTAATCTTGTAGATTTGTGTAGAAGCCTGGCTGGATGGACCCCAGGGGGATTAGACTTTTAGTTTGCTGATTTTGTGTCCAAAATAGAAGTTGAAGCATCCAGGGTGTGGTCATGCTGGGCTGGGTTGAAAGTTTAGGCTGCCAGCCCCTAAGATCCTGTTGTTGTTATTCTTGAGTCACGTCCAACTTTTCATGACCCCATTTAGGGTTTTCTTGGCAAAGATACCACAGTGGTTTGCCATTTCCTTCTTCAGCTCATTTTGCAGATGAGAAAACTGAGGCAAACAGAATTAAATAACTTGCTTAGGGTCGTACAACTAAAAAGCGTTTGGAGCCAGGTTTGCACTCAATAAGATGAGTCTTCTTGACTCCAGACTTTGCATTCTATCCCATGTGCCACCTAGTTGATAGGATTATACACCGCTCTTTCCAATGATGGCTGGAAAGCAATTTCTCCTCCACCAGGATGCATCAGCCTGCTATCATGCCCACAAACCACCTCAGTCTCTTCACTATGCAATGCCCATTGGACTAAGTAGACCTTTGGGTGCATCATCCCTCAGATCTACAATACCTGAGCCAGGGTGTTTCCTAATGGGGATCAGAGCTACTTCTGGAGGTTAGAGAATAATATGAATCTGTGACAAAGGCTTTGATACTTGCCTCCTTTTACTCTTTCCTGTAAAGAGTAGCCCCAGCATGGTGCTGGGCCAGATATGACTCATTTCTGGGGCACCCTCCCCCATCTCTTACAGATGTATTTTGAAAGGTACAGAAGGGAGATAGAATCATGACTTGAGACCTGGAAGAGACCTTAGAAGCCACTTAGTTCAGTAGAGAAAAGATGTTGGATTTTAAATCAGAGTCCAGGGATCCCCAATCTTGACTCTGCTCCTCAGTCTCTGTGACTTCAGGTCTTTGGCCTGTTTCCTTCTCAGTAAATGAGGAAGTTGGATTAGATGGCTTCTGAGGGAGGGGCTCTTCAGAGTATCACTGCCTTGCTCCTAACTGGGTCACTTTGAGCATATTTCCCAGAGCCCAAGTTAATGCTTGTCTTAGGATAATAGATTTAAGGACTAGAAGGGACTCTAGAGTCTAGCTGAACTTCATTTTATGGGTGAGGAAAGTTGGGCTCAGAGGCATTAAGGTCAAGGCTATGTAGGGAGTGAGCAAGAGGAACAGGATTCGAATATAGATTCTCTCTCCATGACTTTCTGCCTCATTCATTCTCTCTTATGCTAACAATTCCTTCTGGTCTGGTGACCCTTGGTCCCTGTCGGCTGTCCCTACCCCTTACCCTAGCCCCAAGCCCACAGGCCATCTTCTCATGTGTCGTGTCCCAAACTGAAATTGGCATCTGTCTCCATTTCCAAAGCCAACTTCTCTTTCCCACTTCCCCATTTCCACCAAGAGCACCACTCCCCAAGTCTAAAACTCCCAAGTCATCTTGGGCCCTTCCTCTTCTATCCCTAATCACTCACCAATTCTTGTTGATTCTTTCTTCATTATCCCTCTGTTTTTTGTTGGTTTTTTTTTACTTCTTCCATTGAGTCCACAGTCTGTTGTGAGCTTTGTGATCACAGACAAATCACATCACCTCTCTGAGATAATCCAATTTTTATTCCCTTACATCTCATGGGACTGCTGCAGATTTTGCAGCAAGTAGCAGCAAGAACTTGTGATTTGGGGCCAGATGTCCCCATCTGCTTCCTTGGCCCTCTGTTTCCTCATTTGTAAAATGAGAAGATTGGTTTAGAATCAGATGACCTCAAAGTTGTCTTCTCTTTAAATTTCATCCATCTACAAATCAAGCATTCATTAAGCACCTACTATGTCAGGCACTGTGCTGAGTTCTGAGGATACAAACATAAAAGTGACCTTAGCCCTCAAGGAGCTTACATTCTATGTGTAGGGGTGATATATACACATGTAAGTGTATATAAATACAAGATAATTGGGAAGGGGGAAGCATAAACAGTAGGGGGATTAGCAGAAATCTCATGTACTAAATAGTGCTTGGGCTGAGCTTTGAAATACAATTAGGGACTCAGAGTTGGAAATGAAGAAGGCTGTTCATTCGAGGCATTGGAGACAAGCTATATTAGAGACAGGAAATGGGAAATCATATAAACAGGAAGAAGGTCAATTTACTTCTGGCCACCACCTCCCTCAATCAGCCAGCCCCCTTTTATTTCTCCTTTCACCTCCTAGTTCCCTATAGGGTAAGATGAATTTCCCTACCCAACTATTGTGTATATTATTCCCTCTTTGAGCCAAATCCAAAGAGAGTAAGGTTCAAACAATGCTTACCCTCCCCTCTCTTTTCCCCCTTTATTGTAATAGGTCTTTTGTACCTCTGTTTCATGAAAAACCAATTTAAATGACAAAATGTGTAAAAACCAAACCAAACCAAACCAAACCAAATACAAAACAATGAATAACAAGGCTGGAAAAATAGATTGTGAAATGTTTCAAAAACCAAATACAAGAATTTGGATTTGATCCTTGAGGTAGTAGGGAGCCATTGAGTTTTATTGAGTAGAATGAGATCTATGTTTTAGCAAAATCACTTTGGCATCTTCGTGAAGGATGGATTGAGAGATTTGGAGACCGGAAGAACAATCCAATAAGCCAGGTGGGAGATGGTGAGGTGAATTAGGGCAGCAGCCCTGTGAGTAGAGAGAAGGAGCTGGTGGGAGAATGTCATGGAGGTAGAATTGAAAGTGGATTGGATAGGTGGGGTGAATAAGAGAGAGGAATCAAGGAGGATACTAGTGTTATGAACCTGGGTAACTGGGAGTATAGGATTGCCCCAAGAAGGAACCCATGCTCATTGGAAAGTTCTTTGTAAATAGTAAAACACTGTGTCTGTGTGAGTCACAATTGTAGAGAGTATAACTATTATTCTATATACAAGGGTGTGGGAGCAGGTGGCAGCTGGCTGGCCTTCAGCTTGAGCTGTGGGACATGCCCTGCTCACTTCTCTCGTGGAGTCCAATAGACTGGAATCCCATAGTTCTATAGCATTGCTGCTACTGAAGCCCATGGGCAAAGGGCAGGTCCAGCATGGGTGAGAATAAGGATGGAGAGTCTAGGCTTTTATAGGCTATAGAGCTGGCAGGAATCATAGAGATCATTGAGCACAACCCCCTCCTTTTATAGAGGAGAAAATTGAGACCAAGAGAGTGTGAATAATTTGTCCAAGTTATACAAGTAATAATGAAGCAGCTGGATGTTCCATTGGTTAGAGCACCAGACTTAGTCATGAAGATCTGAGTTCAAATGACTTCAGATGCTTCCTAGCTGTGTGATCTTTGATAAGTCATCTAACCTAGATTGCTTCAGTTTTCTCATCTATAAATTGAGCTGGAGAAGGAAATGGCAAACCATTCCAGTTATCTTTGCTGAGAAAACCCCAATGGATTCACGAAGAATCCAACTTGATTGAAAATAATTGAACAACAACATTACAAGTAGTAAGTGGTAGCCTAGGGATCCAGTCCAAGTAGCAGGGCCATAGAATCACATATTTAAAGGCACAACAGTCCTTAGGGTACATCTAGTTCAAGGGTTCTCCATGTATGCCCCAGCCCCAGGGTCTCTTCAGGTTCTTGAGATCCATAGGCTCATCAAAACAAAACTCTTTTTATAATACCAAGAGATTTTCATTTCAAGATAGTAAATGTAAATAAATAAAAACCCACCTTTAAAAATGTTTTTTAGGGCAAGGGGGAGTTCTAAGACCAGAAAGTTCAATAACTGCTGATCTGAGAAAAAATCCTCATTTTACAGATGGGGAATTTGAGGCTCATGCAGGTTTTTATAACTTGCCTAAGGCCCTACAATGCAGTAAATGGCCAGCCAGGATTCAAACTGAGGTCTTTTGACTCAAAATCTAGTGCCTTTCCTACTACTATACTCAGCTCTTCCCAACAGATAACAACTGTGGCTCTAGAGCAGAGTGTACAATGCCAGGATAGCCTAGTCTCTGAGTCTTTTTTAATGTTTTTTTTAATGTATGGATAGCTTTTGTTTTTGCATTACCTTCATTTCCAGATTTGTCTCTTCCATCTTCCCTCACAAAGAGCCATCCTTTGTAATAAAGGATTTCAAAAGGGGGAGGGGGGGAGACAGCTACTTGGTGCAGTGGATAGAGCACCAGCCCTGAAGTCAGGAGGACCTGAGTTCAAATCTGGCCTTAGACACTTAACACTTCCTCTGCTGTGTGACCCTGAACAAGTCACTTAACCCCAATCACCTCAGCAAAAAAAAAAAAAGGGGGGGGGAGGGGAATTTAGCAGAGCTAATCACTGCCTTAATTGAGATGACTGTATATGCATTGTTCTGCACCCATAGCTCTTACCTCTTGGTTAGCATTAAAAAAAGTCTGTTAGAAACTCAACCACTGGGGCAGCTAGGTGGCGCAGTGGTTAGAGCACCAGCCCTGAAGTCAGGAGGACCTGAGTTCAAATCTGGTCTCAGACACTTAACATTCCCTAGCTGTGTGACCCTGGGCAAGTCACTTAACCCCAATTGCCTCAGCAAAAAGAAAAAGAAAAAAAAAAAGAAACTCAACCACTAAAATAAAACAAAAGACATTTACATGAAGAAACAAAATGAAAGGAATACAAAACCCAAACTACTAGATGATTTACAAGTTTCTATAGCACTTATCACAGCCCTCAACTCCCAGCACTTCTACCAACAGAGATTTCAAATCTCTTTCTCTTGGTTTACAATCCCCAGGGACCAACCTTCTTTCTTCCCAATTGCAATATTCTTTTCTCCCAGATGGAGCAGGATTGGGGAGCAAGTGCTGGCTTTGTTGTTTGTCCTTCCTTATAGTTCTTGACCTTGCACAATGTTGTACAGGGATCAAAGGAGACCGAGAGAGAAGTACACAGATACAAAAAGAAAGACAGAAATGAACAGCAAGAGAAAAGGCTAGGGAGGTGTAGAGAGATAGAAAGATTGGAAGACATGAACAGAAACACAAAAAGAAAAAAGTGATGGCAGGGGGAGAAAGAGAGAAAGAGACAAAGAGAGAGGCAGAGACAGTGAGACAGAGACAGAAAGAGAGACAGAGACAGAGATAAGGGGGGAGAAAAAGGGGGGAGAGAGAGACAGACAGACAGACAGAAAGACAGGGAGAGACAGAAAGAGAGAGACAGAGAGAGAGAGAGAGAAAGAGAAAGAGGAGAGAGTTACTTTGCAACAATCCATTTCAACAAAAGTAGCCATCTTCTCCCCTCCCAGATCCTCTGCTTATTGTGACACAGATACATAATTTCTTAGTCTTTCCTTCTATCCTTCAACAAGGACAACCCTTTGAGGTTTTCTCTGGATTTTCTTTTCTTTTCTTGCCAGTAACTACAAGGAAACAGATGAGGGGGTAAAAACACAACAAACATCATCAGGAAGATACAGAGTTATGGAATCTCCAAAGTCTAGTAATAATTATGTCTGGTTCTCATTGCACTGGAGCCTGGTCTTTTGACCACTTCTCTCACTTAACTCTCTCTGTCCCTCTGTCTCTCCTCTCCTTCCCCCTCCATTTCTCTCCCTCCCTTTTTCTCCGTCTCTGTTTCTCTCCTTATTTTCTCATTTGTTCTCTGTCTCTTTCACTGCTTCTGGGAGTCTGTCCCAAATGTTTTTGTA